>CM040977.1:18928382-18972991 GCA_022985145.1 Pangasius djambal
ATATATATATATATATATATATATATATATATATATATATATATATATATATATATAAGCTAAAGATGTAAGATAAAGTCTTCATAAATAATGAGTGAATTATGGGATGTTCTATGACAGGGGTTTTGGAGTCAGGGGCCCTTTATCTGTAAAATAAATTCCACATACCCTCTCAGCACAGATTTATTTTATGAACAATTTTGTTTTTTATCCAACTATTTAAATATTAAAATCATTATTCAAATGTGTACCTTAATATTCTGGCTATTTATTGGAACCCTAGAACATGTTTATTCCCAAAGTTTCCAACAACAGAACACACGTAGTTATTGAGGTTTGGATTAAACCCGTTCAACTCATGTGTTCTGTCAAATAGGCTACTAATTATAAGAACTCCATAATACATAATAATGACATTATTATAATATAAATTAATGCACAGACCCCTCGGGTACCCTGAACCCTACTTTGAGAACTAGCATTTTAGTAAGTTTAGTTTTACTGTAAAATGTTGGTTAGATACAAATAAAGACTGGACCACTGTCTACTGATGTCCTCTGAATTTGAATAAGAAGGTCTAATCTAGAATGTGTAAGGGCTCTTCGGTTGTCCCCCTGGTAGTACTCTACAACAGAGTGTTTCCGTTTTAGCAAAGTACCAAGTAGAACCCTTTAGGAACCTTCGAAGAACCCTTTTTCTGAGCTTGTATAACCCCAGGTTCACCAAAAGGATAAGAATGTTCATAATGCTTATCAATTCGTTTAAATTATTCTCACATTTGTTTATTTTGTTGTTCTGTACCTGTAATTCACCATCATTGTGATGGTTTAGCATATCTGTAGTTTTTCCTTCAAGGATTAACTGGATTAAGAGAGGAGAAAAGAAACATTGTGACAAGTGTGTTAACTAATAATGGCTGTGTTCTCAGTGAAGGATTACTAATCCAAACTAATCACTATCGTCAAGTCTATGGCTGCACAAAGCCACCATGCTAACGGGCTTTAGCGTGCTTCAGTGTGCTACAGAGAAAACAGAAGAGGAGGACAGCACCATGCCTAAAAGGCTCTGTCTCTGAAGGGGAGACACACGTCTGTAAAATGAATCAATCTGCTCGGTGCCAGAGAGGCAGCATTTTTCTCTGACTCCCACAGCTGTGACTTAGATTATCACTATCTCTGGCGAGCTCAGAAGGCTACCAGTCATATTCCCATAACTGAGTACTTAAATGATAGAAACCTAACATGGCTTCAGTCTGCATTACTCTCCACATACAGTCCATTCGCTGTGTTCACTGAGTCTCGTCTGCGCTCCATTCCAAAGCTTTCCACAGCAGAGTAGATGGATATTGAACCAGAGAGAAATGATGTAGAAAACCCATAAGGTTGTTTCAAGCATTTTCTTGATTTTGTGACCAGAATGCCATCAGTCACCTGCTTATTTTTTTTTTATTCAGTTTGCTAAATGGCTGAGAATGGTACTGGCCTTAAACTGAAATGTTTCCGGTCTTAATTATTGCTTTCACTGTAAATGTTCGTCATAGGACTTGGCAATTTTAATTGCTCCTGTGAGTTTGAGTCTCTTTAACTTAAATTGTTCAGCTGAGAACAAGATTAAAATTTCCACTGTTTAATCTTTTGCAACTCCTAGCCTTTACTGAGTTGGTCACTGTTTTATTTTTATTTTCCAAATCATATATTTTTTATATAGTCAAAACTAATAACAATTCTCAATGAACTTCTTAAGAAAATTGTTCAGTTTGTAGATGTTTATATATTTCTACACAATGTCACCTGCCACCCCCTGTAAAAAAAGAAAAGAAAAAAAAAGCCTGCTATGTGTAACCAAATATAATGGTAATAAAAGTTCAATCTGTTCTGAGATTCCATTTTCAGATATGATTTATGAAGTAAATGAGTTAAACATTTTAATTCTGTAAATGCACTATAAACTGTTACACCTTTGTTTTTATCCATTGATCCTAAATAACTTCTTTATCCTGATCATATTGCACCTCTTTACATTTTATGCAGTATTTAAACACTGTAATAAAATGGTTCAGGTTATTTGATTAGATTTTTCTGAAATGTTATTAATTTATCTAGCAGTTTATAATCCACATAGGGTTTTACCATTTTTATATTTCCCCAGATATGACTTCAAACCTTCTCATCATGTCTCCATAAAGCCCCAGATCCACGAAAGAATTCTACTAGTTGTTCATTTTAAAAATATATATTCCGTTTATTTCATCCATACAAACGTGTACAAAGGAAGGAACTGTACTCTGATAAGAGCAATAATACAGAAAGGTCTTAAATATATAGCTATCTATTACTTAAATATATTGGATTTTTTTTCTTTTCTTTTTTCTTTTATACAAAAAGTGGTACTACAAAATAGTAGCATTCCAAATATGTACAAAAAGTAGTGTTGGCTGGTAAAGTCACTGTAACGCTTCTCAGGCGTGCAGGGAGTCATCGATGTCAACATCAGAGTCCTCTGTGAAATCGTGCTCGTCCTCGTCTCCCTCATCCTCGCGGCCTTGAGATCCAGGGCTTTTCGGAGGAACCGCGAGTCCCAGTTTGGCAAGTTTGGCCTGCTGTTGCTCAAGACTCTGCTTTCTCCACTTAATGCGCCTGTTCTGGAACCACACTTTGACCTGAGAGGAAAAAAAGAGAGTTTTTAGTATATCGATATCTCTATTGAGTGTAGGTACTTTTGTGTGATGAGCTGAAGACATTGGGGGGTTCTGAGCCACTATTTACCTGCGCCTCGGTGAGCTGGAGTGCGGATGCGAGCAGGAAGCGCTCTGATCCCACCATGTACTGCTGGCGCGCAAACTCCTTCTCCAAGCGGGACAGCTGCTCGTTGGTGAAGCTGGTGCGCATCCGCTTTGATTTCCCTCCTTTGTGCTTGTAGTGCGAGTGAACTCCTGCTTTAGACAGTGCGGCACCTGTAGAGTAGCAGAACGTTTTAGTTGCACGATTCACTATAACTTTGCTATGTTTTTGGCTTATAAATCAAGGGCAATATTTTTACACAACTCCATGCTTACCTTGTGAGTAAACAGTTCCGGGGCATGTTGTCTGGTATCCGTAGGGCGGACAGCAGTAGACTGGGTAGCTGGATTGGGTGTGCATCATAGCCGGGCTGTACAGGTAGTGAGGAAGTGGAGGGCACATCTGTCCGGCGTGAAGAAAGAGACCTGGCGGTGTTGGCGCAGGGTTCAGTGAGCCCTGAAATGGACTCGTCTTGGTGTTTCCGGTGTTGTCAGGCTTGGCGAGAAGTGCGTCGATGGTGAACGATTTCCCCGCGCTGGGTTTTGCTGGGTTGTGCGTGGCCACACACGCACTGCTGGCATAGTCCGGGTGGAGAGCAGCCTGTGGACGCACTGAAAATCCGTAGGGTCCATGAGGCCGTGCAGGGATCTGCATGATTTCCTCTTGAGTTTTGCAGGGATAACGGGAAAGCAAAGAAAACAAGGTAGAAAGTTATCCGTGGCTCTCTGTTACTCAGGCTTCCGTGGAGAGGAATGGAATGATAACCAGGAGAGGCCACGGCTCTTTTATACACGCCCAGTAGTGCGAGGTGTCAACGACCCCCTTTGGCGCTTTTGTCTTTCAAAGTAGCAGATGAGTCAAACGAGCGGCGCTACAAGGGATCCAATTAACTGATGGAGTTGTAACAAGCTGAGATTGTCAAATATCCTAATAGCTCTTTCCACTATATGCCCCCGGAGGTAGCCCGGGAACACAGAAAAGGGGTCGGGAGATGAGGAGCAGGGGGTCCAGATTTAGTACAAATTCCTGCATGGCTGTGCGAGCCACAAGCGCCCGGTGCAGCTGAGAGAAGCCATTGATGTTCCCAAATCATCTTATTTCGGCTCTGGGGAATCAAAGCGCGCCGCCAAATGCGCCACACAGCGGAACAAATACCCTCACATTCAGAGGTCAACAAGGAAAAAAACACACCAGAACCTTCTAATCACATTTCAGTTCAGTCAGAAATCCTGTATCTCAGTGTAGCGAACTTGAATGCACCTGACACCATCTGACATTTTCAGACAGATACTGCATTAGAAATGCCATTAAATACAAAACGCATTTGCAGCCTTTGACACGTGAGCGGCAGCGACAGTGCACGATCCCAGTTTCAGTCTCAAGGTGTCAAATGAAAGTCGCAGCTCTGTTCTGTACTGGGCCATCGTTACATGCTCGTTCGTGTAAGCACACTAAGCAGATCTCCTCCCTCGAGATCATGGCCGGTAAAGACACTTTTAGACGAGGTGTGTGTTTTTGCAGTTTTACAATGGCCTCTTTCGGTAGTTGTGGCCAGGCGTCAGATTCCTCACTGCGTCTGCGCTCATGTTCCTACTATTTGGGTAAATCCGATGAGAGTCCTAATCCTGGATCTGATCACTTAATAATGGGGGAGAAACATGGAGTCTTAATAAAAAAAAACGACATGATGAAGTACAGTTATATGGAACCTATCAGATAGAACGTGATGAATATCATTCAAATTGGGCCTGTGTGTGTGTGTGTGTGTGTGTGTGATAGAAATTAGTGTTTTGTAGCCGGAGGACTTTCTCATTGCTGATTGTCCATTAGGAGATGAAACGCTGCAGATGAAAAGCCCCGGTTTCACTAGAGGAAGTGATGCGCTTTCTTACACCGCGTTAGTACAAACAGTGTCTCTTTTAAGCGAGGATTATAGCCAGCTCTGCAAACTCTTCAGGCTCATTGGCGTGAGCTGAGAGCGCTCGGAAGGACCCGCTAAAACGCACTCAAACACGGCTCTGCCTTTGACCTGAGCGTTTTCTAATTACAGCGCAGCGCCTGACACCAAAGCGCTTAATGAAGCAGGCAAACAGCAGCCCACAGCACATCTGTGTGCACCTCTGCTCTGCCGCTGGTCCACCATCCTGTCAAGCCTTCCTTGTTTATTAACGCGTTTTCTGAACAGTTCTGGGAGACAGGAATCAAGCGGAGAGAGGCGGTATTTACATATTACCGTTTAGTTCTCACTTCGCCCCCCACTAAACACACAATCACTTTCCCTCTCAGAGACAACAGTGTGGACATTGTGTGCCTTTATAGAAGAAACTAATCTTTCACTTATTTCCTGCATCATACTTCAATGATTTGTAGCTTATCCATTGTTTCTTGTCTGCTCTGTTTGATATTGTGTTCTCTGTTCTGCTTCTTTTTTTTTTTTTTTTAAATATACCTCCCAACTCTGTCTTACACTGCAAATGTTATGCAATCCACATTAGGGCAACTGATGTATATTAGATAACATGAGTGAATGAGATAATGTACTATTATAAAGCCGTGAATGTAATCCTGTTTTTGATAACCACTGAGACGTGTCTGAAAATGAATCATTAGCCCAGGTCAAGTTGATCTGACCACCCAAAATCAAGGCTAAGTCTAGATTTTGTGTATTGGAGCCAGACAAAGAATACACTGAGGTCTTGGAGGTCTTTTCATAGTCATATGAGAGAACAGTAGCTGTCCCTCCTACAACAAAACATCCTTCTTGTAAAAAATCTGAAACTCACTGAAATGCACATACACTGCTTACCACGAAAACAATAAGTATCTCTTCTACATAAGTTTCCCTTTATAGCATTTCATAACTTGTCTATATGTAGACTGCTCTTAATAAACTAAGTTATATGTTTGTGTGGGATAATACGCGTGTGTATCTGGAAGTAAGAACAGCAAACAAGTCTTTATTTTGTACTAGAATTAATATACCTTTGCTCTATTCTGACTGTTCATGAGACGAAAATAGACAATAGCAGAAAAACAAGCTTGTTCTTTCACTTCACACATTATCAAAGTCAATACTGCAATCATCCTTTTTGCTTTGTGATCGAGTTCATGAACATGCTGATCATCATCATTATTACTGAGGTGAAAATGGACCAGTATTCTCACCTAAACCTATTCAGCAGACATCAAACCGTCTTTTCTCAGCTCCATTAATGTGTGCACTAAGCGACCACAGTGAGCATGAATGGGCCATCTCATTGCAGAGGCTAATTCTTTTTGCTCTTGTACAGACTGTCAGAGTCATTGGGGCGAAACAATAATGAGTCATTGGCCCTTTTCTCTCGCCTTTACTGTGGAAAGTGGTTTGGGCGGATGACCTGGTAAACCACGTCTGGCTCCAATACACACCTGATCTCAACAGTAAAGAAAGTTACAAGCCACAAGGGTTGAGGCTGTTGGAGAGATAACTGGAGAATGAAACTGATGTGGGAGAAAGCATTTTCAGAAAGACCAGTGAATTAAAAAGCTACATGTCAGCATCTTTCATGAGTGATTTGACCAAAGCAAGTTTTTTAGCTGAACGCCTTGAATACATATTTGAATTTGTAACTACTATGGATGCAAAGTTGATAGTAATTGCTAAATGATTTATTATTGATTAATAAATAAATTATTAAATTATTGCTAATAGTTCTTGCTATTATTGCTATTATTTATATTATTGCACAGTATGTATATTCCCGTTCCATGAAACACTGATACACGTAATACCCCAGAGACATTTCAAAAGAAATGGCTATGATTGTGCCTGCAAGTTTTCAGTGTACAGTTAAAAGAGAGGCCTTTAATTTGATTTAATTATTTGATAGGGACAGATTTTCAGATTTTTTTTTTGTTCCATAAGCTGCTTTTACTGTTCAAACCAGAAACTAAGTTACAATAAGATGCAGTATGTGTTTTATATCTAAATTTGTGAATGTTTCTGCATATGCAAATGCATATGTACATATGTATTCATACAAAATAACCAGAAGTCACTTGCCATGGCTTATTGTTGCCCTGATATTGAAAATATGGCACAATTTTAAACCATACAAGACAAGTTATCATCAGCGAACTAACCTCTGACTATAATAAAGTTTTTTTTTTAATAAAACAAATAAAAACTATATCAAAGAGAGTTCTATGCAGAACAATTTTAAGAAGCTAAGAACCCATAATTATCCAAGGAACCACTGAGTAGTTTTAAAAAGTGTATAAGAGGGCAATTCCATGCACATTTCATCTTTATTGTGGAAAAATAAAGCTGTGAGCACAGGAACAAAACTACTTTTTAAATGTTCCTTCATGTCTTTCAATCATATTTCACTGTATTTAGCTTCTCATGTCAAATTATAGAGAAAAATACACAATATATACATTAAATATATGGAGTATTGGTTCAGACATGTCACATCCATAACACAAAAATGTCACATCCATAACTCTATTTTTTCTTAATGATGTATTGCTAAAACAAGAAATATTTTCAAATTTGTACTTTTTGTGTTCATACAAGTCTCGGTCATGGTGTATTTATATTAAAATTCTATAAATTCTATATATTAAAATTCACAGAGCTTGTAGTCTCCCAGAGAAGTTTGTCTGTTTGTCTCTTATGTCACATACATAATGCTGATAAATTGCTATGTATTTGAAACTTAAATCAGTACACGAGTTTTTAAGATTTGTCTCCATTGTCCTCAAGAGGATATATGAGAACATATGCAGATTGACTCACTGATCCCAAGATTGTGTCTGTTGTGAGACATTTTGTTAGCCAATATGAATACAGTTGTCACATCCATAATGCTGGAATTGCCCAACACTTGGTGACAGGTAGAAATCAACCTCGAATCTTGCTATTTGCCCTTGCTCTAATTTGTATATTATATGATTTGTGTATTGTTTAAGTTTAGCAGCATTTGTTCTCCTCTATTAGTCTGTTTTGTGTGTACACCTTTTGCAGACATGTGCAAGTCATGTTTGCATTTTCCATTTCTCACATAAGAGATTAAAAAATTTACAAAAGCATTTGTTTTGGAGATCAGAGCTGACACTGCAAACACACGCTATAAAGTGTCTTTTCTCTCTAGACTGATGAAACATGATGGTGGGGAATAATGGTAGAGGCACAAAATGAAGTATTCATGTATGTATTTTGGTGGTTATGGTGAAACTGAGCAGTGAAAATCTTGCATAAATTAAGCTAAACTGAGTGTGTATTCAGGCTGTCTGACACTGTTAGACCACACCTCGTACTTCTTGATGGTCCAACTGTGGAATCCTAGTCAGAGTTTCTCCTGCAGCACTAAGGATCATTCATGCATCTTGAAGACTGCAGGCTCTAAAACCTCGCTCCATTCTCACACTCGTTCTGTAGGTGTGACTAATGCTTCATTACCCCACAGGCCCATTGTTCTGTGACCTTCATAGGTGGAACAATGCAGCCTAGTGGAACTTACATACTATGGCATCTAAAAGGCTTCATTCTTTTCCCACTTTGGATAAGTAATGACGTTAAGTCACTAAATATCAGAATTAAACATTGATTAAAAAATAGTTAGTATTTGAGCTTATGCATCCTTTAATTAAAAATAATAACACGTATTAACTTGTATTAAATGTATTAATTGTTTTAACTTAGGCATGCATTATTATTCATTATAATATTATAATAATTAATTATCCAGTGAGAACAAATCATCCAGTGATATCAGTATTCTAATATATCTAGAATAATGTATGTAATTAATTTATTGCACCAACCACAAATACACAACTTTCTCAGCTTTGTGTTATAATAGTGCCTGACACTTCTGCAAGTATTACAGTGTGCTAGGACAGTGTGAGAAAGTCACACAATGAACACAGAGTGTGATGTTTGGTGAAATCTCATAAAAACCATCATGGAATATGTAATGTATGGCCCTATTCCTCAAGTGCCACTATGCAGGTGGTCCAAAAGCAGAGGGGGGCTTTATATGGGGGTGTTTTAGAGGCCTAGAGGTACTATAAGGGGTATTTGAGAAAGTTATGCATGGAGACACCCTTTAATGGAGGTGAGAAGTGGTGGGTTGGACTTTGACACTTCATCAGTGTTTACACTTCCTGTAGGTTTACAGGCACCCGAGAGAAAGAAAAGAGAGAGAATGGGGTACATGTGGTACTGAAGACTGCAGTGATCTATTACTATGAATGATCTATTACTATGAACTATAAATTTCCCTGCAGATGTTGGCAAATGCAACACACATTTTAATTAATAAATGCAATGCCTTTTGGTTTTTACAATGTTAGTGGCTTGACCCTTTATAAGGTCAAAATTGATCATCTATTTGTCATTAAATTCCTAACAACCTATGTTTTTAAATTTGTGTTTGTTGTCAAAAAATGAACCTGCTCGTCAAGGGTGATATGATCCTAATTTGGGTCAACATTATTAATTAAATTCTCATATTGCCACAGTTACTATTAAACACACAGGTTTATTAAGTCCGATTTTACTGTACATGAAATTACCAGTGTTTTTAGACCATTTTATTCTGTGTTCAGGGTCAACAATATTAGAATTGTGTGTGTTGTACTTGGTCTTCCTGTGAAATTCTACATCAAAGGCCTGCATCCATGGAGATGTCCCATATAAACACACAAGTTCCTGGCAGGAATGTGTTCATGCATTCTTAAATGGAGTATTTCATGTGGTCATTAGGGTGTGCTATTTCAGACGTTACTGGTTGGAGCTTCTCCTGACCACTTTCAGATCATTTATTAACTTTTAACACATCAGTGAAATCATAGAGGGTTTTAAATTAAGCCTATCTATTCCTTCTGTTGTTAAAAGGCATGTTCAAATAAGTCTCTTTTACTTTTAGTACTTGCTTCATGTACCATGTGTGAAGAGACTTGTTATTGAATTAATCAATCACAATCATTATTATATTATGATATTAGCACTGGCACCTCACTGTTGGGTTTGAGATCAACAGCTGCATATGAGGCAATAGTTCAGAATTTAAGCAGCTCCTTTCAGCAGTTTTTCCCTTCAGTCTCCTCTTTAGGAGGTGAAATGTATGCCTGGTGATTGATTTGGCCAGTCTAAAACTTTTGTTTTCTTCACAGCTCTCATAATGTTTGATATAACCTTCTTTTGTTTTCCTTGGCTCACCTGTTGATATCTGCTGTTTAGTACACCAGTGGGTTTTTGCTTTTTCAGGACATTCCATATTGTCCTGTTGTCTACGCCCAATGCTTGTGCAATGGCTCTGATTGATTTTTACCTCTTTTCTCAGATTCAAAATGGCTTGCTTTTCTTCCATAGACAGCTCTCTGGTCTTCATGTTGGTTTATCTTTTTTAACAACAAATGCAGTCTTCACAGGTGAAACCCAGAGCTGAAAACCAAGAGCAGATATTCAGAGCTATTAAATGTTTAAACATTCAATGTAACAGGGCACACTTTGGCAACAAGAAACACCTGTTAGTCACATGTTCCAATATTATTGATCATGTTCTAAGTTGTTTGTCACATCTACATGTAAATATCAGGAAATGAAAGCTGAAATCATCTGAAATCGTCATATTCATCTTTTGAGCTCAAACCCAAATGTCTTCAACGTATAGCAAAAAACAAAAGAATTGGCCTTGCCGTTCCAATACTTCCAGAGGAGACTGTACAAAAGTTCAAACACTAATGCTGAATGTACTTTTACAAGGGTAAAATCAGTATTCAGGACAATAAATCCCTGTCCTGAGCATTGCTTTTGAATACTCACTTGCTTTAATTGCTCCTTGGTCTTGATTGACTCAACCACTGCCAGCTGACACAAACTGAGCCACTAACTGGAATCACTAAATATGATCTAAATCACTGAATATCTAATTGGATGACGTTTTTCCAGTATCAAATGGTTTGAACTCTTAATCCCCACATTCCACATGCTTACGTTTCACAAACATGGATATCAGAGGCACGGTATGTGCAAGGTACTGTAAATGTGTGTGTAAGTGCACCCCAATCAGAAAACAACATAAAAGGATCAGTGAATAGGTTTTAACTCAACTGGCTAATAACCTGAGAGTCTCCTTGCGTATAAAACACACTGTGAGACTGAACAGCAAATAATAAGAAGAAATTATTTAAAACATATCAAGCTCAGCTACAGGTGTCCAAAGAGTAAATATCCCTTGTGACTCAATGGTGCAACACCCAAGACCCACTCAAGCCATGAGTGTAGATTCACCAGGGCTCCTGCATGCAGAACTGTTTGGCAAATGATGCTAGCAAGTCATGTTAGGTTTTCAGATCTACTACGCCATCTGCTGGGGGAACACTGGCATCTGAATCATGATGCTTGAATCATCGTATCTGACAACCATGGAAGTCTCTTTCTCCCACTTTTCTCCCACAGGAAAAAAAAAAGTCCTTTACTAAGTCATAATCAAAAGTAATCAGAATGTTTCTCAACATTATGATTTAGTAGTCTTTCATAAGAATGTGTGTGTATTTCTTAATTGTCTTAGTATCTCTTAATTATGAGCAGGGCTCTGAACTATAATAATTAGTTCAGCTTCTGTTTAACCTGTTTTATGAACTGTCATAAATTTTTTTAATGAAAATAAGCAAACTAGGCAGATGTCACAATTGGACATAAAGAAATCCAATCAAAAGCTTGTGGCAGAGTCATACAAAAACAAAGTCAATGATTTAACTGGAAAAGTGGACTAGGTTTAACTAAGACTAAGATTAACTAGAAAGTCACATGAAGAAAAGGGTGCACAGATTGACATTTTTCATGTTTTCATGGTCTAGGAAGCATAAATGTAGAGCATCTGATACATTTAACTGTATCAATCTTATCAGTTTTGTTCTTTCTTCTCCAAACTTTGTTGATTTTTAAACAAATATTCATTTGTTATAAAGTCTTTTCTTAAATATTGTTCAATGTTGTTGAAACCATTTTGACAAATCTAAACTACACTGCCAGTCAAAAGATTTTTGAAAATTCATTATTTTAGCATTTTTGTTTAAATGAGATTATTTGAAATACACTGAAATCTGAAAATCTTACCTAGGAATAGGTATACGTGAATTGAGAAGTGTTTAGTATTAAAGATTTATTGAGAATTGACAATATGGTAGAAATGACTTTATGTTATTGAAACAATCTACAGTTGAAAATTAGCAAAAATTAAACAAATGCATTCCTGAGACCTCTTGTGCCACAATTTGCTCATTTACTTTTGCTGCAGTGAACTGTTTGGGGAAACAGGGGAATTCACTTATGTAGTCTTCTTCCTGGCTGTTTTTTTTTTTTAAATAGATTAGTTATTATTTGGTTGTCTGTCACACCTGATGCAGCCCATCAAGGGCCACAAGGCTTAAACTTTTAAAGAGACCAAAGGAAAAAGCCATACTAAGTTCCTTTATCTATTTGTTTAATTCTTGTTAAAGTTTAAGTTTTTTTTATTTTTTATTTATTTGCCCAGGAATGTAGATCAAATCTAATCAGAAAATATTTTACGAAGTGAAGTGAAGTAATGTTTTTGTCAAGTACGGTGACCCATACTCGGAATTTGTGCTCTGCATTTAACCCATCCGAGTGCGCACACACACACACAGTAGTAGCCTTTTTAGCTGCGGTGCCCGGGGAGCAGCTGGGGGTTCGATGCCTTGCTCAAGGGTCTCATCTCAGTCGTGGTATTGAGGGTGGAAGAGAGGGCTGGTCATTCACTCCCCCCACCTACAATCCCTGCCGACCCTGAGACTCGAACCCATGACCTTCAGGTTCACTCTAACCATTAGGCCACGACTGCCTTTTTTTATCACTCTAATTTATCACTCTAATTGGGCACTTGCAGCCAGGTGTGGACTAGCAGTCAGATTGCAATCATTTTGTATTTTATGGACGTGAACTTGGTTGCTAGTGTGCTTGCTCAAGTATACAAGGCAAAAAATTTTCCCAACCCATGGCAACCCACTTTCTGTTGAAATTTTAAAGTATATCACAACATGAATATTGAACAGTATATCGATTTTACCATTGTCAGGAAAAGATTTAAGAACTTTGAGTCATTACTACCAGTTGCTAGCTAGTTGAAATTATCCATCATTTAAACCAAAGTGATGTAGGTATAAGTAGCTAATATAAGGTACCAACTGCAATATAAACAGCGGTCAACATCTACACTTAACATCAAGTATTTTTAAAGGAAAAACTTGCTGCTCTCCATGATTTTCAACTAGCTCTGACACCTTTAGCAAGTTACCCATCTGAATGGAGAAGTGCCCTTTTACCCTCTGCTAGTTTTGTCCTTGGACTGGCTAACGATACCAAGATATTTCAAGTGTTCACAAAGGTCTGACAGTGAATAAATTGTTATGAAATTTAGCTAATGTTAGCTACCCTGGTTTATGCTATCATTTTTTTCACTCATGTTGGTTTGCTAGTTATAATATCAGTACAACAAGCCAGATTGGACTTCTGCAAAGAACTCCCTGCTGAGGGTCTGTGAGAACAGGTTACAGCAAAAGAGGCCATGGCTTTGCTACAGAACTATCAAGAGCTTCATGTACATGCCTGAATGTATGTGTGCACTCATAAGGCTGACTATTATGGCTGAAACTGTCACCGAATCACTTCATCAACCACATCCTTATATTTTTCATCACCAAATAAAACACATTAATTGTAAGGATATATACTGGAGATATCAGGGTCAACTGAACTTGTAAAAACGACAGAAGACTATTCCCGAAATTTGTGGAGATGTAACTTAAAATGGAAGTTTGCTAATGTTCCCATATCAGTGAGTGGACGGGGTTAAAATTGTACAGCAACCACTAGAGGGCCTCAGAGACATTTTGGCTTCAATTTTGACTTCCTGTTAGGACTTCCACCCACATACACGGTCATTGAACAGCACTGAGTCTTTTATCTATAGGCTTAACAGATTTAGTGAAGCACTCATGTAGAGTTCCATTAGAATCTGATAGTGGCTAGTTAGTAAGTTCTCCCAAAATTTAGGCTTTCTTAATTGCTATTCTGTACAATTTCTCACTATCAACACCTCAAATATTGAAGCATGGGCAGAGGCCTTTAGCGGCACTGCACGCACACAAAGAAGTTTAAGAACTTTTATGGAGATAAATTTGTGCCAAAACTTTCAAATAAAATAATAAAATCCAAGCAAAAAACTAAATATTAATTATCAAGATGTAAAAAATATTTTACAAATGCAGAATCAAAGAATCAAATTAAAACTAATTTTTCAAAAAGGTTACTTCTGAAGAAAAGATTTTTTCTACTTCTTTTTGTTTTCTGCTTTGTAGATGCATTCACACATTTCTTTATCAGAGAAGTGTCTTCATTCCATCCATTTGAGTAGAGGTTTAAAAAAGATAACTAAAAGATAACCATCTTCTTATTGTAATTTGCTTGTTTCAATTTTCTGCCTAATTCTGATACCATTATATCCTCATTATAAAAATGATGCATAAATGTCTCAAAATGGGGTAGACATGGCTAATTTTCAGAGCACCTCCCACTCCAAAATCAGTTGACCAATAGAGATGTAAGGTGGATGCCTTCTTCTAAGAATAAGAATAAAAAAAATTGAATAAAAGCGTGGTGCATTAAACTTACTTAAAAGAATTATGTCTCTGCTCTTCTTTTATTAATCAACCTGTGAAAGTGCTTGTGCTTCTCTTGGTACAATACCTATTTCCTAAGGTGTACTCCCTAGCTAAGTCGATGATATACTATCTAACTTACCCTCATGACCAAGCTACATTAACTTGATTATGCATAGGATTCTCATTGACCTTTAACTTTATAGCAAGTAGCATGAAACGAATGTCCAGTATAGAAAACCATATACACATTCAAGGCTCCAAACAAACACCATCCCTTCGTCCTGGGGTTGGTAAAAATAGCGTATGGGACGATTTTGTAAATTCTGTTTTGGGACACTTTTGGGATGATAATCTTGTGTTTGTTTACAATTAATGCCTGTAAAATATACACTCACTGAGCACTTTATTAGGAACACCTCTACATCTACTCATTCATGCACTCACCTAATCAGCCAATCGTGTGGCAGCAGTGCAATGATCTCAGTGATTTTGACTGTGGCCTGAGCTTTGGTGCCAGACGGGCTGGTTTGAGTATTTCTATAACTGCTGATCTCCTGGGTTTTTCACACACAACGATCTGTAGAGTTTACTCAGAATGGTGCAATAAAGAAAAAATATCCAGTGAGCAGCAGTTCTGCTAATGGAAGCACCTTGTTAATGAGAGAGGTCAACAGAGAATGGCCAGACTGGTTCGAGCTGATAGAAAGGCTACAGTAACACAGATAACCATTCTGAACAATTGTGGTGAGCAGAAAACACAGCCCATTTGAGTATTGTTGTTGACCATGTGCATCCCTTCATGGCCACAATTTACTCATCTTCTAATGGCCACTTCCAGCATGAATAGAACACCTTTGGGATGTGGTAGAACGGGAGACTCGCAGCATGAAAATCTGCAGGGATTGTGTAATTCACATGTCAATATGGAGCAGAATCTCAAAGGAATGTTTCCAACATCTTGCAGAATCAATGCCACTAAGAACTGAGACTGTTTTGAGAGCAAAGGAAGGCCCTACCCAGTTTTAGTATAGTGTTCCTAATAAAGTGATCAGTGAGTGTGTAAAGTAAGAGTTAAATGAATGTTAAATTGCGATAAGGAAGCTGGGAAAAAAGTGACCACTACAGTCTAAGCTGTAGTTGGTGGATCACCATGTCAGTCAGCTATGAAATGCTACCAAATGCAAAGACAATGCTTGGAATCAACTCCAGACTTTTTGTCTCCTTAATTTGTCATGAAATGACGAGGAAACAGGACTCAGCTGGACTCAAACTGCTTATCAGTCAATAGTCCAATTACTTTTTAAACCTGTGAAAAATGAGAGACTCTGCAAAAAATGGCTGTAATTCCTAAAAGGTCAATGCAATATTTTTGAGACAAAATTACAAAAAATTGTGTCACTGTCCAAATACTTATGGGCCTGACTGTAAAAGCATCCAAAAATAAACACATCAACTGTATACTACAAAAAGTAATTTATGAAGCTTGTTTGGGACCGGAACATCAGTTTTCAACATTTTACATTTGGCGCCCCATACTCCATGGATGTCTGAATATGAGGATAACTGCAAATTCTTGGGCTTCATCACATCAAGACAGCCAGTCTAAGTCCAGAGAAGTACACACATCAAACAACAGAGCATCTTAACTGGAGATTGTGAGTTCGAATGATCCCTGCTTGTAGCCGTTGGTGGAGAAATCGGGGAATAAATAGGGAATTTTCAGTAAGCACTTGAAATTTCTGGGAATTTGCTTATTTAAATATATTAATTAATCACTTTTCTAGTCCTTTTAGAACCTGCAGTCCCACAGCTGCCATTTCAACATCTCTGTGTACCAACAGACCCACAGACTTTCACAGGTGGCTTTAGAAATGGCAGAGACTTGGGCTTGGTGTGAGAAAATGTACAGATGAGTGATCCTATGCTACGTGTGTGTCTCTAAGTGTGTCTTGCAGGTTTTCTTTCCTAAACCATATCCAGGAGTGACATTCTATGGAAAAAGGTAAAGGTCTTTCAGAAGAAGAAATGTTCTCTGTGTTATGTTACAGCTAGAGTTGTGAATATATAGATTATTATTTTCTTGAACGCAAGTTCAGAGAACAGAGATGGGGGAAGGGGATCCGGCTTCCAGAAAAGGTCATTCGCAGGTTGGAATGATATCATTGGCAGATTTGGTAATATTTTCAGCGATAAACATCACAGGATATCATGGCAATGTAATACCATGTAGGGATATTAATATCACACAAGCCTAACTGCATTGTTTAACAATATTTACGGATAACATACAGTCATTTAATCTGTGAGAATTGCAAAGAAACTGTTTTTTTTCTCCATGAAGTTATGTGTTGCTGGTCTTTACTGCAAAGTTCCTGGGAATTTCCAAGGTGAGAAATCTAACAGGTCACTTTCTAAGATATCTGGACAGAGGACACAAGAACAGAAAGACTTTATCCAAACTCACAATACACTTCAAATAATGATTCCTTTTTAGTTTCAGACATACATTAACTAGTAAATAGTTTGAATGAGGGTGGTTTAGGCTTATACTTAACGCCATGGGGGTTTGTTGTTTTAACAGATAGTTCAGATGCTCTTGATCATCCTTGATTTATTTAGTTCTATTCGTTAGTGTTTTTGCTCTTCTTACTGTTTTGCTTTTTTGCTATATACACTATATGGCCAAAAGTATGTGAACACCTGACCATCACACCAATATGTGGTTCTTCCCCAAACTGTTGCCACAAAGTTAGAAGCACACAATTGTTTAGAATGTCTTTGTATGCTGTAGCATTATCATTTCCTGCCAACTAAGGGGCCCAAACCTGTTCTAGCACGACTATGTCCCTGTGCATAAAGCAAGGTTTTTAAAGGCATGGTTTGCAAAAGTTGATGTTGAAGCACTCAAGTGGCCTGCACAGAGCCCTGACCTCAACCCCACTGAATACCTAGGGATGGACTGGAACGCAGACTTGCACACCAGGCCTCCTCACCCAAAATCAATACCTTACTTCATTAGCGCTCTTATGACTGAATGGGCACAAATACCCACAGCCACATTCAAAAATATAGCGTAAAGTGCTATATGTAAATATAGAGTGGACACTGTTATGGTAGCAAAGGGGGGATTAAATCTGGAATGTGATGTTCAGCAAGCACATTTGATTGTGATAGGTAGGTGTTCACATACTTTTGGCCATATAATATATTTATGAATAAATTTGCTTTGGAGTGTATTACACAGCTGTTGGCCTCAGGTTAGTAACTGAATCTTTCTATTTGACAACTTAAAATGTTTCACTGAGCACATGCTGTTTTTTGTTTGTTTTTTTCCTCGTATACATTATACAGACATGTATTAAATACTATAAACCAAAATCTCATGCTTCATTATAGGCATAGGTGTTGCCACTAGACTGTCAGAAACTAGTTTTCTATTTTAGTTGTGAGAAACTAAAGTTTTCCTTATACACAGTTCTGGGGTTAAAGGAGTTTAAGGGGTTAAATCGAGGGAAATTTCATGTGGAATATCAGACATTTTCATGATGAGGAGATAATGGTATAGGAATTAAGCAGAAAGTGGAAACAAAAAATCAGAATAAGTAACTGGTGAATGGGAAACCAACTTCAGCCTCATCACCCAGTTATCTGTTTCCAAATTTTTATCCAATTTGCTTTCTCTCTTGCACAAAAGAAAACAAGTTTTGGTATGTGATGTTTTTCTTCAAATGTTAATTAATACTGCATTGCTTGTAAAGGCTCGTAATCAAACAACTCATTTGTTTTGTACAGATCCAATGTCAGGGCTATGGACTAACTTTTTTAGGAACCCTGACCTGAAAATTGACCGTCCCAAATTTTCAATTTCTTTTGTTTACAATAGTGTTAGATTTATTTCTCTGTTTAATTTCTTGTACTGCTATAACAGCATCAGCAATCAGCTGCTTTTGGATTATCCTGATTATAAGTTCATATAATTATGACTAAATAAGTATGAGCATTGGTAAGAACATCATCATTTACACAGACAGCAACAAATATACTGTATTATCTGAAAATAATAAATAATAAATAATATAACGCAGTTATACTCATCGATTAATTTACATATTAATTTACACATGATGATCATGTCTAAATACAAATTAGGTAGATGAAGAAAGATTTTCACTTAAATTCTAATAAAATAATATAGAATAGTGTTTTATCAGAATAGAATGTAATAGATTATAATTTATTTCTTAAATAATTTATTTCTTATAGAAAGAAGTCATCTTTGGTCATGGCACCACAAACTAAATTTTATGCACTTCCGAAATACTATACTTTCTATCAACCCAGATAAAAAGAAGCTGTGACAATGAGTAGTCATGAAAGTTGAATCGCCATGAAGGAAACGGTTACTTGCGGTTAAGGTTACTTTTATTTCTTGTAAATATCTTCAAGAAGACAGTTTAAAATGAAGAACAAAGAAATGGGAGGCTGGGACAAGCAGTGGTAATCAGTGATTGGTCATTACTGGTAATCAGTCATTGGTCACTGGGAAACAGTGGTAATCAGTGATTGATCATTACTGGTAATCAGTCATTGGTCACTGGGAAACAGTGGTAATCAGTGATTGATCATTACTGGTAATCAGTCATTGGTCACTGGGAAACAGTGGTAATCAGCGATTGGTCAGTAGTGGTAATCATTGATTGGTCACTGGGAAACAGTGGTAATCATTGACTGGTCATTGGGAAATACTGGTAATTGGTGATTGGTCACTGGGAAACAGTGGTAATGAGTGATTGGTCATTAGTGGTAATTGGTGATTGGTCACTGGGAAACAGTGGTAATTGGTGATTGGTTACTGGGAAACAGTGGTAATCTGTGATTGGTTACTGGGAAACAGTGGTAATCGGTGATTGGTCGCAAGTGCAACATAGTCAGGCATTACGTTCCATAAAGACATGGTTTGCCAATGTTGAAGTGGAAGTGGAACTCAAGTGGCCTGCACAGAGCCCTGACCTCAACCCCACTGAACACATTTGGGATCAGGTGGAAGGGTGACTGCACCCCAGGCCTCCTCACCTAACATCAATACAAATCCCCACAGCCATGCTCCAAAATCTAGTGGAAAACCTTTCTAGAAGTGTGGAGGTTATTATAAATAATACCATATTATAAAATTCACATAAGAAAGTGATGGTCAGGTATCCACAAACTTTTGGTCATATAGTCTATTAAGAGACAAATTTACAACACCTTTGACAGAAGAATTAAAGATATGCCCAGAACTTTAAAAAAATAACTAGTCATGTATATTTACATAACTCAGAGTTCTGAACATATTTGGTCTGCCTTCATGCTGACTTGCATGTTGTTCTTCAAATTTTCTTCAGCACCATATCCTCACCTCAAAAATGTCAAAAATTGTTTAGACATTTTTGAATATGTGTGGAAATGAATCTGGAAAAATTCATAGGATGTCACTGTGGCTGAATTAAGCCAAAATGTTTATTTTTTTATTTTTTTTTTTTACCTACAACATACTTTAAGCACTCAACTTGAAGAAATAAACTCTATGTTTCAACAAAACCATGTCAAAATGTTTTTATTTGCTTTTTAATTTTAGATAGGCTATCAGTCATGACAGTTCAACAAAAGCAAAGGTACAAACTATGACATTTACCTTCGTTTGGCAGCCCTGCCTACTTAAAGCACATTCCTGTGTGCCTACACAAACGTGATTGTAAAAACAAGTCAGTCTGCCTGGAGATGTCTTAAACCTTCCTGATTAAGTGTGATTTCCTCACACAGGGAATGTGAGGCTTTGATCAAGTTGTTGGATAGCAATGTGCCAGATATGTGTGAGACACTGTCTCGCAAAATATCTGTGACTCACCTGCACCACAGTGGAGTCAGAATGGAATCTTTAAATGCTTATATTTTTTTCTTTTTCACTTTTGGCGATATTCAAATTAAAAATGCTTGTGGATGAAAATATGTTTCAAAAGAGAAACATATTTCATTTCAGAAAAGCCTGTACTTTTCAGAACTATATACAAAACAGAAAATGTCACAATTGCACCATGTGAAGGGATTTCCCAGGCCTCCACACTTATACAAAAACAGGTTTCCTTGAGGTGCCCTTTCTGCCATCACACTAGTCCTAAATATTTTGCTTTCAGAAAGCACAACAGTGGCTAAACAACATATATATAATATTGGTCTCATGGCTGACTAGGTTGTAATCATGCCTCCAAGATACAATTTGCCAAGGCCTCTCTGCGTGGTACCTGAAAATGCAGTTAACGATAGCTATGTGGACTGCAGGAGATCAATCAACACAGTCAAAAACAGACAACAGAGATAGTACACTAGTCTTGTTTTTTTTTTTTTTTTTGTCTTTTCATATTCCAAACAACAGACATGGAATTGGCCCTATTTGGGGTCTAAGAAATCTAAGAAGTCTTTTTAAAACAACTAACAAAGTCTCAGAACTTACACACTGGAAATAGAGACAAGACTTTGCCTGGATATGTGTGTGATGTCCTCTGTCGGTAAGGAGAGGTATTATTCTGGGCAGTTGTGACAACAGGTTTGTGACTACAGCCCAAAATATGCATAATTCCACATTTCCATTGCTGTGGAACTACAGACAGTTCTTCCACTTTCACATCAGCAGAGAGATGTACCAGTTTAGGGTCCTTCCCTTTAGGTTAGCTCTAGCACCCAGGGTGTTCACAGTCTGTGAGCTGCTTTAGAGCCCATAGCAATGTCCTCATAATGAATGTTTTCCATCACTTCAGTTTGGGACAACTGTATAAATTGCTGTCAGTGGTGGTCCCACTTTGATGTTCCCTGTGTTGAATGCTACCACATGTCCCCAGTTCAATCCTGAGTTCAGGTTTCTGCCTGTGTGGACTTTCGCATGTTTTCTCTGGTTTTCCCCCTAATTCCGAAAAACATGTTGGGAGCTGGATTGGCTACTCTAAATTGGCCCTAGATGTGAACGAATGTGCAAAACTGTATGTGCATGGAGTCCTGTGAATGGACTAGCACTTCATCCAGACCGTATTGCTGCCTTGAACCCTGTATTCCTGGGATAATCTCCTGATCCACTGTGAGCAAGTCTAAGTAAATGTATTGCTATTGCAGTGATAATTCACTTGAGTAGAAGAAAATTCCACAAATAAGTACAGTAAGTAATCTGGTGAAACACTACTCAAGTGATTACTGTACAAATTACTTTATATATGTCTACAATTGAAGCAAATAATGAGAAAATGTTCTATATCAGAAATTTATTTTTGTATAATTATGTTAACCAAGTGACATATGCTGAAGCGAACACCACCTTGATTATCAACAGGATATAAAAAAAACAAACTTGGCTGACTAGCTAACTTAGCCAAATGCTGTTGGGGTTTCAGTAGCTTGCTAGGTTTGTTAGCTAGCTAGCTCGTATTAATCCATACATGTTACTAGCTACATAGTTAGCTATCTAGCAATGATCCCCTTTACACATTATCCTGAGGGTTACTTATAGGCTGTAGTAGCACTTAGATATATTTAACACAACAGGCAATCACTACCAAACACAAAGTGACTCTTAAGTTTAATACAGAATTTTCATATGGTAAAACATCAAGATCTGGCTAGCTAGTCTAGTTTACTCAGCTAGCTAATGGCGTTCCTGTACGTGTTTCTGAGGGTTGGTTGTTGAGCCGTGATATGCTGCACAGCTTTTGGCTCAGAAAATTCGTGGATCATTTCTCACTCTGTTTCCTTTACAGCATTTAAAACTGGAGACACCTGATAAATTGAGCCAGGGATGCTGATCTGTCTCTGCTGTCTTGCTGCTGCTGACTATGCATTTGATTCTGGAAGACTTTCAGCATGAAACTGCTTTATTTTGATTTGTTTTTTACTTATTATTATTATTATTATTATTATTATTATTATTATTATTGTTGTTGTTATTATTATTATTATTATTATTATTATTATTATTATTAATTGAATTATTTAAGGTCAGGGATTAATTTACCTCTTTTTTTACTCAGTGATGGCGATCAAAAATAAAAGTGACCATTTTCTAAATAAAATATTTTAAATACATTTTTTTAAAATAAAGTATTACTATAAAAGTAAAAGTACTATGATTTATACCAAAAAAGTACTATTACAGTGAAACATGTATTTGTTACTTTGTATCACTGCCACTGTGACTAACACTAATTCCGCAACCAAGCATCATTTTTATTTGATTTATTATTATTATTTTTTCTTTTACATATTTCTAGAACATTAGAAAGGCTAGGGCTAGACACAGGTAGAATCAGTCTGTTCCTTTGCTCACCTGTGACAGTATGAACGTTGAGAACATAATGAAAACACAACACGACTGCCACTAGGGGGAGAAATCCGCACTCATTTGCACTGTCATCATTGGTGATCTTCTCATTACCTATGTTTATTGTATGATGCATAACAAACTGAAAAATGCCTATAATTAGTCAGAATAGCAGATGTGAATGAAATGGCTAATATTTCTCATGGGCAAACCTGGGGGACAGAGATCTTCGGCCTTGACATGTCCCATAATGGATATGGCTCTTATTCCTCCAGATACACATAAGGCATAGAGATGAGTGTGAGCCCTAGCGCTCACGTATCAGCTGAGTGTGCAGGCAGAAGCAGCGCTGCAGGTAGTGCAGTACCACACATGAACTCCGGGTGGCGCTTGGGGACAAGTTGTCATTTCGTTGGCGTTTTTGAAAATCAGCCTTTGCTTGCCCATAGTTTGCATGAAATGAATCAGTTAATATTGGTTAAACATGGTTAATATTTGTAGAATAAAGGGTGGAAATGACTGTTTATGTGGCCTAATGTACTGTTCTGCTGTTCTGCCTTAGGGACAGGTCCACTCTTCAGATTAATCAGTGAATAATTAACTTTTGTCTCCCTCCAGCTTGCCTGAGAGTCATAAAGGACAGATGTACAGCAACAACTGCCACCATTGCTCACGCGCGCGCACGAACTCACACACGCGCGCGCGTAAGCGCAAGCGCGCACGCACGCACACACACCCCTCATAAATAAAATACGTATCTAGCTGAGAAACTGTGGAATGATGGCTATGTTTATGCTACTAGGATGCACACTAAGATATGACCTGATCTGTTCAGTTATGCAAATCTCTCTCTCTCTCTCTCTCTCTCTCTCTCTCGAGTTCTTTTATTTAAAGTTTTTTAAACCGACTATTTAAAGCTGACTCTTTACATTTAAAGGGTACTTTTTAAGAAAAAATGCTTGACTCTTTATCTGGGCGCAGGTTTCTCTTTTTTAAAAAAGATTCCAATTTAAATAAAGCTTGACTCTTTATTTAAATTGGAATCTTTTTTAAAAGTTGACTTCTTTTATTTCTTTTTTTATTATTATTATTATTATTATTTTTTGGTTTGTACTTTGACTCTTAACTCTTTTTTTCACCCACCATACAAAAAAAAAGCAATTACATGCCAGAGTGTCTCTTAATTGTCCCTGCAAACTTTGTACTACAACTGTTTCTCTGCTCACGTCGCTGCCATTGCATAGAAAATTGTCCACATAATAAAGAGTCAGTTAAGATTACAATTAGAAGAACTTTGTTTGGATCGGCCATCTCAGTGATAATAAATGGCTGCATGCAGGCCTGAGCTCGCTCATTTCCCTCCTTACCTTTAACCTCAGCTCTTCAGAGAGTGCTACCATTTATACCAAAACACTCCTTTTCTGGGTGCAGGTTTCTCTTTAGCTGTGTTGTCATGTCTTGAGGTCATTGACGAGCTCTGTTGCTAGAGGTTACAGATATTATTACTAGATTTTATTACTATTATTACTGCCAGATAACATTTTTTTGGCTCACTGAGTTGTATATGGTAATTCATAGTCTTTTATAGCACTCCTGACTCTCCCTGATCACCTATTATGTATTATGTTACTCATTACTTGTGACTCTCTGTTGTTCCTGCAACAAACTTACACTTGTTTCTGGTGAGTCTTGCAGCACTTGTGAAGTCTCTGAATGCCTCCCTGCTTGGAGTGTATTTAGCCTCAATTGTATGTGACTTTAATAAAAAAAAATAAAAAAAATCTGCCAAATGAATCCATGTAAATGTAAAATCAAATCCAACAAGAGAAATCAGCTTCCACTGATTAAATCCTGACCTAGTCAGGCTTTATCTTGTCTATAATTTACCTAAAATGCAATCAAAATGTCATTCCCAAACCACAGGAGATCATCATTCAAAGATAATTCAAATCAACGAACTATATTTGACTACTCTTCTGTGACAGCACTGGAAGTCTGAGTGATAAAAAAGTGAATTAAAGACACGTTAATTCTGTCAAGCAGCGTTATCACCGACACCAACGTGTGTGTGTGTGTGTGTGTGTGCACCCAGATGTCTGACAGCTGAAGTTTGAGTCTAGCATCAAATGACTACACTAATGAAATATTGAGCAGTATTTGAGATATGGGTTATTAATGACTGAGAGAATGTATGTAGCTGGGAGATCTATTCTGGCACTCTACATCAGAGCTGGTCCCCAGGAAGCACTTTGTTCATCACACTAGAGCTCCGGTCACATCAAAGACTTGCATTTGGCACATCAGATGCTCACGTAAACACTCAACTGCCAACACATTCACTGTTGACGGTCCTTCTCACACTCTGTATGTCAATGAGTGACGCAAGACTAATCAAACCTGAGTACTTGAGAATGTGTTGTTGGATCTTTCTTTTGAAATGCCCAGCATTTCTAACATTTGGACAACTAATAGTCGTGGACTTGCTATTGTAATCGGACCAGAGAAAAGGGATTTGTTGCATGAGTGCTGTAAGATAAAGGATTTATTTTTTTTTTGGTATTTGTGTCTATCTATGGTCTAGTTGCCGTGAAGGTACATAGACAATCTAGAGAGCTCAATAAAAGGTCAGAAATTAAAAAAAAAAAATAACGGTTGATCTATTCGTCTTTTAAGATCTGGAGGATTTCTGTTTATAATGGCCCTTACACAGGAACCCAACAATTTTATAATTTGAGACTGTTACAGACTTCTGCTTATGATCAATTAAGTCAACTTATTCTTAATTTAGCTATTTGGTGAAGTATAAAAATGTTTTAGAAAGAAATGCAAGGTTAGTTAACAGAACATTACATTTTGTGCTCCATAATGTGCTCCTTAAATGCTGCTTTCTGTGTTTAATGTGTCTGTACATGGGTTATCTATGACAATTTTTCCAAAAAATAAAAGAAAGAAAAATGATAGCCTTCTCATTCTCATTGGCCAAAAACAATCTTAATCTCTTACTCATTATTACAACAAATTGAACCATGATACATACATGTATAAGCAATCATAAACCATATATAAGGTCTTACTGTATATTCGGTATCCTGACCAACTGCATGTTATATGAAAAAAAAATTAGAACGTTAGATCAAACTAGTCTGAAAGAATAAACACCTTTTTTTTCCACACTGTCACAATGGCATAGTGAAAAAAACAGTTAAACAGAAGGCTTGCTCATTGTGCCTTTGTGTTATTTTATATAATCCTTTTCTGGTTGTATTTCTTGTTAAACATTTATCTTGTGACTGTTGATTAAGAACATTAACTAATAGATTTTATCCAGATTCATTGTCTTCAAATGTGGTGCCACTGATTTGCTGATCATTACTTTGGTTACATAATTTAATAACCACAGAATACTGAAATACTTGGTAAGTAGTGATTTTTGTGCATATTCTCTAAGTGTTGTGATATATTGTACAGAAAGCATTAAGTATGTCAAGATTCCTTCAGTCTTCATTAATTTTAAGACATCCTGCAGTATAGAAGTTGTACACATCACTTATATTTTGGTGTCCTTTCACTCTCCTGTCCTTATTTCTCTCCATTTCTAAGATCTAAGCACCTTCCTTCTGCCTCAGCTCTTGGTCCTATTGGTGACTTTTCCTCCCTCCAAAGAAATCTCCTGTCCTCTTTCTTGTCATTCTCCTCCACCCCTCTCTCCTTTGTCTCTGTCATTCATGTTTCCCTCCAGATTTCTGGCCTGGGGCAGAGATTTTCTTTCCCCGCCAGCCCATCTGGCCCTGGGGCCTCTTGGACAGCTGTTCATCCTGCGCTCATTCTCTCTATTTCCCTCTCTCTGACCTCTAGACACTGGTCAGCAATGGGCACCCTGCTATTTTCAGAGTGCTGGCATGCACTCATACTGCTGCCATGATGGAAATTATGATTTTAAAATGAAAACGTCTGTAGAGTTTCTGGAATTATAGAGAGATAGAGAGTTTTGGAATTTATACCAAATTGAATTTGTGAATACTGAGGCTTTGGGCACTGTAAAAACATCAATATTGCTTGAATTGAGAAAATTGGTATTGACAAATGAAACAAGTCTGTGCTAAATGTAAAGCAAAATGCATAAGAAAAACAGTTTTTTATACATTTTATGCATTTTTCTTTGGCTTGGAACTTGGTCTATGTTAACGATGGTGCTTAGCTGCTCCTGCAACTTACATCCTGGAGTTAGTTTAATCATTATTTTCAAATTACAGTTCACTTTTTGGATGAATTCCAGCCACCTGGTCTCCGCTTGTCTTAAATCAAGCCAATGAGATAAGCTGATGATAAAGTGGGTTTATGGCAGTTTGATAACTTGATAATAGGCAATGGCAGAACAAAGGTCTTCTAAAACACAGATGTTAAAACACATGAATTAGAGATCACTACCTCAAGTCTTCTTTCAGCTGTAAGATTGAAACCTTTTTGGTTTCTTGTAGTACACAAACTAAAATGGACGAAAACCTTCAACCAGTTCATTTCCAAAATGTTGGAAAGGGAAGTAGCACAACAGACAGTATAAATATGAATAAGTTTGATTATTACATGGCCAAAAGTATTCGGAATTGTCAAATGTTTAGAGGATGGTGAAAAAAACAAACTGAATTGCCTCAAAGTCATCATGGTCATTTAAATTTGAAACTTCTATTATATCTAGGTGCTTGGATCTATGTTATAGTCTTGATGACATTTGCCATTTATGAGGAATGGTCTGTTCCTTTAGCCTTGGTTCCATGCATGTGTTAATGATCTGCCCTTTAGACTCCCTGTGGTCTGAGGCCAATTGCTCATGTTAATTGGGAAGAACTTTTAAACACAAACAAAATTTCTCATGAATACTCAATAATGTACATTTTTAAAAACCACAAGCACACACTCGAGAAGAGTCACCTGTAAAAGTAATCAGTTCAGCAAGACAGTCACAAATGACAAAGTGGTGCATATACAGTTATGTCTGGAAGAAGAAGGAAGTCACAAATGTCTGGAATCATATAATGAATATTTACAACCATCTATAAAAGTAATTATTTGTTTTATTATGATAATCAAAATCTCTCTTATAAATGAACCACCTTAAAATGATTTTAAAAAAATCATACTGTATATGTCCTAACTGTATCCTTTAACGCTTTAATTTAACAGTGTGACTTGAATTGTGATGAAAATCATTATTGTGGCTTTAAGTAACCATGTAAACGTGGCTTGACCTTAACTGAAATAAACATTCTGGTGTGGCTGATATAATCTTGTCTGAGTGTGCATTTGTGAGAGGGTGGGGGAGACGTGGCCTCAGCTTGGTGCTGTCGACTCGAGCTACACCACTGTTTCACTACTGATCAGTTTGGATGGGGGTTTGCTCCCTTGAGTCTCCACTTTACACCCCAGCCAGGAAGATCATTATTCCTTACAGACACCCTTAACGGGTCAATGCACATACATAATGCATTCATAAGCTATTATGCTAAGACCACCTCAATGTACACAGACTTAAAGGTTAGGCCAGTAGACATGAAATGCAATACATGAACTTCTTTTTTGAGTAGATGGGGTAATTTAGATCTTAAATGATTGAAAAAGAAAATCTAGATATAGGTTATCGTGTTAAGGTTCCAGTTTTTCAGTGGGCCACATTAGATCTTGAGGCTGGATATTCTTAAAATAGAATAATATGATATATTATGTTTATAAGTAAGGCAAATGTATTTACTCTTAATCCAAAACATCATATTCCAGTTCTTATAGACATAAATTACTTAATGTCTCAGAACATTTTAGTTGACTAACCTGAGGAAATGCTTGCACATAAAATTCCTTATTTGGCCACTAAACTGAGTAGAAATGCTTTTAAATGATGACGGCTTATAGAAACCAGTAAATATTTGTTAAAAAGCACAGTAAATATCTCATGAGTTCTGAATGCATGATATTAGATTTTGTGTTTTGTAGATATTGCTGTTGTTTTGTGTTTTTTTTTATATACAGTACTGTGCAAAAGTCTTAGGCACATGCAAAGAAATGCTGCAGAGCAAAGATGCCTTCAAAAATAATGAAACTAAATGTTTCTACATTAAAAAAATACTATAAAGAGCAGTAAACAGTAATAATTGAAACAAAGTCAGTATTTGGTCTGATGATCCTTTGCTTAAAAAAAGGTAGTCTCAGGTACAGTGTGTGCAGTTTTATAAGGAAATGAGCTGTAAGTGTTACTGAGCATCTTGCAGAAGCCACAGTTCTTCTGCAGAATTTGAATGTCACACTTCCTTCTTAATTTTGCAGCAACAACATGAACAATATGTGAGGTTGTCCCAACCCAACCATGTTTAGATCACACACCCTGACCAACCCTGCGATCCTAGTGTAAACCCTCATGACACGTTTTTACATGTAAGCAAACAGCTATCCATAGAAGTGTCTGAGCTTGCCTCTGGAGCTCCTTTTCAAAGGGCCAGTTTTACTAGTTTTTGTCCTAGATGAATTTGAATTTCTTCACTCTTTATTGTTAAGTGCCTGACTGAAAAACATGAAATATGTTTAATCACATATTCTTTCCTAGTGAAGGGCCATTAAACTTGTCCTCTACGCTTTAACTTTTTTAAACCAAGAGCACACATACTATTACATTTACTATCTCATACAGTAAAAAAATCTCATAACGTGATTGCATAATGTGTTGCTTTGTTTCCTTGTACCAATTTCACCATAAACCTGATGCTTTCTGTTACAATACACAGTGTATCAGACAATAAATTAGGAGCACAATAAGAACAGTAATAACAAAGGTACTATGATGGCAATTATAATTTGTTTTGATTAAACCACAGCGGAGAGGACCAAATAAGAGAATCTAATATGTAATATTTAATACTGCATACCCACTAAAGTTTTGTCATGAGCTATGATATATTTGTGAGAGACACAAAGGCAGAAAAGATGCTGTGGTATGAGAGTTAGCATCCAACAGCTTCAGGACAAAAAGTTTAAATGGCACCTCATCTACAGTGTTTTTAAAACAGAGACATGTGTTTAGGCCTCTTTAACCCAGGATACAGGTAACACATCAGTTTCTATAATAGGGCTCATCAGTCTGTTAGGCTAGATGGAATCCTTTACAATCTATTAATATTATGCACACTGCTCTCTTGTTAAATGGTTTGACCACACATGATCAAACATCTTGTTTTTGCTGAGATGTGTTTTTGTGCACTGGTCATTTCTAGCATTAATCTTAAAAGCAACAAAGTCTGCTGTTTTAGCTATGCTTACTGCTCCCCCAAAGTTCTCACAGCTTCTTTGTACTGGATTTGGAGGGATCTTGTTAAAAAGGGGACAGCTGCTTTCGGAGACCAACTGGTTGCTATGACATGGAGAAAGTAGGGTCTTGTCTACTTGTAAAATAGGGAGAGAAAAGGTTTTAACCAACCACTGACCTATTCTGGAGGTATTAATATAGCCAAGTAACAATGGTCCTGTCTATAATACTGCCACTTATTCCAAGAATTATTGTAACAAAGGTATTTTTTGTGTCTAAAAATCTCACTGGCCACAGTGTTTCAGACTTTGATGACAAAAACAACACACTATCCCCTCTGCATAAGATGGAGTTTAAATACTCCTGTATAACAATCACAAAGCCAATCAGGTATGTAGTTTTTAAAAGTTTGGTTAAATGCAGATGTACTGAAACACAACAGTGCATGTATACTAATTCTTTACTACTTCAGTGACGTCCTTTTTAATTATCGTGTATATATTTTCTAGACTGGTAGCATTTCCTATCAATTCAAGTGCTAAAATTTAAACCTTTATCTTGGAGATTGTGGTACAGTCCGAGCGTGGTTCCTGCTTTACTATTGGCTGAGCTCTTGTTGAGGGCGTATCCAAGCGGGGCTTGAATCGTTCCGCGGGAAAAAAAAATCTACTCCTTTCTACACGGATATTTTTTACTTACTGCCGCCCGTAAACGTCAAAGACGGAACGTCATTGGATGCCGTGACACGTGCGCTAATCGCTGATTGGCCACAGGGTGTGCCTGTCATGCCCACTTTTTTAAAGAACACCGCGGAAGAAAAAAGCAAACTACTCTGATTGGACAGATCAGATGTATCGAGTTCGCTGATTGGTTATACCGATTGCCGCTCGTGTGCTGCCTATTTTGAACATAAATAAGGGCTAAGCTCACTTCTCTTCTCACAGCAGAGTGTGGAAAGGGTCAGAGAGAGTGCGCTTGACGCGGTAGCTCTCTGACAAGAAGGAACAAAGGAGATGACCTTTTAAAATATACGATTTGTTCAATCCGGACTATTTATTTTAGGCGTCGACGTCATGTGCGGTTCTGCAGCGTGTTTTCCTTCACCCTAAACAAAATATTTTATGAAACTGGTTGCTAAGAAGCTAGCCATCGAGCTAACCCTTGGCTAACCTTTTTGTGTGGTAAGACTGTCTGCCGCTTCCAGTCCGAAGACTGGCGGAAGTTTTGGTTTGAATCGCCCTCTAACACTGCCAGAGTGTAGAAATGGAGCTCTGTGAAATTGCAGGCGATTTCAGCCCTGTGAACCTGGAGCTGTGCGCGGGCCTTGACTCAGTCCCCAGAGTTTCCAGGCCAACTCTGCCCGAGATTGGGCTAAAGGGCTCCCCCTGCATCAAAAACCTCTTCTCCCACGGAACTACCGCCGTGCTGTCTCCTGTGACTAACCTGACACTCAACATGGACAATCTCGCTGTTCTTGAAGGGTGAGCATTACTGACTAATAACAGTTCTCCTTTTCAGTCGCTGCCACTTCATTCAGCTGTGAGTGTTCGTCCCAGTTAGCAGGTCTGGTTAGCTTGCTAACTCTTTAGCCGGCTAGTGCATCTTGCTTCCTATTTCAGGAGCTGTTTTGTAGCGCTCTAAAGCGTTTAATTGTGTACGAGGGAAATATTGTGTGCTTATTAGTAATTTAATGCCTTAATGAGTGATTTTATAACTGTTTTTTTCCTTGTTAGGCAATGTGAGACGCCCAAAAGAAAGAGAATGGAGAAAAATGTGCCCTTGCTGAAGATTCCATCATTCGCTTCCGACACTTCCTCAGATGCAGGTGAAATCCGCCGCACTCTTCGCTCTCATATAAATCATTTTAATGGTAATAATGACGGGGTCATTATTGAATGTGAATATGCATTGGTAGTGTTTTGTGCATTTTACTTGTTTTGTAGTATGCTCATGTCTCTGGTATGTAGTATGGAATGCGTGGGCTAATTTGCTCCCTCCGTCTCGTGTGTTTCAGGACTGGGCCTGGACTCTCCCAGCCCTGTGGACCCAGTGGATGCAGAAAAAAAGTGAGTTGTTATACTGACTGTGCTTAAATCTCTGCAGCCTGTTTACTATGCTAAGTCTGGCCACCCAGTTCCGATTCTCATCACCAAAAAGTGATGGTGGTAATCCTGCTGAACTTCTCAATATGTGCTGCATAGTTGCACTGGGATGTTCTCTATGTTGTTAAATTTGTTCTTTTACTAACTTGATGGCAGGATAATGTAATAACATAATGACACACGTTATTTGGAGAAAGCCACATTTACGGTTGTGTTAAGAATTCTCCAACCAAGCTTTCAGCACCCGCACAGTGTCCTCCCAGGGCCAACATTCTCCCCCATTTCCTGCTGGCCTTTCTGGGTGCAGTTCAGCTATTGATGAAAAGATTTACAATCAGCATCAAACTACTGTATAGTTATATACTATACTTATTTTGTATGTTTATTTTAACTTATCACATCTTAACGTTTATTTTAATTTCTAGTTGGGCCACGGCGCTCTCATTGCTGCAGCCTGGGAACCGACCCCAGCCACTGGGGTTGCACACGGCAGTGCACTCCCAGTGCCGGTCCCAAGCCCGGACAAAATTGGGGAGGGTTGTGTCTGGAAGGGCATTAAAAAATGTGCCACATCAAATACGCAGACCATAAGCTGTATGGCTATCCCTAACGAGAGCAGACACAAGAACAATTGTACCAAATCCAAAACTGACTATTGATGGCATGATAACAGTAAGGCCAGAAACACGGGAAGCTATTTCTTTGTTTGTGAATACTAACTGTAGACTCCATCAGGCTTGTGATTTGTGATTTAAAATTACAGATGGGATTCAGCTTTTTGTGCTTGTTACCAAGCTATGGATGGTGAACGTTTTACCGAGACGTACACAGACTATACACACTTGTCTGGTGGTGTCTTATTGTGGTTTCTTGTGCGAGTGTTAAGCTTGAGGATTATAAATCTCATTCCTGCTGTTTGTGATCAATGCATATGGCAGGCTTAGATATCTTCTAGGGATTGGGTTGTGTTGTGGCAACTGCTTTCATTATAACTTATTGGGCCTGTTAGTTTATAGAAATGGGATCACCTACATCACTTGTTTAGGTAACAGATCTGCTGTAAAGAAGGACTTTATGAAGCCATTACATTTCACTTAAGTAGCACAACATGTGCTGGCTGATAATGTGTGACTGCATGTGACCGCTTATTCCGCATTACTGTAATTGCAGCAGCCTATCTTTCTGTAGGCATGCATGCCTGGACATCTGCCATTCTACTCAGAGGTGTGCTGCCTTTTTGACCAATTGCTATTTGTGAAGATCCCATTCATCTACAGCCCCCTTTCGACTAGCAGCTGTTTGATACTCATGCGGTGGTGCTGGGTGCCTTTTTGCACAAAGCACGAGGGGGTTGGGCGTATGGACCGGCACACTTCGCAGTCTTTTTGAATAGAGTAGTGTGGCTAGCGTGTGGTTGTCTGGGCCAGGGTAATGAAAGGAGGCCCCCCTACCAACCTGGCAGCACTCGGCTCGCTAATTCTCCCTTTTCCTCTGCTCTAAAAGACGCACTCTTTTCCTCCTCCCCCTTCAAAGCACCATTCATTCTGTGCTCTGACAAAGGAGGCTTGCATTAGGGGTTAGCGTCGTGTGGGCATATGGTTGATTAGAGGACCCAATCCTCTTTCTCCTTATAGGAACTCTTTAGCATACAGGTGGGGATCACAATGTGTTTAACCCCCAGTGTGTGGTGAGGGTCCCAGTCTTGGAACGTAAATAAGTTGTTAAGTTCTTTTGTGTCCTAATTTTGTGTGTTCTGTTATTTGACAGACTCTTGTCGGGCTTGCATCCAACTGTCTCTTTGCTCTGTCTTTCAGGTTTGAGCAGGCCATACAGAATGCTACCAGAGTGATAAATGAGTAAGTGGATACTTTTTTTGAGCCAAAGCCAAATTGAAATTTGTATATTTATTTTAAAATGATATTTTAAATTGCCATGGTTTCTTCTTTGCAGAAGAATGCCCATTCGCAGGATAAACTCATTACCGGTAAGTAATGGCCAGTGATGCTGCTCAAGGTGGATTGGTGGTGTTAAGGCAAAGGTCAGATGTTTGATGAGCCTTGCTTTATCTATAATGTGAAAACTAGACAGTTGTTTATTCTTTGTCTTTTTTTTTTTGTCTCTAGCTGCAGTTGCTTGGTCACAGTCCTAATCTGAAGAGTAAAGATTCTGATATGCCTCGGTATGGAGTCTTTAGTCAGAGCTGCACACTCAGCTTGGACAACAAGGAGAACCTGCATGATGTAAGTCTTTGGCGCGAGTCAGATTTGTGAAACACTTCAGCGAGTGTTTGTTTAGCTTTACCTACCTTTTTTTTTGCCTTCTTATGTAGACAAGTTTTGAGTTTAAGAAGCCCACCAAGCCTGTTTCTCGCTGTCGACTGCGTTCAACTGGGGAGGCAAAGGAGGCTTTTGCTAGCCGGCCCAACTCTGCCCCTGCTCTTATGGTAATGGTGGTTTGAACTTCTGCCCTTCAATCTTTCATTGTCGTTGGCATTTTTATGATGGAGAACATGGTGACTTAATTCCCTCTCTCATCCTCACAGCTTTCTCCTACCTCATCTAATCAGCTAGCCTCACCAGATAGTGACAGTCCCTTCACACTGCGACGCACATCATTCTCCAGCTTTCCTAACGACGACGACGATGGCTTTTTAGATGTACTCGATGATGTCGAGGTGAGATGTGTGTTAGGAGCAGAGAAGAGTAAATGTAAACTGGAAGGGCGGGGGTTGTGTAGCATTTTAAAAATGTCAATAAACCAGGTAAATGTTAATGTGTATGCATTTTCCTTTCCCTGACACTGCTAGACGGACTCCGACGTACCTATGGGAATGGCCAGTTTGCTCACCGCTCCTCTGGTTGCTGACCAATGCATGGATGCTGCAGACTCGGTATGTTTCAACTTCTTAACTTTGTATGCTTCTTACAGATTTGATGAACAGATGCCACACTGATTATACCCATGGCTGACTTGTCTTGTTTTATGGTTTGCAGCCGGTTCGATGTCGGCCACGAGGGCTGTTTCGCTCACCCTCCATGCCAACAGGTGGCCGTCCTCCACTTAAAAGGCCAGATAGGCCCAGAGATGAGAACACACCTGTACGTGTGAAGAGGAGGAGGAGCGTCGCTGGGTCACACGTCACAGCCACGGAGCAGGAGGATCCTATTCCTCAACAGGTTAGACCCTCCACCTGTGTGACTACACCAAATGAGCGACATCTCTGCGATCAGCGTGTTCCTGACTCTGACCTCCCTCTGTTACAGGTTCAGCGCTCAAAATCTTTTAATCATGCAGAGATAGAGAGACTACTGGAGACTGACCCCAGTAATGTGATAGGAGATTTTACCAAGGTGAGTTTGTCTGAATGTCCACACTTTGACTGATTTTCTGTTTCTGGGGTAGATTTGATATGCTTATCTCCCTTTTTATTTTTTTTTATATTTATTTATTTATTTATTTATTTATTTATTTTCTAGCCTCCTGCTTTGCCCACGGTGGACGGAAAAAACCAAGACTTGAAATACATCACCCCAGAAGTTGTAAGTAGATACTCCTCACTCAATGTAATTGGACCTATATTCTTAGCACTGGACTCGCTGAGTCCTGTCTTATCCAATCGTTAACATTTCTTTCTCCCTCCATTTGTGGTATCAGATGTGTGCAGCAATGAATGGACAGTTCAGTGATGTGGTGGAGAGGCTGTTTATCATTGACTGTCGCTATCCATACGAGTATGAAGGAGGGCATATCAAGGTGAGGATGGTGCTGTTCTTTGTGTTGATCTGTAGGCAGTGCCTCAAGTGTTTAACTTTTGAAGCTGTTAATGCTGACTGCATGTTGCAGGATTTTAGGCCCGATTTACCTGTTAGACTCATTTTGGGGATCTGTGATATGGTGCTGTGAAACAGCCAATTGAGAGTCTGAGAGGATTCGTCTGTTGTCTTGTGCAGCAGATTCCAGAATCCAGTTGCATCGTACATCTAGTTATGTGGGAGAGTGAGAGCAAAATGTAAGCACAGTGATACTTGAATAAGAAATTTGGCATGTTATACCCAAATGGTTAAGAACAACAAAAATAAAAACAAACTGCCTGCATATCGCCAACCAATCCTTCACATTTTTAGCATATTTCTTTTTGTTTCCATACTAAATAGCAAAGCTAGACAGTTGTCGTTTACTTTTACGAGAGAGTGGGATTTGGAGTTTAGGAACCCTGTAGCAGGTGAAAGATTTAGTGTCTGTGATTGCTTATGTATGTGAGCCGTACTCTAAATGTGAGATCTTGAATGTTGTTACATTTGGCATTACTTGCATTTGCTGACCTGCTTTGTTTCTTCAGGGTGCTCTAAACTTGCATCAGGAGGACCAGGTTGAGGAGCACTTTTTCAAACAGCCCATCCTTTCAGAATGCCCTGAAAAGCGTGTGCTTCTGGTGTTCCATTGTGAGTTTTCGTCTGAACGTGGCCCACGGATGTGTCGCTTTGTTCGCGAGAGAGACCGGGTTCTCAATGAATATCCCAATCTCCATTACCCTGAACTCTACATACTAAAGGGAGGCTACAGGGACTTCTTTCCCCTGCATAAGGTGTGTGTGGTGTTTTTCTCTTTGTTCTAAGTGATTTTAGCATTCCATAGCAGGTGTGTTTTTATAAGTTAGATCTCTACTGATTTTTGTGTGTTTATGTGCAGAGGGAATGTGAGCCCCAGGATTACAGGCCGATGCATCATGAGGACTTTAAGGATGATCTGAGGAAGTTTCGCCTTAAGAGCCGGACATGGGCTGGAGAGCGCAGCAAAAGAGACATGTACTGCCGCCTTAAAAAGCTCTGAGGCACAAACATGCGCTCAGGTTTACTGCCTAAACTCACTCACACACCGTGTTCACATGATCAGTATGTGGCAGTGACCTAATGAATTATATTGGATATTGTTCAGGTCATCTGCCCATGGTCAAAAAGCACACTTACTGCCTTAACTCAATCACACACGTGCGCGCACACGCACGCGCGCACACACACCCCATTTTACCTGTTCCAGTGGATTACTGCTGGTGGGTTTTTGTCACTCCCATTTTCTCCCCATTCCAGCTGAAGACCTCAAAGCACTTACATTACTAGTGTTTATGGTGGAGCGTGCTCCTTTATTTTCTGATGCAAATGCAGTCTTTGTCCCTGCCAATCTGGGTCTGAGCCATTTATATAGTTATTGTAATTACAGTTATATCAGAACCAGCCAGTGTTTAAATGTCCTTACTCAATTATGTACATTCCAATAATATAGGTCAATATCAGTGGTTATTTTAAAGAAGGTATCTAACTGTTTTGATAGATTTTTAACAGTTGAGTATGAATGTGACTAGTGCTGTTCAATTGTGTGAGAAGGCCTGAATTTTAGAGTAATAGTGAATGCAGTGTGTGGGTTACTTAGCCATTTTGCACTGCCATTTTTTTTTTTGTTTGTTTATTCTCCCATTTGAGAAGATTATATTTCTGATGCTGATTTTGAGATTTGGTTTGGAAGCATAAAAATTTTTTAGGGGGTGGGAGCAACTATCTGTCATGGAACCTGTCTATGACTGCACTCACTCAGGGGGACAGGCTTGGCTGATTGCTGCTGGTCAGCGTGAGATGACCTTAATGTTCACCAAAATGCCCAGCAATAAACCTGCATCTAACTTCAGTTTTTTTATTTTTTTTTTTATTTTTTATTATTTTTTTTTTTTTAAATAACAAATTGTGGTGTAATGATTCCCCTTTCCCTAAATGCTAATGTTCTGTGTGTACGCTGGTGTATTGAGTCTCTGTGCTTTTGGCCATGTCTGGGCCTGGGTGTGTGTGTGTGAGTGAGAGATCTGTGTTAACTGCAATAACGATGTGATGACTGGGGAATAAACTACTTTAATCTATTTGTGCAAATGTGACTTCTTCCCCCTTGTGGGGTTATATGCCTCTCTAGGTTCTGTTGCTGGTTGTGGGTGGGGTTCTTTTTTTTTTTTTTTTTTTTTCTTTAAAAAAAAGTCAGCTACTTGGGTCCAGATGTCAGTTTAAACAGATTACTTTCTTTTTGTCAATTCAAAGTCTTCATACAGTCAAATTTGGATATTGTATAAACTGATCTACAGGCTCTACTGAACTGAAATTAGTGTCCTATTTGCACATGTCTCAATCATGAACCTCTAGCATTTTTACCCCCAAAAGTGAAAAGAGGGAAATTGCGTTTAAAGATTCCATTCCACCTAATCTACTTAATTTTATGATGGCAATAATCAAAGTGATAAATAATTTTCCATCATCCACATGGCTGTTTTTTTTTTTCACCTGAGGTAAAAGTCACTCCTGGCATTTATGCACTTCTGTCATGCTAGGAAAAATGAGTGGTTTATTTGTTTTCTGTAAGTTGTTTAATTTTAATTGTTTCAATATTTTCTCTGGCAAATGCAGGCTACAAACTGGGTACACACAATAGGGTGTGTGTAGGTGCCACATGATTTTAGTGAAGAGTCTGAAATGCAGTGCATGATTAGAGCTTGGCTTCCATCCAAGTCTTGTAGGAAACATACATAAGTAGAACTCTTAAAATGGCTCTGGGTGACTGAGGAAGCATTTGGCTGTTCTAACCATGTGATGTATCAAATTAAACCTAAGTATGAATGTAATCTCAATTTAAATCAGTCTTGTTAATTTAAGGCCAAAGATTTTATAGCTTGTGCTTTATTAGATGACTATTAGACACTTAATGGTTTCAATTAGTTAAAAGCTATCTTGATTTGCCAGAAATAGTAGTTTTACTAAAACATGCATTTTGTGTATATGCAGATAGTTAAGTCACAAGATGAGAGCTTAAAAAAAAAAAAAGCATGTACGCAAAATGGTAATGAAGTCACCTACTTTTAGCTATTTCATGCTTGTGGATTGGTACAAAACCCCAAGGGCTTAATAGCCACATAAGAGCTGAGTAAAACTGGATCATACACATTGTGAGTTTCCATTCAATGAATAACTGGGTCAGAGTGCTTCTAAATTTAAAACCATATCCTTTACTGTCATTGGCAGTTTTGGGCTGGAACTGCTACGATGGCCACATCCTGTTATTGCTGCAACTGAGTTCTTCTGCAAATGAGTTTAACCCATTGTCAGAGATGATGAGTTTTTCTTTTAACAGCCTAAACAGTGTCTGAGTGCTTAGCTTAGTCCTTCTTCTCACCTCATCTAATTTCTTTCCACTTGTGTCTCGGCTGGTGGCGAGGGAAGTAACATGCAAGCAATTTCTTCTTTTAATGACTGGTAGGGGATGTTTTTTCTCAGAATCTGGAGAGGTGCACTGCTGTACCATTGTGTAAAATCTGCATAAGGGGGATCTAATAGAGCTATAACACAAATTACAGGTTTGATCTGTCTGCACCTGGGCGTTGAGAGGCCTGCTGTCACAAATTGCAGAGATATATTTACCAAACTCAGTGTATTTTTTTTTTTTTTGACTGATCAAAACTCTTTGGACTGCTGACAGGAAGGAGTTTATTTTAAGTGGAATTACATGTTTGAATTGAATTTACTTTCAATCAGGTCACTAATAAATTACCTACTTCTGGGAAAAAGTGGGATGTGGACTGAATGCCATCAGTGAAACTAGTGATTTAGTTACTTTAACCTTGCAACCATTGAATTTTTTTTTTTTTATAAAGTAAATCATGGTTAAGTAGAAGCCTTTCTTTCATAATTCTGTCAGTTTCTCTCACTCTCTTTTCCCTGACTTACTGTGGGGGATTTGGCTGGTATGTGCTTCTGCTGGATGGTTAACATAAATGTGAACTGGGGGTTTCTTCCCTGCAGGGTTAAGTGAGCATGTCTAGCAGTTGTTAAGTAACAGCTGCTCTGTGTTTGCACACACATTTCAGCTGCTGCAGTTGAGATGCTCATGTCACCGCCCGAAACCAAGAAAGCAATCTTTCTATAGATGTGTGACAGCATTTTACAATATGCTGTAATTCTTATCCAATTTGCATTCTTTTTTTCTTATCCAAATTTTTGTTCTTTTTTTAAACTAAAGACCTGTTTATTAATAGCAAATGAGATGTTACATTATATTGAATGATTTCACTTTTTACTACACTACATTACTGTAGTAAAATGATGCATTTTTTTTTTGTATTTTAGGTGCAGACGAGGTTTCAGATATTGTAAAGTATTATAACCATTTTTTTTTTTATGTTTTAGCTGAGTAAATCAGAGATGAATGTTTTTGTAACAGCTCTGTGAGCATACTCCCCACAGACCAGCTGCTGCTGAATTGCACCATTCATCTGACTTAGTGTCAGATTTAATTAATTTATTTAGAGAGTTAGAATGTTTACTGATTCTCGAAATTGAGAACAATTAACGAGGAAACAGCCTTTGGCCTTAACATCTGTCTCTTATTTTGTATCGTGAGCGCATTGAGCGCGGAACTCTGATTTAGTGTCGCCACCTAGTGTTAACATGTTGTATCGTTCGACGCTTGTCCCAGGTCACATGACTAAACCCGGAAATGTTTTTGTGTTTAACGGTGGAGTGATCAGAAAGCCTTCATTTAATAGATTGTTTACAATAAGGCGTGATTTTCTGACACTTCCAAAAGTGTGTTGGAATAGAAATGTAGGAAAGGTGATAAGTAATATTCGCTAAGGTATGTTGTGCTAGTTAAATAAGTCTTTTTCTGTTGCTAAATATATATCCGTGAACATTTCACTGCAGTTCATATTCAATTGTGTAACTTTAACATAGTTTAACATGCACGTTAACGCTATTATTACACACTAGACATACAATTACACTTACTCTTAATTTAGTAACTCTGTAAATCCTGTTCTAGTTCCTGTCCTGTTCATGTTTAAAGCAGTCATGGTGGTGTGCTTTCTCATTCACACCGTGTGTCCGGTGAGCGCGCTCTGTGCCGGTGAGAGCCGGATTCTGTACTCTCGCCTGTTCGGCCCGGAGGAACCCACACTGCTGCACCGAACCGCCGAGCAGCAGCGACTGGCCCAGAAGGAGACCCTTGGGCTCGTGGCCAGGTAATATCCTCTAGCCCACAAGTTACCAACCTTACCGTCTCATACTCTGTGCTGTTACCTGCGACTTCACGTGCTGTATTTCAGTGTAACTTCACTCACCTCCCCTTATTTTGTATATATTCAGAGGAACCCATACAACCATAATGCACCGCGGTAAAGTTGGCTTTGTATTGGATATTCGCTGCACATTCGAGATTCTCTCTTCTATTTCTCAAGAAATTAACACAAAAAAGTATTTTCTTACTCTGGAGTAGACAGAGAACCAAGCAAAGCCTGTTGAAGCTAATCTTTCAGGGCACCAGCGTTTTATAGTAAAGGAGTCGGTAAGGGACCGTCTGTAAAGTGCATGACATGGGCAACTGTGTAAAATTGTACCAAGGTTATAGTCGTCTACTTCGCAGAATATTTAACGTATTGCAGTGTTAGGATACAGTATGGATTCAGTGCAGTGGGATGTAAGACTCACTACAGAAGAAGTACACTAAAAAATATCATAATATACAAAAAAAAAAAAAAAAAAAAAAAAAAAAAAAAAAAAAAAAAAAAAAAAAAAAAAAAAAAAAAAAAAAAAAAAAAAAAAAAAAAATCCAGAAATGGAGATTTCCACATTCTGAAGGTTGTAGTAGTGGCATAAGACTCCCTAGAAGTGCAATATTACATTATATGACTGTATGAGTACAGTAGTAAATGTTATTTATACATTTTTTTATAGTATATATTTTTATTAATGATTATTGACATACCTTTTTAAATGAGTGATTGCACATATAAACTCATTGTGCCACATAAAACCCATCGTTAATTTTAGCAACTACAGCAAAATGATTTTGAAATCAAGTGTTTTAATTGCTAATTTATTTTTCAGCAAACAAATTGAAATGAAACACAACATTTCTTTTGATTTGCACTATTATCCATTCTTTCAATGGATGACAACTCAATTTAATAAAATTACATTGTAGTTAAAAAAAAGAAGAAAACGAACAATTCATATTCAATAACTGCTTGTAGGAGTTACACATGTAAGACCAGATGCACTATAATACAGTTTGTTATTGCTATCAACTACAGCAAAGAGAAGAAGAAGAAACTTTTTTTTTTTTTTTTTTTTACAATTATTTTAATGTTTTTTATTTTGCAAAAAAAAGAAAAATAATTTAAATTCTAAAACTTTTTGCTTGTAGGAATTACACATGTAAAACCAACTGCACTATGATAGTCTATTGTTGCTATCAATTACAGCTAATAGATTTTAAAAACTCCACCTTTTCATTAATGCTAGGACTTTGAGCAGCTGAATCCAAGTTACTGTCATCTGTAGATTTGTGTTCTTCAAGTTCAGTCTCCTTTGGCATTATTGAGCCTTTTTCTGTCTTCATTTTATTTGTTTGTACAGAAACTCCTTTTAATGCACAAGCTTTACTTCAATCACTTCAACTGTTGTTAGACTTTTTGTGCATCTTTTTTATGTTTTGGCCTTGGAACATTTAGAGGATCTGTGAAGTACTTTGATTTTGAAGCTTCCTTACTTTTCTCTTCTTTCTTTGCCTACATCTCCTCAGCTTGGTCAGCATCTTCCTTTCTAATGCACTGAGCCACTGTAATGGCTTCATAAGAAGTTTTGAACGGAGCTGGTTAGAATCTGTATGTTCTCTGTGTCTTCCAGCCAGGGATGAATAAATCATCCTCAGGAAGACTCCTGGTCACAGTTTTTTCTTTCTAATGGTTAGCAAGTCGGACTTGTAACCTGAAGGTGAACCTGAAGGTCGTGGGTTCGAGTCTCAGGTACGGCAGGGATTGTAGGTGGGGGGAGTGAATGACCAGTGCTCTCTTCCACCCTCAATACCATGACTGAGGTGAGACCCTTGAGCAAGGCACCGAACCCCCAACTGCTCCCCGGGCGCCGCAGCAAAAAAGGCTGCCCACTGCTCCGGGTGTGTGTTCACGGTGTGTGTGTGTTCACTACTGTGTGTGCGCACTTTGATGGGTTAAATGCAGAGCACAAATTCCGAGTATGGGTCACCGTACGTGGCTACACGTCACTTCACTTCACTTCACATGACAATTTGTGCTATGAGGTACATCCCTAGCCTTCCTTTGGTTAGGTTCCTCATCTTCCTGAGCATATCTACTCAAATCCTCAAGAAGACCCCACTCCATAAAGGGAATTTGCCCATATACTTACCAGTGAAAGCTTTTACAATCCCAGGATAGTGGTAAGCTTCTTCTTAAGTGTTTGGTCAGCCTCTGCACATGTAATACTCAGTGTCTCATGATAAGCTGACCTGGCCTGCACTTGATAACGGCGATCCTCATCATCCAAGGTTTTCTCGTTGAAACAAGTCTCCTCTTCAGGTACTTCAGGTACTGTCGTTTTGTCAGTGAGATCCTCAAGCAATGTAATGCTGGCTTGGACTGTTTGGGTGCAGTATTCTGCAGTCAACATGATGCTTAACTGTCTAAATGTATGCATTGTAATAGTTTAATAGTAAGGCAAGACCCTAGTCACTTGTTTGCTTGTGGATGACTTGTGCAACAGCTTTTATTATATGTGCTGCACACAGGCGCAACACAGTAAAATTAGACATCTCAGTCAGTGCTGCTTTACTGTTGCAGATTTTGTAAGCTCTTTCATGATGTGTGTGGATGGATTCATTGTTGAATGCTAGCATCACACTGTGTATTAAGGCCCAACTAATGTCTGTCTCGACTTGCTTCACTCTCAAACTTGAGAATTTTGAGACTTTCCAAAGAAACTGCATCAACCAGAAATTTAAGGGCGGTACTGAGTGCTCTGTAGTAAGCATTTCGGCCATAGGTAGTGGGGGAGAGTTGGGACCGTTGCCAGACAGTGAGAATGAGTAACAAAACACACTTTTATTTTGTCCAGGCATTTTAGACAAAGGCTACCAGTTGTGTAAGCAGTGTCTTTTGTCTCAGGCATTGCAACTGAATTCCCAAACCTGTTTCAGTGTACATGTGCACATTGAATGGATCCACTTGAAAATTCTGAATATATCCAGGAAAATGGATGGAATTAGTGCCACATTTCTTTATGATCTCTTTGGAAAGATGTATTCCCATTAAGATGTCATTGTGTAGGCTTTCACTTTTCTTAATCTCAGAAGAGATCATTTTAGTAACATTTTTAGTTAAACCTCTGGTGATGTTTCTAGCCATAATCTCAGCAAGAGGAGGGCCACTTAGCTTTCTATGAGAAGTGTTGCTCACACCTTGAGAAACTGTTCCTGAGATTACTCACATTTTGATGGGACCAAGAATTGTAGGTTTCTTTTGCAATCTGAAAAGGTATTTGGCCCGGCAATATGTAAACATGCAAATAGCCCAAATATGCAGATAAGCACACATGCGTCCTACT
>CM040977.1:18973091-18987999 GCA_022985145.1 Pangasius djambal
TTTTTTTTTTTTTTTATCTTTGTTCTTTGATTTTCCATCTCAGTTGTTTGGGGGTGACTGATTCAAGTAGGACTCCTCTATCTCTACTCCTTTTGTCTCTTTAAATGATTTCTCTTTCTCCCATTTTGAGACACTTCATTTTCAATTTCAGAGCATGAACTCACTATAATGCGTGAACTACTGTTTCAATTTCAGAGCATTCCCTTGAATTTGCCGTCTCACTCTCAATGGACTGATACTGTATGACAGTAGATTCTCCAACTTTTGATCCATTTGAAGTCTTCTTGGGAGACTTTCCTATCTCACTTTCAGAGCACAAGTCAACTATGTTATATTTGAAGTGCTTATATTGTGGCTTTCCGAGGTCGTCATCATTAGTTTTATTCTGAAGGAAATAGTATTGTGTAATTGTGAAAGGTCCTGCCTGTCCAACCTGAGGGTGATTCTCTGTCTTTTGGAGACTTTTCTGTCTTCCTTTCAGAGTAAATTTTATCTATTGCATTTGCCCCCACTGTCTTAAGCACAGAATACTCAGCGGTCACCGGTGCCTCTCCTATATCATCATAAAATTGACACCTCTCTGTTGTAGTGGACTTTTGTGGAATGGGACACTGGTATTCTAAGCTTGGTTTATTCCTCTGTCTCGCCATCCAGTGACAGTTGATCTGTGATTTGAAACACATCAGTCTTTGAGCACTTGCGGTCTGCAGACTCCGGTGTTTCACGTCCTACAGTTGAATGGCCTGCTGAACTATGATAGATGGCTGTCCTGTCTCACTCTGGGCTGCAGATAAACTCTCTACTGAGATAACAGGCTTGTAACTGCTTTCCCCCCCTGGGTGACTGCCTTCTTACTTGGGCTTCAACTACAATTACTCTTCCTCTTCCTCTTACTCATTCCACACAACCCAGAGCCAGTGTCTGTTTCTTTCTGTATCCTCTCCAAAGATTTTAAAAAGTGATGACCACATATTCGAGCACCATTTTGCTCAAACATTAGTACTCTTTCCGAAATTCCCTAATAACAACTTCTTCACCTCCACATTGTGTCCATAAATCTTGTCTCATTTTTGTTCCTTTCTTAAATCTTCCCATTGTCTCAGTTCTGGCTGGTTTTTCATTAAAATGCAGTGCTTAGTATCATTAAGATGTGCACTAAGCAAAATATAGTAACAGTCGTGGGGGTTTGTACATTAAAATACTTTAAAATTCAATTTAATCACATATTACTTTAAGGAGGTTGAGACATCTCATTGTTCTACATGGAAGATGCCAGCTTGCCTGCTTTGGTTGCTGTATTGGCAAGGCTACTTAACTCAGCTTGTGGAGAGCTGGATGGAGCTATTATGGGGTGTTTTAAGCATCAAACTATAAAATATAAAACGGTAAGCAGCAAGGCATTGGCTTGACCCCACCCTTTTTTATATCAGTGTTGTTTTTGTAATTGAATTGCATTAAGATTAGACATCAAGCCTTCTGCATAGAAGACTTCAGACTGAATATATTCATACCTACTGGAAGGATAGTTGAACTTCTGTAGTGGAAGCTTGGCTCTCCTCACTCTGAATCCATGAACTGTGCCAACTAATTTAAGGATCTGTCAAATCCTTACTCCACCGTTAATCTGAAAAACACCTCAAATTAAACAAGAAGGCTTTAGCTTGAAATGCTAAGATCATGTAACTGCTACTAAAGTTAGCTATTAAATTTGCTATTAAAGCAAATGGCTGCAGCTGAAGGCCGTGGCCACTAGGTGGCCCTGGCAAGTCTGCTTGTAAATGGAAAAATTAATATGGGTATACTACAGTATGCAATAGTACTAAACAAGAAAATAATACTGGTAAAAATTCACTGGAAAATACACGTTTGTCTTTTCAGATTATATGTAGTAAAATGATGCCATATGATAACTTTTATATACTTTGCCAGCTTGTTTCTGTCTCATTGTATTGCAGTTTAAAAACTGATATGCTATGGGATTTTTCGCAATGTAGCTTCTGTTGCATGTAGTAGTAAAATGATGACACGTCGAATGTGAAATTTTTGTACTCTAAGAGTTTGGAATTAATGAGTCATTGTACTGGGAAAAATGCAACACAACAATGTTTCTATAATTCTAAATCTTTAAATCTTTAACTTTAAATTTCAATTAAAATGTTGGGGAAAAAATAAAACAAATTATTAAAATAAATACATTTTGAAAAAATACAATAAATTGAGATGATAGGAATAATAGAGTGCAATGTAGTACATTTGTGTAATGCCTGCAATCAAAATGTCATTGATTTTTAAAAAATATATTTTGCCAAAATAAAGGAAATCAGTAAAATTACAAACGCCATTTGCAGTTGCTGTACTTGATAAGAATAATGGACTATATAACAGCACATTTAATTTGTTGTGTAACTCCTACAATCAAAATTATTGAATTTTAATTATTTTCCCTTTTTTTCTTTTTGCAAAATAAAGAAAAACTTTTTAATAATAAAACTTTTATTTGCTGCAGTTAGCAGGAATAATAGACTCTATCGTAGTGCATTTGGTTTTACATGTGTAACACAAGCAAAAACTTATTGAATTTTGATAATTTATCTTTTTTGCAAAATATTTTTATTTAATTTATGTTTTATAACTGTAACTCCTACAATAAAGTTTTTTTGAATTTTTATTTTTTTTTTAACAAAAAACCTTGATTAGTTTTAGAATCAAGTTTGAAAGGAAGAATGGCGTATAATATAGTATGAATCATAAAATTTGTTGAGTTTCATTTCTGTTTGTTTGCAGAAAAAAATTAGCATTAGCTTTTTAATTAGCATTAAAAAAAAAACACTTTTAAAAAGTTTTTATTAATTTTTTTTATTTACAAAAAAACAGCATTTTGCTGTAGTTGCTAAGATTAACCCTGGGTTTTATGTGGCACAATAAGTTTATATGTGTAATCATGCATTCAGAAATGTATGTCATTAATAATCATTAATAAAACATATGCTATGAAAAAAAATAAAGGAATACTGTATCCTAACACTGCAATACGTTAAATATCCGGCGAAGTAGACGACTATAATCTTGGTAGAATCTTACATAGTTGCCCATGTCATTTTGTAGATGGTCCCTTACTGACTCCTTCACTAGAAAGTGCTGATGACCTGCGATTCTGCAAGATTAGCTTCAGGGAGTTTTAATGGGAGAAAAATATAATCCGTGGTACTTGGTTCTCTGTCTCCTCCAGTATAAGAAAATATTTTTTGTGTGTTCATTTCTTGAGAAATAGAAGAGAGAATCTCGAATGTGCGGCGAATGTCCAACATAAAACCAACTTTACCGTGGTCCATAATCATTCCGAAATGGGAGTATGCTCACATCAGCTGCCCCTTTTAACCCTAACCACAGAAATCCAGGTGAGATATTTCCTGCTCAGTCTCTTTGTAGGGCAGAACGGGGTCGGTTGTCACCTGGGGCGGCTGGTATAAATTGGAGCTAAGTGCCCTTGCCTTTCAAAGATAAAAGGACATGAGGATAAGGTTTAATTTTTGGCATCCACATCAGAATATTTGCTATTAACAAATGTGGGGGTTAAAGGTGGATTGTTTTGGATTTTTGCAGAACAGCACCACCAAAGGTTGTGAGAAAAATACACAGAATGGTATGAAGCGGCGTGAATGAGGCAATTTCTTGCTAGCACAGAGAGTAGGTTCATGCAGCCTATCCGTGACATTCTTGTCACCTAATTACTCCGAGTGAACCATGCTCTAGATTTGGTGTGCATTGGGATTGATATTTTTCAACCCTTGTCGCTAACACATCCGTAACTCGTTGTCAGCATTGATTTAAAAGGTACACATGAAATACAGTCGCGGGTATAATGAGCACAAGTGTGCCAGATTATTTACTCTAACATCCTTTTATCAAAATGCATTTGGAGGAGAAACTAAAAGTAGATGGACATTGTATAATCAATGTACAAACTGCACAGAAGGACAGATGACCTAACCAAAAGTTTAGTGTTTTTTTTTTCATTTGAACGAAAGGGTTGCAACTTTTCTGTTTACCATATTTGGTAGATATTAGATTTTGATGAGTTGTAAAAGTGCATATGTGCATAAGCTAGCCATGACTACTTTGTCACACTTAGAAATTCTGAATCTGAGAGCACCGCTGTGGTCGTTGGAATCCCTCAGGGCTTAGTTCTTGGGCCCCTACTCTCCAATCTCTATATGCTCCCATTAGGCCAAATTTTATAAGACAGCAAAATCACTTACCGTAGTCGCACAGACGATACACAGATTTATAGTCGATTTGGAAAGTATAAAGATCCTAACCCTAAACCCTTCAGTTTTTTTTTTAACATTATAGATTTAATTTAAAATTACTTTTTTTTGGCCATCAGTCTGCACACAATAACCAATAATGACAAAGTGAAAACGAGAAAGTTTCAGTTTTCCTAAATTACCTACATTATTCATAAATTAAGCCTTTGTTTTTGATGCAGTGTTGAAAAGTTGCTTTGACTTTAGTCAGTTAGTTCTTTCTCACTTTCTATTCAAGCAAAATTCTTTTGATAAATGTCACTCTACATTGTTGTTTTTACATGCTTTCAAAGTTTGCAAGGTATAATGACTTTCATAGCCAACCCCATGATAGAGTAGAACATTACAGTAGTTTGTGTGGTCATGGTGGCTTTTGAAAAGCTGCACTATGTTATGTCACAGTGTTGCTCTAGAAGTCTGTGCATTTCTGTCTGTATATCACTATACCACAATAACTGTCTGGGTTGCCCTAACAATTACAAGGTCAACAATCAAGAGTTATTAATCAAGCACTTGGGAAGTGCTTGTTTAAAATTCTTTTAGACAAGAATACAGTCCATGGAGCAATGCTAGAAATATGATTATGGCTGGTATAAATTAACTGCTCATTTTACATCCTACATTTTGCCTTGTGCATATGCTAATCGCAGTGCCTCAAAAGGGCAGTTAAGTAAATAGCACTGAACAAGTGTTGCGGTAGTTAGGTGGTGCTATGTGGCCTTATGTGGAATAGTTCATACAAAGTGCTTGAGCAATTCAAGCATCGATAATGGCAAAGCTACTGTCTATGGATTTGCTAAAGTTAATGATACTCCGATGGAGACTGATACCAGTATCGCAGAAAGTCTTTTAGAAGTAATTTTAATTCATTATCATATTTTTATAGAACCTCAAATTGCTGAATCATATTATTCTTAATTTATAAAATGTAGAACTGATTTGCTTTTAAATCGAAGTGATTTGCTGTCAGGGCAGCATGATGTGGATAGCATTGCCCCTACACAGTTCCAGGGTCCTGTGTTTGAACCTGAGATTGTATTACTGTCTGCAAGGAGTTTGTTCTCTTCATGATCGTGTGGGTTTCCTCTGGGTTCTCTGGTTTACACTCTCTGTCCAAAACCATGCATGTAGGTGGCTGCATTCAGTTGCCCCCGAGTATTAATGTTATGAATGTGAAGGTGTGTGAATGGTGCCTTGCGATGGCCCGGCGACCCATGTCCTACCTTGCGTCCAGTGTTGCTGGGATTGGCTCCAGTTTCACTGTGACTCTGACCAGGATGAAGTAGTTACTGAAGATGAATAAATGATCACATGGTTTGTTGTCAGCCTTTTAGTCAGTGTAAGCTCATTAAAACTGGCTAATTGTGCCACAGTAGCAATCAAGCACAGACATATTCGCTCTGTGATGGAAATGGGAGGGAGAGGTGCAACATGACATCACTGGTTGACATTATTCTTTCCTGCCTTTATGTGCATGGTGACAATTAGAAATAAGAAAAATTAGAGATTTTTTTTTAATGATTGATACTGAGGAATTGAGACAAGGGGAATGAATTAATAAGATTAAAAAAAGAACAGTTTGGATTTCAAATTGATACTTAATTGCAGGTAAGGGTATATGTTTCTTGAAGCTACCTTTAGTTAGTGTTGACACATCTTCAGGATCACAAACAGTCTTTAAACATTTGAAACCATGTTGAACGAGGCTTTAAGGGCCATTAATTTGGCAAGTGCACCGTTATAGATAGACTTCAGGAGCAGAACTTGCCCAGAAGGCTTTTTATTTTAAATTTTATTTTCAAAACAAATCATGTTTAAACACTTAAGAGAAAATAAATCTCACAAATCTTTACAAATCTCCAAGAAAACTACATTGTTATAGTTGTAAAGGGCAAGTGCATTTTATCTAAAATCTTTTCTTCCTTGAGCTGCAAGGGACTACTATTTTATGTGGTTGTTATACACTTCTGTGCCATAAGGGGAGGTTTTGATAATAGTGCATTGAAAACTGTACTGGAATCCAGAGACAGTTCTCTCTCTCTCTCTCTCTCTCTCTCTCTCTCTCTCTCTCTTTCTTTCAGGCAGGTGCGCAGAGCTGTGTCTGCAAGCCGGGAGGTGTCAGGCAGAGTGTTTTTGGAGGCTGGGCTTGGAGAAGAGGCCACGGCTTTGAGTGAGGCTGAATATGGTGTGTTGTCTTTGGCTGACGGGGAGCCATTTGCAGGGAGCCGTGTTGCTCTGTGGCTTGGGGTTCAGGCTCTGGCCTTCACTCTGGTGTGTCAGCCACATGAGAACCTGCTGCTTGCCGAGGGAACTCTGCGGAACCTGACACGCCACTGCTTGGAGGAATTGCGTCTGCTTGGACCTGGAAGTGAGGTGTGTGTTTGAGTGTGATGGAGTGTGACTCATAAAAATGCTGAAGTTGCCTAGGTTTAAAAAAAAAAAAAAAAAAAACTCTCTTGGAAAAATGTGCTAAACAAATAAGACTGAAACTGTCACATATTCATATGACCATAATCTCCTATGCTGTTCTATTCTGAGATACAGGACTTTTAATTTACCACTTGATGCAATGTTGAACAAACTGGAGCAAAATTTTATATATAGACATGAGCTCGAAGCCTGTTAGATTTGAGGCTTATTTAAAACTTACTGTATGAAAATTGAGGTTAGTGGTGCACTTCCATGTTTGCTGCACCACTCAAACACAAACAAAATCAGGTTAGCTGAGCTCAAGGTTATGCCTTCATAACCTACCATATCAGTTATCGCAATGCTCTTTTCACTGGTCTTTCTGCCAGACCACTCCTCAGACTCTGATACAGTCAGATCCATAAATATTTGAACACTGACAAAATTATTGTTATTCTACCACAGTATATTGGAGTTACAGTTGAAATTACAGTGTAGGAGGTACAGTGCTTTTTATACGCAAGCCCCCCTTTTTAAGAGATCAAAAGTAATTGGAAAAACTAATATAATCATAAATTTAATTGTCATTTTTAATTCTTTGTTCCAAATCCTTTGCAGTCAGTGACTGCCTGAAGCCTGGAATCCATATACATCACCAGATGCTGGGTTTCTTCCCTGGTGACTCGCTGCCAGGCCTTTACTGCAGCTATCTTCAGTTAATGCCAGTTCTTGTAGCATTTAGCCTTCAGTTTTGCCTTCAGCAAGGGAAATGCATACTCAGTTGGATTCAGGTCTGGTGACGACTTGGCCATTGCAGAACATTCCACTTCTTCAACTTCAAAAAGTCTTGGGTTGCTTTCAAAGTATGTGTCACGTCATTGTCTGTCTGCACTGTGAAGCACCATCCAATGAGTCCATATTCTTCTCTTCGCATCATTCTGGTACTGATCTTTGTCTCTTCTCTCTGTAGGATGTTGTTCCAGAACTGTACGGTCTGTTTTTTATTTTATTTTATTTTATTTTTTTGGCCAAACTCTAATCTGGTCTTCCTGTTTTGAGGCTTACCAGTGGTTTTCATCTTGGGGCAAACCCTTTGTAATTACTCTGGTGAAGCCTTCCCTTGATTCTTGACATAGAAGCGCCTACCTCCTCAAGGGTGTTCTTGATCTGACCAACTGTTGTGAAGGGGTTTTTCCTCACAGTTCTGTCAACTACCACAGTTGTTTTCCATGGTCTTTCAGGCCTTTTGGTGTTCCTGAGCTCAACAGTGCATTCTTTCTTTTTAAGAACGTACCACCTGGTTGATTTGGCCACACCTAATGTTTTAGCTATTTCTCTCATGGATTTGTTTTAGTATTTCAGCCTAATGATGGCTTACCTCACTGGCAGTGACAGTTCTTTGGACTTCATATTGAGAATTAGCAGCAACTGATTCCAAATGCATGTGCCACACTTGAAATCAACTCTCGACCTTTTAGCTGCTTATCTGTAAGTGGAACAACGAAGGAATAGCACACTCCTGGCCAATTGTCCAATTACTTTTGGTTCCTAAAAAAATGGGGGGAACACACAAAAAGGGCTGCAATTCCTACACTGGCTACCTGATTTGGATGTAAATACCCACAAGTTAAAGTTGCAATTCTGCGCTTTGAATATTCATTATTTAATTCAACTCCAGTATACTGTGGTAGACAGCTAAAATAAAAATAAATGTGTCAGTGTCCAAATATTAATAGACCTGTCCATCCAAAATTCATCTACTCACACGAGTGACGATACAGTACAATACAATACAGTACAAAACAATATTGAATTAAGAGAGTGATGAGATTTCACTGAGGCTCTGTGGAAGTGAATTCCAAAGCTTGGGTGCTATGACACTGAAAAACCTCAAGCCTGTGGAAGAAAGTCTAACTCTAGGAACCACAAGAAAACTGGACCTAGAGGAGGGGAGTGTATGGGCGTAGTAGTTCACCAAGGTAACAAATGGCACAGCGGTTTAAGGTTTTGTATGTGGATTTTGTTTTGAATACAGTAGGAATGGGGAACCAGTGTAATCTAAAGGGAGTCCTACGCCCATACACCCCCCTCCTCTAGGTCCAGATTTCTTGTGGTCCCTAGAATTAGACTTTCTTCCACAGGCTTGAGGTTTTTCAGTGTCATAGCACCCAAGCTTTGGAATTCACTTCCACAGAGCCTCAGTGAAATCTCATCACTCTCCTAATTCAAGCCAGAGCTCTAAACCTTTTTCCTCAGTGCTGTCAGTCTTTCATCGATATCCAGGCAGTTCTTCTCCTTCTATACACTATCTCTTTCTGTTTTTTTTATCTCCACTATATCTTGTTGCACAAGAGTGTTATCCATGTATAAAGTGCTATACAAATGAGGTGTATAAGGTGCTATATAAATGAATCTTCTTATTATTATGTAAATGAGACTTGTCTCTGTCGGACAAACACTCTTTCTCCATTGGCATCATTCTCAGGTGCTGTTAAAAAGTGACCGCGTGGATGCAATGCTTCAGAGGCTTCTTCCCCATGGGCAGCTCCTCTTCCTTAACCATCGCTTTGCGCATACCATGGACAAAGAGCTGTCCAGCTACATGGGCAAATAAAACATCTGGATATGTGCTGCAAGTATTTAGGGAAGCTCTTCAGTTCAGTTTAAAGACAGAAAGAAATTGACTGAAAGTTTTACATTTCATGGAGCCACACATGCCTAACTGGTTGCCAGTGGTGTTATTTATGTGTTTAGTTCTATACCTTTAAGACAGCAATATCAGCGATATCAAGGAGAGAATTTTAATGAATGTGGCCAATTTATATCTGAGGCAAATGGAAGTGTGCGTGTGCGTGTCCGTGTGTGTGTGTGTGTGTGTAAGAATGCAGTGGGAAATGAACTCTACTATTTTTTACAGTTACATGTTGGAACTATTACGATAATGAGGATATGTTAGTTCAAAATATAATAAATGTGACAATGAATGATGTTTCTGCATGTATCAGTCACCCACACATGGGTAAATCCCCTCACCTCTGAGTCTCAGTTTCCATTAGGGGGCAGTGTTGGCTCTCCCGAATTATTGTACTGAGGATGTCTATGAAATTCTTGATAATGATTGACAACCTGACATTCTTCACTGTCACTTTCACATCTGAAATGCTAAAACAGAAAACAACAGTGATGTGTGAACAGAATGCTAATTGGCATGATCTGTGATGACATGGTGGAATCAAGTTTTACTTTTGGCTCTGTGAAGCTTATTGCAAATATTTAAATGACAAGCTACTAGTGCATGACTTAATGAGAATAACTAGTGATTGCAAACTCTTTCTTTAAATATATGTGAAACAAGGCAGGTCTTTGCAATGCTTTGGCATTTAACTAGCCTGAGCTTATTTGTTTGGTCATATAATGTACCTTCAAACTTTTAGCAACACATTTGTAGTCTTTATTCAAACCTGGCTCCAAAAATGGCAGCACAACTTAGATGTGAATTCTGCTTTCTATTTGTGCTCACAACTTTTCATGTGGGGTTAGTTAAAGCTACAGCGCATAGGATCTTTTGTAAAAACTGTAAATAATTTGATTATTGTCATTAGTGATAACTTATAATCAGCTATTCCAGGGCTGCTGTGAGTCACCCTGACAATGTTGTGTCAGGTGGGAACTGGTGTGAAATTTGTCCCCATACATCATACACTATATGTGGACCTTCCCCAAACTGTTGATACAAAATTGGAAGCACACAATTGTGTAGAATGTCATTGATGTAGCATTACAATTTCCCTTCACTTCACTGGAACTAAGCGGCACAAACCTGTTGGGTCCAAACCTGTCCTCAACCCCACTGAACACCTTTGGGACGAGCTGGAATGCTGACTGAGCCCCAAGCCTCCTCACCCAATATCAGTGCCTGACCTCACTAATGCTCTTGTGGTTGAATGGGTACAAATCCCCACAGTCATGCTCCAAAATCTAGTGGAAAGCCTTCCTAGAAGAGTGGAGGATATTATAACAGCAAAAAGGGACTAAATTTGGAATAGGATGTTCAAAAAGCACATATGGGTGTGATGGTCAGGGATCCATAAATTTCTGGTCATGTATGCATCATATGTCATCATGCCTCAGTTTTAAGCACAAAAGAAGTTCAACTACATGACGACAGGCAGCCAGTGGGATGGGAGAGTGAGAGTGAATCAAACATAATACTATAATGAAAAAGATTTAAGACCGATGGACTTGGATCTGTTTTTAATTTTTGGCTAAAAAGGTAAGGCATTTATTTGTTCTTTAATTTGGTTATGATAATGAATGATAGTCAGCTGGTTTATCCTTACTGTGTAGTTTGTATCATTACCCAGTTGACAGGTTGTATAGCTAGAGAACTCATGATAGTCAGCTAGTGCCTGATGTGAGGTGCTTGTGGGTTTCTCTGTATTTTTGTATTTCACCCTTGGTTATATCTGGTGATAGTAAGTGATTAATGAGGATTTTTTTTTATCCGGTTTTATCCGATTAATGAGGATTTTATCCAGTTCCAACTTTTTTGGTTTTGCTCGTTCATCTGCTACTCTGTAACAGTGACAGCCATACTGATGTGCACAATAAATTATTTTATTCTTACACTTCTGTAATACTGAGCAGTTAAAAGGACCATGCTTCAAACTGTATACTACCATACTAAATAGAATATCATTACATGATTATTATATTTAGGCAAGTGTGTATTATGCTGTTTTGGGACCGAGCCTTCTATCTGAATCTGTGCACTTGTAGCCGTGAGATTAACGGAAGAAGAACGCAGCACAGCCCACTTTACGAAATTGCCTTGTGATAGTATTTTTCTACCAGAGAGGGCTAAATTCCAAAATCTTCCATCCTGTAGCTTTAATTTTGGGTCTCGGCAGATCCACATGTTATGAACATTGACTAAGAGCTGTTTGTGAAACTGCTGCTGCCGCTGAATGTCCACCATCAACCTCTTTGTCCTTTTCAGCAGGGTGATTATATATGTCTGTGTAGCACTGTGTTTCTGCCTCACACGCACAGAAATATGCATAAATGTGTTCAAAACATGATCAAGGTCACATTATTATTCTTTAATATTCCAGGTAGTTTCTTTTCAAAGCTCCTAGGCAAAATGTATCAATCCACTAGATTAAGCGCACCATTAATATACAGTCCTTTACTGTAGAGAAAATAATTTCAGAATGCTGTTGGGTAGTACACCACAAACACAATTATTTCAGAAATCACTGAAAATTTCTTGGCATATTTACATCTGTGTCAACTGTGAAATCTGTTATTCATCCGTCTAATGATGCTGTACTAAATTGGGAATATTTTCCCCCCAGACTCCAAATGCCCAGAGTAATCACATTTATATTGTTTTTTAATGGGTTCTTATTTTCTACTCCAGTATGTTATTTCATATTTTGCCTAAATAATAAAATGCCTATGCTATTTACTGTCTCTGTGGAATACAGTAACTACACATATACAATAATCCATTTGTCCTCTTGTTTTTCTTTTTTCTCATTTGTCTAAGATAACACAAACAGTCTTTAACAGCTTCCAACTTCTCTGAAAATGAATTCATAATTGACCAAACATTGAAATTTGCCTCCTCTTCCTTTTGAAACCATTTAAACACTTTTTTGTTTTACCTTGATGTCCTTTCGAATGAAAGACTATAAACCTCAGAACAAATGGAACATCAAAAATTGGAGTTGGGGTGGGTTTGAGGTTTGAACTGTCAGTTCAGGTCTAAAGCTGGACATCAAATATTGAAATTAATTTGAGTTTAAAGGAGACAAATGCAATTTCATTTAGTGTCTTCATGGTGACTGTGGGTGGCTTTGAATGCTTTCTCTTTCAGTTTTTTATCAGTGAGAAGCACTGAGGGCTTCACAGGACAGCTAAACCAATGTAGCTTTCTGCAACCCCCAAGGACCAGGCAGAAGAAAAGGAAAGAAAATACCTTTGCTTTCTGATCTTCCTCTTGCTCTCTACTCTAGATCAGCCTAGCTCAGCAACATGAGATTTGTTTTCTTGGGTTCAAACTGAATTAAACTGCATGTTGGTGAGTGTGCTCAAACAAATTTTTATTTGAGACTGGATGAAAGTTCAAGAATAAAATCATCTATTATGAAGGCCCCCCAGTGCTAAAAAATCTAATTTCATTGTGCAGTTTATTATTGTTAGTACATACTGCAGTTTCTAAACAGTCCCGGCACTGATGGCTGTATTGAAACAATATCATGACAAGCTGCAATCACTAGTCGAATACCTTTTAAAATGGACTTTATATAATTTTAATACAAACACCCAATGTATAATTAAGCAAGAGTGTGGTTATACTGAATGTTGGCACGGCTGTGATTCGGCCGTAGGTACAAGGCCGCAGATAATCATATTTATCAGCTGCATTAAGGCCTGAGTGTCCAAGATACTTCCAATGTGTTGCAAGGCAAGTAGCATTGAAAAACTCTCTAATTTTCTCAGTCATTTCTCAGGCTGAGATAGTTTACCAATTGACACCACTATGCCATCATGGAAAACAAAAGTAATACATGTCAGTAAACCTTATTCAGTGTCATAGACTCTTGATTCAGAAGAATGTTAATATTTATACTGTGTTTAATGTAGAACTATACATACTCACTGGTCACTTTATTAGGAACTGTACACCTGCTGATCTTCCTGATTTTCCCACATAACTGACATGAGTTTACACTGAATGGTGAGAAAAAAAAACAACATCCAGGGAACAGCAGTTCTTCTTGATGAGAGCAGTCAGAGGAGAATTGCCAGATTTGAGTTGACACCACAATTACAACCATGGTGAGCAGAAAAGCATCTCAGAACACACAACAAATCAAACCTTGATGGGTTACAACAGCAGAAGATCACATCAGGTTCCACTCCTGTCAGCCAAGAACAAGAATACGAGGCTGCAGTGGACACAGGCTCACTGAAACTGTGCGATTGTATCTATTGTGCAGCTGCAACATATCACTTATTGCATGTGGTGTTGTGTGTGTGTGTGTGCGTGTGCGTGTGTATGTATGTATGTATGTATGTATGTGTGTATATATATATATATATATATATATATATATATATATATATATATATATATATATATATATATATATATATATATATATATATATTACATATACACACACACACACACACACACACTATATGGCCAAAAGTTTGTGGACACCTGACCATCACAACCATATGTGGGTCTTCCCCAAACTGTTGCCACACACAATTATATAGTATGTCTCTGTATGTTGTAGCATTACAATTTTACCTTCACTGGAACTAAAAGGTCCAAACATGTTCCAGCATGACAATGCCTCTGTGCACAAACCGAGCTCCATGAAGACATGGCTTGCCAAGGTTGGTGTGGAGGAACTCGAGTGGCCTGCACAGCGCCCTTACCTCAACCCCATTTTGAATTGGAATTCTGACAGAGCCCCAGGTCTTCTTGCATGACCTCACTAATGCTCTTGTGGCTGAATGGAAAAAAATCCCCACAGCCACACTCCAAAATCTAGTGGAAAGCCTTCCCAGAAGAGTGGAGGTTATTACAACAGCAAAGGGGGACTAAATCTGAACAAAATTTTGGCCATATAGTTAGTGTGTGTGTGTGTGTGTGTATAAATACATACACTATATTACCAAAAGTATTCGGTCACCCATCCAAATGATCAGAATCAGGTGTCCTAATCACTTGGCCTGGCCACAGGTGTATAAAATCAAGCACTTAGGCATGCAGACTGTTTTTACAAACATTTGTGAAAGAATGGGCCGCGCTCAGGAGCTCAGTGAATTCCAGCGTGGAATCATAGGATGCCACCTGTGCAACAAATCCAGTCGTGAAATTTCCTCGCTCCTAAATATTCCACAGTCAACTGTCAGCTTTATCATAACAAAATGGAAGAGTTTGGGAACAACAGCAACTCAGCCACGAAGTGGTAGGCCACGTAAACTGATGGAGAGGGGTCAGCGGATGCTGAAGCGCATAGTGCAAAGAGGTCATCGACTTTCTTCACAGTCAATTGCTACAGAGCTCCAAACTTCATGTGACCTTCAGATTAGCCCAAGTACAGTACGCAGAGAGCTTCATGGAATGGGTTTCCATGGCCGAGCAGCTGCATCCAAGCCACACATCA
>CM040977.1:18988099-19010129 GCA_022985145.1 Pangasius djambal
TGTTGTAACGTTAACAGTTTAGTGGTTTCACAGTTCTGCTTGAATTTGCTTTGATTATGTATCTGATGGCTGGAGTAATGGGGACTTTAGCAGATATTTTCATGCCTATAGATGCATAGATCTATGGATGTTGGAATGTGAGCAATAACAGTGTTTTAACACATTTTCATTGTTATGGTAATATCCTACTCCTCTCTTCCAACCTCTTGCCTTTTTCCCCCTGTGTAGTTTATTTCCCAATTTGTGTGCATGCATGCATGTGTGTGTGTTTGTGCGTGTGGGCTACTGCTGATGGGCTGAAACTCGGCTGATCTCCTCAGTCAGTCAGTGTGACAATTAGACTCGCCACACTAGGAATGTAGTCTGTAGCTACGTGCTGCACCTGACAATGCAAGACTGACATCACTTTGGTATAAAAAATTTGGTATTAAAACAAATTGCCCCAGATCTGTGTGCTGTAAAATGATTGTTTCTTGTTGCATCTCTGTAGAACCCAAGCTCCGGGCTTGCATTTATTCAGTCCGTGCTTTCCACTTTCAAAAACTCGACAAAACAGAACAACTCAACAGAAAACTCAGACTCGCGGCATTTGCTCTGTCAAGTTCACACTCCTCGGCATGTGTATGGGGGTGTGTGCGTGCAGATCATGCAGATACAGGTCAAGAGCTTCAGTTAATGTTCACATCAAACAAAGAAAAAGTGTGATCTCTGTGATTTTAACCATGGCATGGTTGTTGGTGACAGATGGCTGGTTTGAGTGTTTCAGAAACTGTTGATCTCCTGGGAATGTCACACACAACAGACTCTAGAAGTTATACAGAATGGTGTGAAAAACAAAAGACATTGAGTGAGCGACAGTTCTGTGGGTGGAAATGCCTTGCTGATAGAGGAAATGGCCAGATTGCTACAACACCGTGAACACACACCCGGAGCAGTGGGCAGCCTTTTTTGCTGCGGTGCTCGGGGAGCAGTTGGGGGTTCGGTGCCTTGCTCAAGGGTCTCACCTCAGTCATGGTATTGAGGGTGGAAGAGAGCGCTGGTCATTCACTCCCCCCACCTACAATCCCTGCCGGACCTGAGACTCAAACCCACGATCTTCAGGTTACAAGTCCGACTCTCTAACCATTAGTCAAGCAGTCCAGTTTTGGTCAATTTGATGTGAACATTAATTGAAGCTCTTGACCTGTATCTGCATAAATGTATGCATTGTGATGCTGCCACATGATTGGCTGATTGGATAACTGCATAAATGTGCAGGTGTACAGGTGTTCCTAATAAAGTGGAAGGTGGGTGTATCTACGCATATATATATATATATGTAAATATATACTGTATGTAAATATATATTTGTCTTACTATTTTTGTGAGGACCTTCTACTGACATAAATATTAATGCGGCTAATTAATGCTGTGTCTACACATAAACCTCTTTTAGGTTTTCAAATTAAAAACTGCAGTTTTGAAAAAAGCCAAACTTGACCAGAACTGTCCCCACATGATGACAACTGTCAGATATTACTATCTGTGTGAGGACATTTGGTCCTCACCAAGATATACTGTCACGAAATGCCCACACACAAGTGACAAGACATTTCTTTCGTGTAGGACAAACTGTTAGTGCTTTGAGAATTTGAGACCTATACAGATCTAAGCAGGCAGTGGGTACATCCCCCAGAAATTTAGCAGAGCACAAACCAATAAACTCTGACATAAGACCAATGCTACAGGGCTGTAACTGTGGACACTGGATTAAAAACTCTCTTATTCAGTTCACATAGCATTATTTAGTTGTACTTACATAACAGAAGATTTCCCTTTCCTCCCTTTCATAACTCCCTTAAATCAGGGATGATACTCCAAATATGGTATAATTGTTTATTTTACATTTTACATTTTATTATGTAATCTGTGCAATACTTAATCATTTTGCCTTCTCTAGATATCTGCAATGATAATAAAGTATTGAAGCGTGCTCTGAAAGGTACTCTGTAGAGCTCTTTATAGTGTTAGGCTTGTTTTCATTGGGAGGTCAGGGGTCATGGAGATCTTTGCTCCAGTACAGGTGTGCTCTGAGTTATGTTCTTGTCTCATAACCTTTATTTTTCTAGCTCCAAATGATAGACATACTGGTTATTCATCACATCTCTTCTTCCACCCTGAGAGACAGAGGGAGAGAGAGAAATGTTGGTCAATGGACTGAGAATTTTGTTCAGATGAAGATAGAGGACCCAGCTCTCCCTCCCAGCCCATTTACGGCCCAGTAAGGTGGAGAGAGAACACTGTGCGTGTGTGTGTGTGTGTGTGTGTGTGTGTGTGTGATGAGAGAAAGAGAGAGAGATGCTTATCTCTGAATACATTAGACTCTGGCTCACAGATGGTTCACTGCAGCAATGAATTGGATGTTTGTGTTTGTGTGTGAGTAATGTCACATTATTCTGATTGATTTTGCTGTTGACGGGTGACACAAGGCCATCTGTGGAGTCCTGGTGTCTGTACAGGAAAGAAAAGGGGGAGGAAGCAAGAAAGATTATATATGGCATTACTTTCTGATTATTTTCATCAGTGGCCTGTAGTTCATATAATGTGCACTCTTCTATAATCAGAAATCTATACACTCCTCAAAATAATAAGAACTCTGTCTCTCTCTCTCTCTCTCTCTCTCTCTCTCTCTCTCACACACACACACACACACACACACACACACACACACACACACACACACACACACACACACACACACACACACCTCAACCAGGAAAACAGAGAGGACTCATTATTTGGATAAAAAGAGCTGAAACTGCACTCATTTGCTCTACATAGTGGCCAGGGCTGTTATGTGGAGAAGTCTGAGCTCAGAGCTACAGACTGCATCATTTAGACAAGCTTTGCTCTTCACTTTATTATATTAGATAGTGTGAACAGAAATATGGTATTTGGTTGCTGTGTGATTTGGTTGCTGTGTGCTGGGTGTAAGTATGAGAGGAGTTTGAATCGGGGTTTTCTGTCCTATATTTGAATTATTGTGTCTTTTTATATTTGGAATGCCAACAGAGGACACAAATGCACTCATGGAATGCAATAGAGCACATTTGCTGGATATCAGGCTTTTAGATTCTTTTCAAGTAATACTCCAGCACTTTTCAATCTAATCTCTATCTACCACATCTGTAGCATGTGTGTATTTACCACAGGCAATTTCACTTGTCAGAGATAGGACTACTTTTCCAGAGGGAAGAATTTGTGGTTATGCATTACAAATACAGACACACGAACATGCGTATGCATGTGTTTCCTCAGTTTGCATGTTTTGGATTGTTATATGAATATTTTTGGGAAAGCCTAAACAATTGTAACTGCTTTTTATTGTATTACTGATTAGAATGGTTTTGTTTTAGGATTCATGATGTAATTTTAAACATTCCTTATGTCATCCAACTGCCATTGCACTTCTTATATAAGTATGGTTCTAGTAAACACGATTTCTGGTCTTTTCTCAGAAACAGGGAAATGTGACAGTTCTTGTCAATAAAAATCACACTCTACAGATGCTGTATTAAGAGAATGGATTCAAAGACCTTTGAAATATGCCTCTAAGTGACAGTTTATTTAGATAGTTAGATTGCTGGTGGCATTAATAAATACCTACAGAATTCACACACATCTTTTCCTTTGTGAACTATAATTAATGTTAAAGGTTGCTAATTGATTTATAGTTGTATAACTGTTGCTCCGAAGATGCATTAGACATAGCAGATAGTCTGTGCTAAGGGAGGGCTATAAAAAATACAGCTGCTGTCTGGAGAGCTCTTCATTAGCTTCAAGCACATTTTAATTTCAGACTTGACCACACATTACCACTCAAGTGTGTAGTACCTCAGTATGTCATACCTCATCGTTCCTTTCATAACTATAACATAGGTGTTGACTACTTTTAGACTTATTAATAGAGCTACATTTACATCATTTACATGTTTACTTGAGCTTACATGTTTATATGGCTATGCTAAAAATGCCACAGAGGTGTGAATGGGGGTGTGCTCTGCAATGGCCCGGAGTCACATACGTGCAAGGTGTATGGATTTTCCATCGTGACTTTGACTAGATTAAAGCAGTTACTAAATGAATGAACAAATGAATAAATTGATAGTGATAAAATAAATATACATGCCTCTGCTAAATACCTCATGCCTCTGGTTTAAAAATCATCTGTTTTAACCAAGGCTTTACTTCTTAATTCGTGGATTAATATGTTTAATTTTTTTGTCAAAAATCGAATGCACAAAGTCTCTGCATCATCATATTCCAAGAAAGAGAGAGGACACAGTAGCTGAAGCAGAAGAAAATAATGATGTTGCTGTGTCTAAATGGTCATTAATTAGCCAGTGTGAATGGGCTGGAGACATAGCAGATGGTGGATTATTCAAATATACCATTTGGTCTAAAAGCAGGTGTTAGTATTCATGCCTCTGTAGATTTCACTGAGTTGTGTTAGTTTAATTATGAAACATTAGGTTATTGCAGTTATAAAAGGGCTTCTGCACCATGCCTTCTGTGCACAGCCTTGCTGTAGCTCAAGCAAAGTCACGTCTATGACTGCTCTCTGAGAATAAGTGTAGCAAGATTATAGGTAGGGACCATTATGTGTCTGGCAGACTCATTTTTTAAAAATTGATATACCCTTTTTTGGCTATAGTTTTTTTTTTTTTTTTGGTCTAGGTATATAGTTAATATGTTTTGGCAGACCAGCACTTAATTACAAACAGTATTAGTTGGGAGAAAGCGCTGTTCTGATGTAACTGCATTTGTCTAAACAACTGAATGCTGACTGAGAGTATTGCATGAAAATGTGTTAAATCTGTGCTTTCCTCAAGGAATAATGTGCTTCAGTAGAAGTTAAAGTGAACATTATTAATGGACCATTAAAATGGTGTGCTATCATCAGGGTAGGTATGATGGTGAAAATTGCACAGGAGTGGGGTAGATTCTGGAGGGTCTCCTTTGTCCCCTTGAACCCCTGTACCCCATCATAACTGCCACTGATCCCCCCTTCCATTTCTGTCAGAATTTATCCTATGCCCTTGAGAAAGACTACTGTAATTTGGTAGTGTTTGTATATCTCCTGATCTGTTCACTCTGTGTCAAACTGAGTGTGCAAAAAGAACAAATGGCATACACATTATCTATCCATCAAGTCTGGTGACACCTTTTCTTTTTGCTATTTTCTGAGTATGTTTGGTTGTTTATGATCCCAGACTGTGGAAGAAATATTTGCAGAGGAGGGGTGCAGTGCCGTCTGTAATGGAATAGTATGCTCAGTCCTCCTTGAGCTTTCTTAACCACACTGAGCTGCACAGGCAGTAGTCAATTTGAAATGATAGAAAAGTGTCCAAACAGCATCACAAACCTCTGTTAGGTGCTGCAAGAGACACGCCAAACCTTTACTGAGGAATGCCTGGAAATGGTGATTTGAAAAAACTCTTAAAATAATCCTGGTTAAACTAACATGTTATCTCTAAAAAAAAAAAAAAAAAGTGAAAAATATATGAAAATAGTCAGTGGATCAGTGGTTCTAAACTAGTAACCAGACAGTTATTGATTTGAATCCCAGACAGCCACCGTTAGGCCTTAAATAAGAGTAAATGTAAAAATGCTCATTTATTAAAAAACATTTTGAAAAGTTTGGTGTTCCCAAACTTTGGATAAAATTGATGAGCATGGGTAGTGTACATGAGATGAGTTTATATTTAATCCTTCAAACAAAATCATCTATCTTTTTAATGTTGTACTGCTTAATTATAAAAGCAGTGACTGTGTAAGAGATATCTGGATTGATGGGGGAAGAAACACAATTATAGTGTTATTGTATTGCTATAATATTCATTCAGCTTCTGTAACCATTTTATACTGCTCAGCCTGTCCTGGGAACACTGGGCACAAGGCTGGAATACACACTGGATTCACATACTCATTCAGACCTAAGGAGCAGCCAGTTCATGTACTGGCATTTGGGAGGTGGGTGGAAAGCGGAGAACCCGGAGGAAACCTACATGGACTCAGGAGAACATGTGAAACTCCTCACAGACAGTAACACAGTGCCACCCTGCTTTAGTGCTTTAGTAGTATAATCTATTCTCCTTGAACCAAGTACTAGTTGTTGATCAAAATGACAAATTATTATCTGTCAGCTACTGTCTGTACAGCACCTTGTTTTTTTAAACGAGAAGTACCTGAAGGCTGTTGGTAGAGGAAGTAGGAAAGCATGCTGCGTGTCCTTTTGCTGCGAGTTGTTTGCTGGATGGACAGAGTGATGGATAGGTCCTTACCCAGGGTCCTTTGCTGAGCTACGCATCATCAGCATGATGCTTTGATTGTGACTTATGGTGACTGATGTCAAGGACATGATCAGACACCAACAGGATGGAGGCAGACACAGAAACAGGCAGAGAGAGATGGGGCCATACGGAAGGTCAAACAGATGGAGAAAGTGGTTCAGTGAGAAACGTGTGGGCTGCAGTGGTGCTTGTGTGTATCTCATGTGTCACACTTTTTTGTCCCAGTTACCATTACCAACTGTTCACAACTGTTTTTAAATGTTCTATATATCAAACAGCAAATCACATACACAGTGCAACTGGCTATCTGAAGTAACTGATCAGACTTCTCTTCTCCAAGGTTGTGAAGCTTCAGTACAGTGATCACAGGACTACAAAGCTGAACACTGCACCAGGCAGCTAGGCTGCTGTCAACGGAATTGCAATTCATCTATTTGTCTCTTTTTCTCTCTCTTAGCTAGTCACACTCACTCTCCTCAGGCCAGTGCTCACTTAGCCTCTAATGCTCTACTCTCATTTGTGCTAATCATCATTAAGCCTAATGCCATTAACTCAGTGCTAATTGAAAATAATACAAGTCCTTCATAATTGGGCCCAATAGAAGACCCACACTCAGTGCTCTCTCTGTCTGATCCCAACACAGGAAATCCAGCACACACATCAATATCACTGTAAGGTGATGCTGTGTCGGAATTATTCAAGATTGCGAGCATTCATCAGAGCTGTATGATTAAGAAGGACTCAAACTCCTGCTTATCTTCCTCAGAATTCCACAGTCCCTCAAAGCATTGTGGCTGTGTAATGCTTCTATTTTTAACAGCCCCACTCTCCTTACTCAGCTTATGTGTCAACATCAAAGCTCCGAGCTCACTGCCGCAGACGAGAGTCTGCCCAAAACCTGTTACATATTCTCTTTCTATTACCAAACACATGGTTGTTCCCAAAAAACAAACAAACAAACAAAAAAAAAAACAGTGCTACACATAGCTCAAAGATGGATAATTGTCATGGTCAGATTCATGATTCATTATCTTTTAGGCAATCTGTTATCTGTTGACAACAATACATCATATGGGTGCTTTCTGTTGGTGCGACTCTTACATGAAAGCCAGAGTGCAGGAGAAGGGTAGATTAAAGCGACTATATGTAATGCTGAGGTTCAAACAAACTTCTGCCAGACTAATCAGCAGAAAGAGTCCAAACTTTCCCTTCAACTCCTGCATCCAAACCTTTCCTCAAAGCCCCTACTTGCAAAGACATGCATACACAAAGTGCAATGCCATACTTCAAAATGAAACACATTTCACAAGCATGAATGTAACTTAAGAAATCGAGCATTCTTAGGACTTTCAAGCATCTGTATGAATTCGGTTCAACACAGCCAACAGAACCTGCTTGTTTGACAAGACTTGATCTAAACTATTGTCTCCTAAACTGCTTTCTACATGCATGTAAGCCCTTGCTCCTGGGACTGTCTATGACCAGACACAGTTACATACACATGTTAGTTCTTCCTGTCCATTTCATCCAGTTTTTTCAAGGCAACTGTTATGCATTTACTTATGTAAAAATTATTAATAAAAAAATTATAAATAAAACTGCAATAGAACCTATCACACATCTATTGTGTATTTTACTTAGACATGGAAGGCTACTCATTTTGCTGAATGTGAATTAACAATGCATACAGCATTAGTTCTCATAATAAGCTTTAAGTTAGCTTGCATTGCACATTATTTTACATTTTACATTTTATGAAGAATATCTTCCTATGACAAACTGTGATTTAAGTCACATGCTAATAAAAAGAAACCACCTCAAAATAAACAACACAGAGCTATGAGTTATGTTGACTCATAAGTGTGCATGTATGTGAATGTGTCAGTATGGTGTATAAATTTGCTGAGCAACTTGCTAGTTATATAGCCACAAGGCACTTCAGGCAGTTAATTATATGATAAAGCTTGATATTAACAGTAAAAACTAAAATCTATATTAGCTATTAATAGTTTTAAACCATTAATGGTGTCAGTTCCTAATAAACTGTATGCATCTATCTCAGTGTTGACAGTGAAAAACTGGAACAAATCTAGATGACTTAGATAAAATCAGGACCGGATTTACCTGAATGTGATAAAACTGTCAATAGTGTTAATACTCAAACATTTAAACTGCTTCTTTACCAGCTGTAAAAAGTAGTACTGCCGGGCAGTGCTTAAATGAAATGTAGTGTTTCCATGGCAATACAGGCAATACTGATGATGGTGACTCTGCACAGACTAGGCTTAAACATTTAGACAGAATATATTACCTTTATTTTGCAGTGCTGTAATATTACAATGTCCTACATAGTGTAGTTAGATCAACAGGCCTATTGCCCACATTTTAATATTGCTTCATAAAACTTCATAAAACCAGCAAATATTTCCTGCACAGAAAGTATGCAATTACCAGTTTCACTCCAATTGCACCAAGTTTTTTTTTGCTGCATTTATAATTGTGTGAATAAATAAAGGTTTATAATTATCTCTTAAATGAATCATATCAGAATCCTTTTCATTCTACCTAAACTTTATACCTTTAAGCAGCTATAGTATGTGTAGAGTTTCGGATGTGTGGATTGCTATAAAGCAAAGCCCACAATAACTTATTCTGTCTGTGATGGTTTTGACATCTGCATCAGGTGGAGAGAAAAAAAGGAAGGGTAGTTTGCAATATACATGAAGGTCTTGGTGGAAACTTGTCAAACGCAACTTTTCTTTCTTTTTTTTTTTTTTTTTACCAACAAAGCAAAAGTTTTTCAGTTTTAATTTTTTATTTTTCTGATATAGTTACTTTTGGGTGACATAGTGGCATGGGTAGCTTTGCTACCTCAGTTCCAGGGTCCCTGGTTCACTCCCTAGCTCAGGTTACTGTCTGTGTTGAGTTTTACATGTTGTCCGTTTGTTTGGGTTTCCTATGGGTTTTACATTCCCCAATCCTCCATTCTCCGTTAGAAAAAACATGCAGGGATGGTGATTGGCTCTGCTAAATTGCCCCTTGGCAATGCTAAATTGCCCTCTTGTATGGGCCCCAGGGTCTGTGCAAAATAATTGACAGGGAGTGAGGACTTGCAGAGAATTTTTAGTTGCTGATTACCAGTGGTGAAAATTAATGAAGAATATGTACTTGTAAGAGTACTTGAGTATGAAGTTGCCTGTAATGGTAATTTTTTTGAGCATAATTAAATCACTACTTAAAAAAATGAACTTTGCTAGATTTTTTTGATCATCATTACAGAGGCAAAAAAATGCACCACGGAAGATTGTAAGCCAATTAAAAGACAGCATGTGCAAATTTTAACTAATTTAATTTCAAGACCCAATCAAAATAAAGCAGTTTTCTGAAAAAAATTCTACATTTCAGGTGCCAAATATTTTAATCAGCAGCAATGTCTGAGACAGTGGAGACAGATGAGCATCCTTGGTCCAAATTTACATTTGCATTTATGGCATTTGGCAGACGCCCTTATCCAGAGCGACTTACAATAGTTATCTGGTAAATTATCTGGTATCTTCAGTTTTAAATGCTTCAAAGGAAACAGAATGATAATGATCTGCAAATTATGTGACCCAAAACCTGTGGAGATAACAACATTTCACAGCTCAACATTCAACCTGCAGAAACATGTGCATTAATTAGCTGAATGAGCTAGACGAGCTAGCTAGTATGGACACTCTGTATTACACTTAATGTGTCACTTTGATGGTCAGTATTGCCTGTAATGTTAAATATATCTACAGTAAGTGCTACTACAGCCTATGAGTAATGCTCAGGAAAATGTGTAAAGAGCAACTTTGCTAGATAGTGAACTATCTAACTAGAAACTAGCTAGCTAAAAGACAAGCGAGCTACTGAAACCCCACAGCATTTGGCTAAGTTAGCCAGCTAGCTGACGTTACCTTTCTGTATATAGCCTACTGTTGATATTTGAGATGGTGCTCACTACAGTATATCTCACTTGGTTAGTTAACATAAGACCAGACTAGAAACTAAAACATTTTCAGAGTAGCTGCGTCAGTTCTAGACATATAAAAAAGTAATTTGTAATTTCAACTTACTGCTGATTACAGAGTCTAGTACAGTTAGAGAAAGATTTCTCCTCAGAGCATCTGTTTTAGTGATAACGTTCAGAATGCTAACTTGTTTTAAAAAAAATTTTTTGTTGTTGTTGTTATAACACCTTTAAGGATTAAATGTGGAGAGTAGTGCCGCAGAATGTACAGTATATAAAAGCAAATATCACATTTTAACAGTTATATCTTGCCTCTGTTAAATTTTGAAATTTTGAACAATCCTAGACATTCCTCAAAGCTGCGCAGGGCATACCTGGAGAGGAAAGAGTCAGTTCTGTCTGTAATGGAATGACTTGGGCAGTCGTCCAACTTTAACCCACTTGAGCTGCACAGGGAGGAATTGGATCAAAAGTTTCGAGTGAGGTGCCTAATCAGCTGCGCAAACCTGTGGGAAATTGTACAAAAGGCACTGCAGAACATCTGAGAAAAAGCTGGAAAAACCTACTTTGTATGAAGACAGTGTGCGCAGCAATTATAGCTCTTAAGGAAGTGTTTTTTTTTTTTTTTTAAAGAAAGTGTAATTTAATTATTTTGTAGTAGTTATTTTTGTATTTATGTTTGTAGCTATTGCTACAAATATTCCCACATGATTGTTTCCCGACTGCATTTTAACATCAGAGTCCACTCCGTCTTCACAAAAAGCAGGTTGGATGTGTGGATGACGCCCAGTCGCCTTTTCATTTCTATGCTATGCTACGTGCCACTGGTCTAATGAAGATGAAATGAGAATGAAATGCCTCAGATGTGTTTTGAAGCCTGCAGTGTGTTTGTTCGGGATAGACTTGGATTCATAAACACCCATACAGGCAGTGCTGGCTTGCTGCAGCACGGTTTGGGCTCAGTAAAGCATGTCACAGCTATCAGGAGTGGAAAGAAAACTTGAAACAAAACCTGGCAACAGAGCATGATGTTACTGGATGAAAGGTGTCTGAGAGAGAGAGAGAGAGAGAGAGAGAGAGAGAAGATGGGATGAGGCAGGCTCAGAATAAATGTTAAGGATGTATACCTTACTAGTTTCCAATCAGATTTATAAGTAGCAATGATATATGTGTCAGTGATAGAGTGTTTTTATTATGTGTGTGTGTGTGTGTGTGTGTGTGTGTGTGTGTGTGTGTGTGTGTGTGTGTGTGTGAGAGAGAGTGTGTTTGCATGTGGGTGGGTGGTGAACTGAGGTGTGAATCAGAAACGAGGTGTGAATGCTGAAAAAGGATAAGCTTGCCACGAATTGCCGCGCAAACATCATCGCTGTCGTGATCGGTGACTCTGTGGCAGAGTGATGTGATGTAACTGATCTTTTGCTCTGCTCTTTAATACAAATGTGAGCAGCTCTTGACAGCTGCTTGATCACCTGCTTCTATTCTACTCCTTTCCTCACTTCCCACTATCACACTCCTCTTATCAAACAGGTGCCATGCAGAACCTCACATCTCTCCACAGCTTCATTTCCCAATCCAATTACCTCAATCAGGGCTTATTGTTTCTTTATTACATTACAACTCAGGTAGCCAGATTTATTCTCCTCACGTGTCACTGATTTGTGCAGTCGTGTAACAGAGATATATAGAGAGATACATTTGAACACAGCGTATATTATTAGATGCACTCAAAGTGATGGACTGAGCAGAGAACAATATGTTCCTTACACAATTAAAAAACAGTTTAAAAAAAAGTGCAGCTTCAATAAGCATAAGCGTTTTTCATTCTGTCTCAACACAAGTACACTAGAATGAATCAGTGCATTTGTACCGCTGTGCTGTTGAACACATGCACACTTAAAATCACATGAAATTAGCAGAGGCTACTTTTATATATGTGATTAATATGCATCACGTGTGTGTGCGTGTGCTCACTGGAGACTACGTGCCACAGAGAATTAAAATGAATAAGAATTTCTCATTTCCTCACACATGTACACTTAGTTAACATGGAAACAGGTCTCTTCTTCCAAGCACAATTTTATTTACATAATAATTTCTGTGCAATTACTGCATAGATATCAGGGTGGACAATTTAAACACTATAGAGCAAAGAAAACACTGATTTAAGCTCTCTTAAGATTAAGTGGTACATAGCTGAGCTGCAACGTCTTTTCTAATGTTACACACCACTGACTTCATTTAATACCAAAATCATATCAGGCATTTGTGGTGTAACTGAGTTGTACTGTCCAAGTTGGTACTTTTCAAGTACAGTGTATATACCCTAATTTTGTTACACAAATGATTTTATGTCTTCTGTATTGTTACTGTATCGGTAGAATTTCAGAGTTACAAACATTTATTTTGCAAAAAAGCAAACAGAGAAAAATCATACAAGAAAACATAATGGTGCTACCTGACGAAACAGAAGCAAATGTGACAGTCAAAGTCTCCAGGAGAACTGGGTCGGGTTTTGACCGTAGTTCCAGATCACAAGTTTATTTTAATGCACTTGTTCTAATACATTATCATTTCTATAGCAATAACTCACTCATAGGTACTTGTATGGTGGACACGCCACATAATCTAAGCCTAAAAGTGAATGCATTTTCAAAAAACAATTTGTTATTTAACAAAGCAAAAACATACAGTCAGTGATATGGAGAAGCATTATGTAAGTAGAGTTTATTTAATATTTATGGAAGGAGTCTCAGGTGTAATCATGTTGTAACAGTCTTCAGGTAAGAGGACTTTGTGCTGTCTGGTTTCTTGGTAAACAAAAAAGCTGCATTTAAAAAAAAAATCTTAAATTCAAGAGAGAGAAAAAAAGAAAGGTTGGTGAGAGATTGACTGTCTATAGCTGCTTTAGCATAAGTGACAGCAGGAACTAATTTATCTCACCAACATTCCACAATACTAAACCTAAAACTATAAACATTTAAAAAGCATGTGTCATTAATTAATAAATTAAAACTTGTAATTGCTGGCCAATTGCTGTGTTATATGGGAACTAAAACATATCAGGAAATGCTGTTATTCGAAAATGATCATTTTCGGGGTGATAATGGCCCACCAATTTGCATCAGGACACGTTACATGACTCTGCTGTGTTTTATTCCTTGGGTCAACTGCAAATACAAAGTTATTTTGATTTATATGAGAGAACATTTCCATCCTGATGTGAGTGGTCTTCAAGTGTATAATTTCAAAATTTCAAATCTGTTTTTGCAGTCTGATCTAATGGGTTGGATTAACCTGTGCTTGGACCAATCTCTTCTTAGTAAACATGCTTTCGTGCCTGCCTACTTCTGTCTCCTATCTGGCCTTCAGTCCACTGGTTCAGTCAATCAGTCTTCAGACGGATAGGATATGATGGCTCACTGGGAGTTTTATAAAATGGCCATCATTCTTCAGTGCCATTTGAAGATTTCATTTCACAGCATGACTCAAAGTAGCCTACACAGAGCTTTGACAGTTTAGCTGGGCAACCTGGATAGAAGGTTTCACAGAGGCAGGCTGATCAAAGAACTGTCACATATGTAACACCGTGTAAATATTCCATTTTGTTAATCAGTTTCATAAGTTAGTGGTCAGAAAGAAATAATTTCCTGAGCTGGTCAGCCTGGGAATAAAATAAGATCTGCTTTTGGATTTTAATGTAACCCAGGATTAATGATTATACAACATAATTAGTAGTTCCTTTATTGTTTAGAAAGTTTGCATTCTGTATAAATTAGAATAGAATAGAATAGATTTTTATTGTCATTGTTTTGAACAACGAAAGAACAAAAGAAATTAACACTATTATTTTGGATTAAACCCACATAAAATAGAGTCTGGAATTAATGACAAGAATTTCATCCAATGTAAATGAGACAGAGCAGTTTAGGTCACAGGACAGACTGCTTTTTTCAGAAAAAAACAACAACCCAAAATTAGTCTGTAACACTGAGCCTCTCACGTATCCACAAAATGAGTGCTTGTGTAAGACACCCACCTCAGATTCCATATTTCATCTTCTATTCTTACCATGATATTTAACCACTACTCATAAGGCTAGCATAACTCTCACTATCATTTATATCATTACTAGATTTTACACACTTTTCTGTGATGTTAATTGAACCCAGTCACTTCAGGTACAGCTAAAGCATTAAATTCTTTTATATAATTTACAGTTTAAAATAAACTGAATAGTTTCAGGTGCTGTAACTTGTATTTTTCCCAGTGTGTCTGCATCATTAGTCATAGAAATTGCAGAAGAAATTCACTAAACTGTATGTGTGATAGGAAGATATGCAAAAAATGTAGAAAATATGTAGAAAATTTAACTCAGCTTGTGGCCTAACCCAGTCCATTTCTAAGAGTAATATATAACCTGAGCCGAACATTCTCCTAATACGAACAAAGCATAATTAAGCTTTTTCTTGGAAAGCTCGCATGTGTTCAAATCACCTTTCCGCCCTCAGCAAAGATGAGGATTTTTCAGTTTCAGAATACTCCTTTAGCATGGCTCACACATCCTGTTCTTTCTGATTAAACTAGTTTTTGTCAATTAACCAGAAAGCATGGATGCGCTGCTTAAGGTAATATGCCTTTTCCATTTTTTTTCCCAGTCTGAAACTCTTCCCTCTGCTTCCTGTGGCTAATAGCAGACCATTAGAAGGTATTCATTATCATGCTAAATATTCCTTAAGCATGCCTACGCTTTAGCACTTAACATCCAAATTATCCCATTATCCAGTACATCAAATTCATTTCTTATGCGATGCCCCAAGCACAAATATTTGTCACAATTGCATATGATTAAACCTCACAACACTTTCTCATCATTGCCATACAAGCAGGGAGAGTTTCTGTTTTCATATGTGTAGATATGCACAAGTACTACATGTGAGCATGTCACGTTTTCCAGAGTGAATGCATTCATGACTATGAATCAATTAACCAAATTAACCATGATGAGGATTATGGGCTCATGTACTCCAGATTGTATAGTAATGCATTCCTCTTCTACAGCATTTCTTTATCTTTTTTGTCACCATAAGAATAATAATGCCAGTGTTCATGACTGTCACTTAAAGTTACCTAGATAGCCTGAACAGAAATTTCAGCTGTTGTAGCTTTGAAGAAAAGTCCAGTGCACTTGATTCATGACCCATGAAATTGTGGTACATCAAATTCACAAAACTATTAAATGTGAGATATTTGGAAAGATAACCCTCTCGTTCTCTGCACTGCTTGTTTGTAAGATGTTCAGCTTAGTACAATATATTGAAGTGTGAATGCTGTATTCGGCAGTTCCCAAATTCACACTGACCCTATCAATGTTCTGCAATCGAATGCCTTGACTTTGAGTATGAAAAATACTGTGGAAACTTAAATGAGAATTGTGCACTTAATACCTCCAGACCTGTTGTAGCACAGTGATGGCTGGCTGGATATTATCGTGACTGTAAAATGTTGCTGCAATGGAATTCAGCTTTGCCCAGAAAAAATTATGCAATTATGAGTCATGTTCAAGTTGGGATGTCTTGGGACATGCAAAACATGTGCATGTTTTCTCACCCTTACATTTCTATGATTCAGAAATTGTGCTATATGTCTCTGCATTGCTGATAAACTATTGCATTTCTATATTAAGGACATAGTATGTGTGTAACAGAGGGAGAGATATGAGGCAGTACAGTTCATCACTGAATTATATTTGCCCTATATATACTGCATGTCTATATATATATATACACACACACACACACACACACACACACACACACACACCGTGGCAGGGAAGCTAATCCAATCACTGCGGCTAAACTTTCTCATCTTCTGGTGCATTTCTTACTCTGAGCTACCTATCTCTGTTATTAATCCATAACACAAAACTGTGTGTATGTGTGCATTGTTTATGCTTTGGTATGCCCAACCAGTAGGTGTGTTAAACCTAGATCCCAGATCTAGATTAAAACACTGCATAATGTAGGTCAGAGGAGAAAAAAGGTTTCAAGGTTCAATCCATTAACTCTGCAGAGACAGAGAGAGAGAGAGAGAGAGAGAGAGAGAGAGAGTATGGGTATTAGAGTGGTCAAATTTTATTTTACATAAAATATTTAGTATATGAATGCATTCAAATATTAATCAGCCTATAATTTTATACCGCTACAGACAGAAGCAGTACATTAACACTAGCAGTAGTGCTATACAATGCAGTGTGATTATATCACATAAACCACACAAGGTGAAAAAAGTGTGCTACAAATTTAGTTAACTCCAAGTTTAATGTAACCAATCTGGGTTTTGGACAGTGGGAGGAAACCGGAGAACCAGGTGGAATCCCACACAGACATGGGGAGAACATGCAAAACACCACACAGACAGTAGCCTGAGCTCAGGATCAACATATAAATGACTGCTCTTAATTGTTCAGTACAAAGCTCTTTTTTTTTCTTTCATAGTGAAAAGTACTGGGTGGTTGTTTAGGTAAAACGATTGTAAATATGACACATAAGCTGAGTAAGGAGAGTGGGGCTGTTAAAAATAGAAGCATTACACAGCCACAATGCTTTGAGGGACTGTGGAATTCTGAGGAAGATAAGCAGGAGTTTGAGTCCTTGTTAATCATACAGCTCTGATGAATGCTTGCAATCTTGAATAATTCCGACACAGCATCACCTTACAGTGATATTGATGTGTGTGCTTGATTTCCTGTGTTGGGATCAGACAGAGAGAGCACTGAGTGTGAGTCTTCTATTGGGCCCAATTATGAAGACCAGATTTCCCCCTTTAATGTTATAATAACTTCCACTCTTCTGGGAAGGCTTTCCACTAGATTTTGTGTGGCTCTGGGGAATTTTACCCATTCAGCCACATGAGCATTAGTGAGTTCAGGCACTGATGTTAGGTGAGGAGGCCTGGCGCTCAGTCAGCATTCCAGATCTTCCCAGTGGTGTTCAGTGGGGTTGAGGTCAGGGCTCTGTACAGGCCACTCAAATTCTTCCACTCCAACCTTGGCAAACCATGTCTTCAGGCAGCTTGCTTTGTGCACAGGGACACTGTCATGATGGAACAGGTTTGGGCCCCTTAGTTCCAGTGAAATTGTAATGCTACATTACAATACAAAGACATTCAACACAATTGTGTGCTTCCAACTTTGTGGCAACAGTTTGGGGGTAGACCTACATATGGGTGTGATGGTCAGGTGTCCACAAATGTTTAGCCATATAGTGTATGACAAATAACTATTATACAAATAACTATTATATTCACTCTTATATGCTCACTTATCAGCTTTCAGTTAATGTCTAGTATATAACCACCATACTGAAGTGTTATCAGTTTTTTTTACTACATCATAAAAAGATTTAGAAAAAACTTAAACGGTCAAATGTGGAATGTGGATTTTTTTTTTTTGTTCATATGTACATAAGAATTCAAATAGTACTCGAACAGTAAAAGGCAGTCCTATTTTGTATGGAGGCATTAAATTAGTGTGAGACAAAAGCAAGTCGGGGTCCTGCGTGACAGAGAGATTGAACTGGAGTGAGGAGTTGCAGATCCACTTGCAGAAACAGGTCTGCACGTATCAGTATCACTCTTACCTACATGTAGAACATTCGTGACGCACATTGCCAGCTGTAACAGGTGAATCTTTTCATTCTCATTATGGTTGGACATAAAGAGTGTCACACCTGCAAGCACCATCTGCATTAAAGTGCTTAATCTGATTGTTTTGTACACAAAGCAAAGCTCTGTAGATGTGAGTAGGTGAGCACACAGCTGCTCTCAGTGCTCTAGAAGAGAGTACATCCAGGTCAGGTATTACATCTGTCATGCCCTGTCCACCGTTCTGAGACACTGGTTACACAGCACAAAGCCTGTTATGGCAAGTGTTTTAAAGCCTGTGTTTGCAGTGGTGATAGAATCTCTGATTTACAGTTGAAAAATAAAGTGACATTAGACTAATTAACCTAGGTAAGAGGACAATGCAAAGAGGACTTACAAAAAGATTTAAAAAAAAACAAAACAGAAAAATGAACAGTATTGCTAAGACCTCATCAGAATAAAGTAATCTTCCTAGCCCCACAGAATGAGACAAAAGTTGTCTTTTTGTAATGAAATGAATGCCTTACTGTGGACATGATAGTGCTTTTTATTCTATTATTGTGTTTCAACTTTAACTGCTCTGTCACATTCAAAATGGAACTCAAGGCTCTTTTTATCACGGCTGTATTGGAGCTGAGACTGTGAGTGTTGTCAGATTGAGGCACTCAAATTTGCCATGCACCATACAAAACAAACAAATAAGTAAATCAATGTTACAAAAGGACATTCATCATAAAGTAAGTGTGTGTGTATGAGAGAGAGAGAGAGAGAGAGAGAGAGAGAGAGAGAGAATGTATTTGGTCTGAATACAAGGTGATACCTAATTCTGAAAGTGGAGGGGAGAGGCCAGAAAGTAGGAGATGTTTTTCTGTGGCCTCTTTCTGTGGCCTGTTTCATTTAAGTGATGCAAAAGGATAGCTGCTCTTTTTCGGATGGCTACTATTTCCAAAGAAAAAAAAAAAAGAATTGGAATTTCCTTATCTTTCAATTCAGTTAACACCTCGTAACCATGCTTCTTGGGGAAATATGAACGAAAAAATAGTTTTCACAGAGCAGAGGCCATATTCTTTGTTAAATTGTTAAAACATAGTCACAGCAGGCAGGAATGACAGTCATTTCAACATATATAAATAACAGCTCAGGACCATAGATTTTGGTTTTGCAGAGTTTTGGTTTTGGTTTGGCAGAGCTGACAGCATGCAGAGTTGACAACATTCAGTTATCCAGCAGGCAGTCTAGCAGCTCGTTTTGAGCAATTCTCGATGTACCTTTATTCAGCTGTATTTGAAGTAATATCATTAACCAGAGTTGACAGATTTCAGCAAAATTTCCAGCCCAACCACATCTCAAAAATCACACAAAAAAGAAAAAAAGAAGTAAAAACAAAAACCTGAAACTAGCCCAAAACATTTGGGAATCTTTAAAGGAGACATGTATTTCACACATATTTCTGATGTATGGACATGATCCATTTCATAATCCCTCTTTTCCTTCTCCCAATCTTTGCAATATCTTTTACAATAGAGATGGTTATAGCCCAGTTTGTCAACCCTATCATTAACTGTCTGTCCACTGCTCCTCCCCCAAGCAGGGGCAGCATAATTCATAATGTGGCCTAATGGTCCGAGAGTCTGACTTGTAACCTGAAGGTAAAACCTGAAGGTCGTGGGTTCGAGTCTCGGGTCCAGCAGGGATTGTAGGTGGGGGGAGTGAATGACCAGCGCTCTCTTCCACCCTCAATACCACGACTGAGGTGAGACCCTTGAGCAAGGCACCGAACCCCCAACTGCTCCCCGGGTGCCGCAGCTAAAATGGCTGCCCACTGCTCCGGGTGTGTGTTCATGGGTGTGTGTGTTCACTACTGTGTGTGCGCGCACTTGGATGGGTTAAGTGCAGAGCACAAATTCCGAGTATGGGTCACCGTACTTGGTCACAAGTCACTTCACTTCACTTCACTTCACTTCACTTCACTTGTACCAACAGCCCTCTAACAGCGCTTGCTGCAGTTCCCATGTATGACCACTAGGTGCAATAATAATAACTCTACAGATGCTAAGTGGGGCAGTAGTGAACACCACTAGAATTGTAGTACTCATTTTGTAAAAGATGGTAAGTCCCTTTGAATAAAAGCACTAGGTAAATGTATCTATCTATGATACTGTATGAGCGGACATGTTATAAAGGGTTTACACTCTGAAAAATATTTGTTTTGGGCTACAATAAATGAATGGTTGTTTTGTAATTACTGCTGATCTGTTAAGTGGCCAAAACACATTCTGACTAAAAAAAACTGAGTCTACAGCCTCTTGGGTTTGGGTCTAGAGACAGCACTGGCGTGTACTTGTTTATTTCCATGTCCCTTTGTGTGTGTACGTGAGTGTGGAGGCCTGCTGTGAGATAGATTGCTTCTAAATGGCTTTTCTGAGTTTTTGATGCTTTTCCATTTTGTGCAGGTCACAGTCCTCTGCCTGAGAGACCATGCATGTTCCCAGTCTCTCTCTCTCTCACACACACACACACACATACACACCTTACCATATAAAATTATGTGCTTTGTATTTTGGATAGTTGTACTTTACCAAATAAAGCAGCCTCTTCACAAGAACAGTAATAGCCCTGGAATGCACTCTGAAACAGCAACTGTGAATTTTAAATTGATTGAAATATGAGGCAATTCCCTGAGCATTTGAAAAAACTTTCAGTCAAACTCACAAGTGCAGTTCCCATGTAGTAGTAAATCAAGTGTGTAGTAGGGGTATTACAACAGAATATGATTAGCATTTCATACATTTGTAATGAAATACTGAGCCCTCACTCACTATCGTCCAACCAGAACGTACATTAAACTGACTCATTCCAGGTAAACATCAGCTTAAACCTAAATAATATCATCTAAATTAAATAATGTGCTTCCACTTTTCTTGTCTAGAGCCTCAGAATGAACTTTTAAAATGTTGACAATAAAACAGCATTTGGTACACATTCCTATTATTATACATGCTGTTTTTTCTTAATATATGCTGTGATGGTTGGCAGGTGAAATGTCTCAAACTGCACTCTTAGAGTTGGTAGAATCGCTAAAGTAGTTGAACTCAAGGAGGTGCAACTGATCTTCTAAAGCTATGACAGAAGATATAATAAGATATAAAAAGGCTCTTCTGAGAATGTGAGAGTTTGCAGACATTTCCATGCTCCCTCAGTTCTCCTCTGGCATAAGGTTTATTTTTTTATTTTTATTTATTTTTTTTTTGTATCAAGGTGTTGATACAAGGCTATTTTTTTTTCAGGTGTTTTAAGATAATGTTGCTTCTTTCTAGAAATAAATGCCTAAAATTAGCACAATTGTCTGCCAATAGAACAAGACGTTTTCAAGCCTGAAATGAATAAAAATTAGAAAATAAAAAACTTAGAAATCTGAGAGTTTTGTAATTTTATATTTGTTTTACTGTAGTCTTAGATTAAGATATACTAGATTTAATACATTTAAGATTTTTCCACTTGCTAATATATCAATTCTTGCAGTGTAGGGGAGAAAAACATTATAATCTGCTGTGAGTCGCCCTGACAATCCTGTAATAGTAATATAAAGGATGTCTCAGGGATGTTGGGTCAGAATTAGTAGCCAGTCAGGGAAGAGAAAGTGTAAACACAGATTGGGTAATAACAATACACATATCAGAAGTGACCATACTTCTGTACACCTATACATAGACAGATGCAACCCTACACAACAGCACGCTGACAGTGGAGTAACTAAGAGGTTTTGCTCTTACACCTGGTACTCAGTAACTGTGACAGTCACATGGATAAGCACAATAAAGTTCCTCTCATAATTCTTCTGTAATATTGAGGAAATGTAATCAGATACACTGCCCTCCAAAAGTTTGGAAACGCCTGAACAAAATAGGGTTTTTGGGCAATATCAGCATAAATCCTCTTTAGTTAGTGACCATTTTGCATTGGTAATAAGGGACAACACAAACTATGAAAACATATTTTATTAAATAAAAAGTTTATGAACATAAACATGAACATAACATAGAAAAATACTCAAATTTTGGAT
>CM040977.1:19027713-19074882 GCA_022985145.1 Pangasius djambal
TTCTTTATGATAGTGACCTTCTTTAAACTAGGAGGATTATTCAACTGGTAGAGCATGGAAGCCATATTTTCTATGTACTAGTCACTGAAGGAGTCTCTAAAATATGGCTGTCTGTGTATTGACAGAAAATACACCTTATGAAAGAGGAATCAAAATGAAAAGCTTGCACAACAAATCTGTTAAGATATTACAATTCAAGCTAATACTGTGGTTAATTAGAGATCTGTATGACCTATTACCTGTATGAAACGGAGTAAAGTTTTTTTTTTTTTTTTTGATGTTGTTGAACTAATTTGGTCAGCTAATAGAATGATAATGATGCACCCATCTCCCTTTTTTGTTTTAGGCTATACAAAGTGATACACATTTGCAACTGTGACTCTATATTAACAGAATATCATTGTCAGGCAAACAAACCATTCAGCATACTGTGCATCACAAAAATGTAACAGACTTGATCAGAGAACTTGATCACATGGTGCGTCTGTCTGGAGCGCCTTTAAAGGCCAGGGTGTGGGTAGGTTGCATTTCATTAAATCCTTCAAATAAAGAGATTTTCACTCAATACAGCTGTGCAGGTTTTATGGCTTCTTTTGAAATTTTATTCATTGTATGAAGTAGACAAGTACTCATTACATGTAAAAGCCATTTGCACTGTGTATTGTGAAGAATTTGTTCATGCCAGTATGGTGCCCTGTTGTTTAGTAGATTACTTTGTTTCCTAGAATCCTCTTTTTCCCAATATGTTGGTCAAGAAAACATACAGCTTCTATCTGACAGATTGGAAAACATTCGCTGCATAAAGCTTAGAATTTTCAGTCCAAAAGGTAACAAATATTACCAGAGAGAGAGAGAGAGAGAGAGAGAGAGAGAGAGAGAGAGAGCTTCTTAGTTTGATTATGGTGTCTACAAAGATGCATTGGTTAACTAACACACACACACACATAACACATCCACCAGGCTACCATGCCTGACAACATGGCACTCAGTCAAGTCTCATCTTATTTTAAAAAGAGGACAATGACAGAGAACATTCCTCCTCTCCACTTTCATCTTCTCTCAGCACCTCTCTCTCCACAAATGTCCTCTTTTTGACTTCATTCTTTTCTCCCATATCTATAATCAAATGCACAAATAAATGTTTGTCTTTTTTATTCTTTGGTGGAAAACAGTCTGATTGATGAGAAATTACTGTTATAATCAAGGTTATTTATGCTTCCTCTCACCAGCTCTACTTTCTCTCCTTCTCTCTTACTCACCCTATTTCTCACATACAAAACTACACCCTCAGGCTATTTGCTTTTGTTTGCATATGAAGTAGAATAAAATGAAAACCACAGAACTATAGAACATTGTCTCTCCTTTACAATTCATCAGCAGATGGTTTCCAACCATCCATCATTTGCTTCTTATTTTGTCTTAGTTGATAGTTCACATTTAAAACATGTTTGTGCTCCCACAATACTTTTGTTCTGAGATGTTTGTGTGTGTGTGTGTGTGTGTGTGTGTGTGTTCATGTACATTATTTAGTGAACCATACCACATTGCCTTGAGGAAAGACAACTTCAAACATGAGGATACAGCACTCTCATCTGTGTTCTCACTCCTTGCCACTACTAAATGTCTTAGACACTGATGTTCTTTCTGCATGTTGTTTTTAGTAGCTTGTATAATAGTAACATAACTAATAATATCGGACTGAGCTACTTCCCTGAGAAGAGCCTATTTGTGTTGTTTTTGGACCAAACCATTGTAACCCAAAAGCAGCACCAACGTTAGAATCTTCATATGAATTAAAAAAAAATTGTACAAGGCATTTCTGATATACTGCATGATGCGCTTGGATTGTAATTGCACTGTCCATGTAATAGCATGTCTGCAAATCCCTACAAAAACATCATAATTGCTACCAGTGTATTTCCCCAGGCCACATGTTTGCTATTCACCATTGATACATCATGATATCACAATAATTTGTAAATCTTTAAAACTGTCAGGTTTAATATAGCTGGGTTGCCAGTAAAGTACTGTAAAAATGACAGTAAACAACTGTACAACATATTTACAGTAAAGTACTGCAATATGTTACATAGTATAACATAGTATATAGTATATACATGGCTGATGCTTTAAAAAAGTGACTTTGATGAAGTGAATTGATGCAAGATACAACTGAGCTGAAAGTTAAGGGTCTTGCTGAAGGACCCAACCAGTTTGGCGGTGCTGAGATTTAAACACACGACCTTCTGATCTGTAGCTCAATGCTGTAACAACTGTGCCACCACAACTAGCTCACAACTGTTGCCAGTAAATTGCTGTAAAATGTGCATTTCCATGACATTAAGGCCCACAAGCTCCTCACACTCCTCACACATGATATTTATAGAAATGCTATGTAGATTCTTTCTAAGAGTAATGTAACTTTTTCAGTTTTGCCTAGACCAGTAACCAAAGCCTACACTAATACAATTTTTTCAGTGGAGTGTTTCCTCTTGACATCTTAGAATTTGCCTTAGTCTGTGTGTAGAGAATTGAGTCAATCACTATCCATTTACACATACAGTTTTACATAAGACCAACAAGACCTGCAACACGTTTGAAGAGTCATGGTCTTCAAATTCCCAGTTTCACATAAAAGGTAAAGTGTCTTAAAATACTTGATGTTGTAGTGAAATGATTGATGTCTCATGCCTGACAAGATGTGTAAAGCTGTGTTCACATTGTAACACATCATACAGAGTTTATGTCTTATAATATAAAACCAAACTGATCTTATTGTGTGGTATTCTTGTTTTTTTTTTTTTTTGGTGCAAAGCAACAACCCCTGACTTCTGAAAATCCTTCGTAGTTAATGAACCAAGCTGCTGTGTATCTCACAACAAGTTACTACCTCTGACTGGTGATTTGCATCACTGTGGACCGTAGAGGCCCATTTATTGCCAAAGCAATCAAATATCCATTTACCGAGGAGGGTGCAGATGCAGGGTGAGGCGCTACAAAAAGCCACATTATAACTGCTGTAATTCTCTGTCGGTCCATCTCTCATTTTTTTATTTGTCTGAATATGGTGTGAGATGAAGCTCAATGTAAGGGATTCATACAGGTCTGAGAAATATCAGAAAGTCACATATATTACATGTACACATGCACACAAGAGAAATACAGGGTGAAATACTGATAGTGGGAGACACTGAGTGAGAAGTCATAAACACACTAAAGCTTTAAATACTAAATGAAAGTAATGATGTAACTGGTATAACTTGCTAATATCTGATAAATGTTTAATTATGGAAAGTGTTCAAGAGCTGTGGATAAACAGTAACAGGTAAAAAAAAATAATCAACCTCACCCTACAGTTTACATGCATTTCAGTCTCAGCCCTATTCCCATTACTATGTTGTTATCATTTTATTACAATGTTATGATATTAAATTAGAGTCAAGAATGCCATAAATGTTTGATTAGAGCAATATAAACAGTCATAGAGCTATGCTCTTGAGACAGGGAATGTGGAGACATGAGCGGATGGAAAGGAATGGAAAGTAGGTGAGGGGGCGAAGGACAGTAGAGGAGAAGCAACTGAAAAGATGAGGAAAGTGTTTGCACTATTAAGGTATTCCGAGAAAATTAAACGTATGGATTTATTTGACCTTTGAAAACATTAAGAGGCAATTCCACTGTCCTACTTCTGAAGACAAGATTGAGAGGCTATATAAAATGTATTATTATTATTATTATTATTATTATATAAGTGAAAGCTTTCGTAGTTAGCATTTATGTGAATGGAGAGCATTCGTTTTAAAAAAGGAAACATGGGATCAGCTATACTGGTACACTAGAAAGAGGAGATAAAAAATAGTGAGGAGTTTTCTGTTAGTATGCTAAGACTGCAGGATAAGTCTGTTAACTCTGGCCAAAATGCCATTGATTATACAGTGTGACATTATGGAAGGAGTGAGCTAACTTGCCTTTATTAAGGATGAATGGTTAAGATGTAAGTTTTACATTTACATTTACATTTATGGCATTTGGCAGACTCCCTTATCCAGAGCGACTTACAATAGTGCTTTGGAGTCTATCAAAAATACGTTCTGATATTGACTCACTAGGTCACAAACTAGGAATACCATCAGTCCAAAACTCTGTTGTTGTTTTTTTTTGTGTGTGTGTGTGTGTGTGTGTGTGTGTGTGTGTGTGTGTGTGTGTGTGTGTGTGTGTGTGCGTGTAAGTGCTAACTTAAGTACTTTATGAAGAGGTAAGTCTTTAGACGTCGTTTGAAGACTGCCAGTGACTCAGCTGTTCGGACATCTAAGGGAAGTTCATTCCACCACCTCGGTGCCAGAACCGAGAAGAGTCTCGATGCATTTCTTGCTTGTACCCTGAGAGATGGTGGGACCAGTCGAGCAGTGCTAGAGGACCGGAGGGAGCGTGGTGCCACGCGAGGTGTGATAAGAGCTTTGAGATAAGTGGGTGCTGGTCCGTTTTTGGCTTTGTAGGCGAGCATCAGTGTTTTAAAAAGTTTTCTTAAGTTGGACTGGAATTGATCATTTATGTTGAATATATCCATTTGTGTTTTTGTACAATGTTACAGCTGGTCCTTTAAAAAAACAAATGAATTAAACATTTTTGGATGATGCTAATTATCTATCTAGAAACATTCTTTTTGTTAGCCATGTTTGCTAAGTACACTTTAGTGTAGTTAATTAGTTAACATTTTTCCAAATTAGAAGGATACTTTAGTCGCATTTTAGTATTAAAGCAAATATATAAATACTTGGACTGTTCACTGTGGAGTGTAAATAATTCATGCTTCTGGGGACTCTCTGGACTAAAAAAATTAGCAAAGGATGCACTACAGAGAGTGTTATGATGGAGTCCTGCAGCTTGCCTCAGTTGGGAAGGCAAACATAGGAAAATGGAAACAGTGATGTTAGCAGTCACCTTTTTTGGGTAATGTATGTCTGTATTTCTTCATTTTATGTTTTTTTATGTATGCTGATACTAAACTCAGTGAGCCTTGAGAATAGTGGAGGTTTAATATATCACACATTTTATGGACACTCTGCTAAGGTTTATTCTACAATGCAATTGTGACTGGTAGATCAGGTGATGGGAGGGGGCTGGATAGCCAGCCATTAGGCTTATGTCATAGAACATAAAGGAAAAGAGTGACTCGGTTAAGCAAACTAAGATTTTCTGTCACCATAAAAATTTTGAAAACCGATGTAGCATTCCTTCAGGGAACACATTTACATAATTCAGATCACCTCACATTAAAGAAACCATGGGTAGCACAGATTTTTCAATCTAAATTTAATGAAAAAGCAGGAGGAACCCTATATGAATACATAAACAAATTCAGTATATAGCCAAATAGCAGAACACAAGGCAACTATATAATAGCTGGATTACTGTTCTATACACACCAATAATATTAATGAATGTTTATGGCCCTATCTGTCATAATGTGGGGTTTACCCATATTGCCCAATCTTAAGTCATACCACTTGCTTTTGAGTAGGGACCACATTTGTGTATGGACCCAGTACTAATTTGCTCTAATCCCAAATCATTCACACTCACTAAAAAGGCCATAGAACATTAATGAACCAGTCAGGATGTATAGACCCCTGGTACTTTAGCAGAAGAAGCATTTTGTAAGCTAATAACTTCAATCAATAAATTTTTTTAATTCAAACCTGTGAGATCCTGTTTCCCCATCAGTTCTCTGGGAGACTCTAAAAGCAGTTCTTAGAGGGGAAATAATTTCATACAGAGTAAAAAGAGAAAAACTGACAACAAATCCCTTTACAATTAACCTAAAAAAATCAAGTTTGTATAAATCAGAATTACCCGATAAATGGTTCCTGCTATTTCTTCTGAACAAAAGTGTCATGTCAATGTCGGAAACGGCGTTCAACTACACTACCCAGAGTACTACATGGCCTACAAACATGGCTGCAACAGACTACGACATCCAGCACCAACAGAGACTGTCACGTTCAAGTTCTCCATCTTACTGATTACACACACCTGTTCACAATTACAGACCACAGTATAAAAGGACTCTCATTCCACACTCACCTTGTGAAGTTTACCCTCTGTGAGTCTCTCCAGTTCATTACCAAGCTTTTGTATTGCCACAGTCTGCCTGGTTATAGAGCTTGTTTTGTGCTTCACATTTTGCCTCAAGCCTTGCCTAGTTCACGTTGTTTGTTAATTGCTTGACCTCTGCCTGTTGTTTTGACTACACTCCTGCCTTACATTTTGGAAATGTCTGCTTGTGTCTTCAATAAATCTGCTGTTTACCTGCACTTGCATCTGCTTCTACCTCATGACAAAAAGGATGAGATGAATCATCTTGTTGAAGAATTGAAGAATTGACATGCAAATTCTATGATGCAGAGTGGCAAGACCCCAGGACCTGGTGGGTTTCCATTCAAATTTTATAGAAATTTTCATAACAAATTACACCTTTATCACTTAATATGTTCAAACCCTCAGAAGAGTATCAATTACATTTTTATTGAAACCTGGAAAATGTGTAGCTTATATCACTTTTCTGTCTTTGAATGCTGTGAAAAATCTGTTTAAATTATTAACTACCTGATAGGAGTTCTCCCTGGTAAAATCATCTCAAATGATCAAACAGTTTTCATTAAGGACTGGCACATTTTTACATTATTCACCATGTTTTTAGTACCAGTCATACTCCTTTTTCATCCCAATACTTGAGACAGTTTCACTGGACACTAAGAAAGCGTTCGACAGTGTAGAATGAGACTACCTTTTTTGCCATGTGGTTTTAGTGACAACTTCATCACATGGGTTTGTCTATTGTATTCTGCAGAAGCTTCAGTTGTCACAAACAAGAGATATTCACAAAGTTCTAAGATATGAACTTGACTAGGGGCACAGTGCAATGCTGTCCATTGAGTCCTTTTTCGTTTCAGTCTCATAATAGAACTCAGTGGGGAATAGAGCTAAAAGCTTCTTTATATGCAGATAACTTTACATTTTCGATCCCATAGATACCATCACACAATACATGATCAAATGAAAATAAAAATATTTGTTCTTCATTGTGCTATTACTTACTTGAATTACTGTAGAGAAAATATGCATGGAAACATAGATTTGTATGAAATATTTAAAATAAAAAATGGCTTTTTTATTTTTTAAATAATTTTGCAGTAGTCACAGCTCTAATAGTCTTTGGGGACAATGGCTGTTTTAGTATAATCTGGTGCTCAGTTTTCATTAGATTGCTCTAATAAACTACTGTTCTACAGTATGACAGGACCTTTGTGGTATATTGGACAAGGCTAAAATGAACGCTTTCACCGATTTCTAGTGTAACAGTTGCATAAAATCAAGCACATAGCCATCTCCATAGACAAACACTGGCAGTAGAATGGATCGTACTGAAGAGCTCAGTGAATTTGCTGTCCTATTTGGCATTGGAATCGTATCATGTATTATACATATCATGTATAACTGATATTGTCGAGCAATTTTGGTATATTTTTAGGCTCTAACTTGAATTTTTTAAAGAGGTAATGTTTACCAGTAAATGATCTAGCTGTGAAGATTCCTGATAATGCTCTTACATTCCAATAAATCCAGTTTTAAATATTTATGTATTAACATCAAACACTCCTTTAGATACCATTATAAAAAGAACTTTGCTCCTCTCTTAGCCGAACTTGAATCTTTTTTTTTTTTTTTTTTTTTTACAAATGGGTAAATTTATGACCTTAGTCTGCGAAGTGAATTATATTAAAATGAATGCACTACCAATGTTTTCATATTTTCCTATTTTCTTATGTAAATCTTTGTTTAATCAGATCAGGCAAAATAAATGAGTGCTTATGTGGGGTGCGAGAGTGCCTAGGATTCTCAGAGAGTTTCTCCACAGACTTAAAGTAGACGTAAATCAAAACATAAAGCGCGCGTAAAGCAAGCTTAATTGGCAGCCAGTCCACAAAAATAAATAAATAAATAAATTCACTGTATCCAGACTTTGACAGAAACTGAGGCAAGTCTAGATCCTGCATGGCAAAATCTCGTCAAGCCCTAGCCACATCAGGTCTGCCCATTGAGACACTATAATACACATCTAAACCCATGCTCATTTGCACTCTTAAGATTACAACTTTAAATTAAATGAGACTTTCTTTATTCAGAGATCAACATGTAATAATCTTTCTCCCAGTTAAATTAGCTCAGAGAAAAACCCAGCATCCACTTTACTAATTTAATGGACTCTAAATATAACACTAAATATAACTTTTGTCAATAAGATTTATTCTAATGTTTTGAAATCTGCCAGTTATTCTGAACTCAGAGCACATCATTCCCTAATCTCCAGATGAAATGTGCAGTAGACTAGAAATGCCACTTCACTCTCAAGGTTACATTTCAAATGTCGACTCATCTTAAATAATACTGCTGTCGTTTGGATAAAGGCTGATTGGGAAAAATAATAAGGCAAAGAACTTTCAGGAGAAGTGTGGAACTGTGCATTGCAGAGACTGGTATACATGTGTCTATACAGTTATCTCATTTGCCTGACTGGGAATGATGAAATTCAAGGTCCTCCACCATGTACTACACACTTTAGTACGGCTAAGCTTTCCTCATTTTACCCTAAATCTGACAAAAGTTGCCTCAAAAGATGTCACATAAACATGGCAGACTTGACACATAGGTTTTGGTCATGCCCCAGCAGACTACTGGTCTACTATATTTGATACACTTTCTAAAATGGCCATCAAGCTATGTGCTGAGATTGCGAAATTTCTATATATGGTGTCACAGATGAAAATGAAAACCTAACACACAGACAGCTTAATATAATTGCTTTCACGTCTCTGCAAGCGCAAAGACAGCTTCTCGTAAATTGGTAATCAGTTAGTCCACCTAGAGCAGCACAATGACTTCAAGCTCTCATGTCTTTATTACATTTGTAAAAGATCAAATATGCAGTTAAAAATCACACAAAAAAAATTATCTGACCTATTTTTGACACATTCAGTCACTTCAGTCACTCCTTATAGATTAATATATTGCCCTATGTCTGCTTGGGGGTCTAGCCCTGTCCCTCTTTCCATCCAGACACTATAAAAAAGCTTTACTGTATATTTTACAGTAATTTACTGTGGCCATGTGACTTGCACGGCTGACTAAGTTAGAAGTTAGGCTTATTTCATGAGCCTGATAATCTCAGGGAAAACACAAACTTTATAAAGTGGGCTTTGCTCTATAGGTTTAAAGACAGGAAAACTATTTATTACATATTGATCTTATTCAAATAGTCTAGTGATAGATATGGGAATGGTTAAATTATGTTGGTGTAGAACATGACGTAAAGAGCATTCGAAAGTTTGAAAGTTTGCTAGGCAAAGTATGCTTGTGCCAGAACGTAGATATTCAGTGTATAGAGAGTGCTGCAGATTAGTTGGTTGCAAAAGTTTTTTTCTGTGAGACTGGGTTGGTGAGTGTTTATACTTTACCAGAGTGTTTATATTTTACAACATTTGACTGAGAAAGGTATCTTGAATTTATTGCAAAACGGCCTTTGCTTTCTACATCACATTTTTCACACTGTCCCTGTCTTGTTTTGTTTTTTTTTTTTTTTATAAAGCTAAAGAATGTGTAAATGTTACTTTTGATTCATTTTACTTTATTATCTACTTGTCCTGTGCTGGAGACTGAACAGCCAATCAGTTCCAGAAGGTGAGGTGTGCTTAGAGATCCTTGTTTAAAGATGTGCTTGCTGCCTCATTATTTACATAAGCTAACAAGGTTATTGGGAACTTTAGCTGCCTGAATGTCACCGTGGTTTTAAAGTATATGAGAATTTAATAAGAGTCTCTGTCAAAGAGCCTTACAGGGGAGGAATGTGGGGTATGAATATTTATGAAGGCCTCTTCAGAGGGATTTGCTATGGAGCTACCTGCTTTAGCTTCCTGTCAAAATTACCTGCTGCCTCTGGTTGTGAAAAAGCATCACCAGCCATTCTGCTACCATCACACAATACATGATCAATTGAGGATGAAAATACTTGTTCTTCATTGTGCTATTACATTCTGTAAAGAAAATAGAAATATAGATTTGTATGAAATATTTAAAATAAAAAAATGCCTTTTTATTGATTTTTTAATAAATGACATTTTACGGTAGTCACAGCTCTAATAGTCTTTGGGGACAATGGCTGTTTTAGTATAATCTGGTGCTCAGTTTTCATTAGATTCTTCTAACAAACAACCTTTCTGCTGTAAGACAGGACTTTTGTGGCATATTGGATGAGGCTAAAACGAACCCTTTCACTGATTTCTAGCGTCATGCCGAATACTTGAGATGACAGTGGTAAAAATTTTATGTATTGCTAAGTCTATTCATGCAAATTGGTCTTACAAATAACTACACAGAATTATAAAAATTTGCTGTCCTATTTGGCACTGCCACCTTTGCCATAAGTCAGTTTGTGAAATTTCTGCCCTGCTATGTCTGTCTCTGTCAACTGTAAGTGCTATGATTGTGAAATGGAAGCATCAAGGAGCAACAACAGCTCAGCCATGAAGCGGTAGACCAAAGGTCCACAAAGACATGTTTTGCTAAGTTGGAACACCAACTTTGCATCAGGCCTTCTTGGCAGATATCAGTGCCAAACCTCTTTTGCTCTTGTTGCTGAATGGGTACAAATACCCAAAGTTATGGTCTAAAATCTAGTAGAAAGCCTTCTCATAGCAGCAAAGGGAACAACTAACCAACCAATGCCCATGGTTTTGGAATGGGATGTTCAATGGGCAGATGTCCACATACTTTTGGCCATATAGTGTATATACAAAGGTTTATATAGACTGAGACCCAGTGAGATAAATCATGAGGAATAGGTGCAAACAATCAGAGCCAGAATTTCAGGATGAAACTGGAGCAAAGCAAAAACAGAGAAAAAAAAAAAACATTTTGCAAGCAACAAATTGTTATGTTATGCAAAAGTTTTTATAGCCATTAATTAGCAACAATATTTCATCTGTCCTATACAGAGTTCATGCTTCATTATGTCTATCACACAACCTCCACATGTTAACTTCACCCCATCTCTCTTTCTCATTAGTTGCCTCCTGACTGATGCCCTGATGTGTGGCCAGTCCTCATTACAGAACAGCAGTAGCAGTAGCTTGGGCATAGTTTAAAGGAGAGACTGAAGCCTGCTAGTTCCTTTCTACAGTGGACTACAACATGAAAAGCTAAATACATGTACATACAAAGACAATGCTTCACTGATGTCTGTTCAAAATGAATGATTTTGAATTCTGGGGGGAAAAAAAACTTGAGGTTGTAAAATCTGCTCTTTTTACATGACTGGGATCTGGAGATTAGTTTGTTAAGCTTATAGACATGGAAATAAGTAACCTCTTTAGGTTTAGTGATCTATAATTTCATATGGATGATATCATCAGTAAAACTTAAAATTAACAGTGTTATTCTGTGAAAAGCTGCTAATGCTAATCTCATTTTAACCCATTATCAAAGATATTTCAGCTGACTCTTTGGGTCATACAGCACGATTACTGTTTATGTGGAATGATGGCGAAAATGTGTATAATATCTTTATATGAAAATAATGCAAAAATGATAGAATAAAGGACAAATGGTAAAAACATCAATAAAATATATTGGTTGCAATGCAGCCTCTTAATGAACTTGTGTATCGTGCTGGTGAGATAAATCAGAATGAATCTGAATGCAAAAACACATACATGTTGGCAACAAAAGTAGCTTACAAACAAGAATTTAAACACAAACACGTGCATACATATGAATTCTCACCTTTGAATATGCAGTCTGAATTATCTACAGCAGCAATATCTGCTTTTCCTTCTTGCCCTCACTCCTCTTGTGACTGCTTTAATTACTCACGCGCTTTGATCACACAGAGGTATCAGCAAACCCCAAACTCCTCTCTAGTGAGGAAGCGAGAAAGCGAGAGAAGTCAGCAGAATAATCGGAGACATTTCAAAGCTAAGCAGGTGCTATAAAGAGATGAGACACTCTACTCCCACAATAAGCCCCTTCCCTTGTCACCCCTGCTCTCCAGCTAACTGATGTTAAAGCAAGTTAAATCGGCCAAAATGTCAAGTCATGCTCTTGTGGGTTGTGACGAGTCGAAGAGACCTGTGCTTCTATTACAAAACATAAGAATCATACTGAATACTGCCCCGTACAACCAATTGCATCAGCCTTGGCTCAGGAATGTTACGAGAGTTTTATAACACATGGACACATGAAGTAGACATCCTATTGTGTGAACATACTTGTGACTGAAATAATATTTTTCATTAAATGTTACATGTAAAGGGCATTGACTCCATTAATTCAGTCAGCATGACAGGGATGTTGAAAGAGAAGCTGAGAATGTGAAAGATGGAACAGAAGTTAGAGGGAGGAAACTCAAAGTGGCAGTAAAAAGGATATCGAGAGAATGACAGGGAGGGTGGGAGGGAGGGAGTGTTAAAATGAGATGGGAGCAGTGTTTTTCCCCAAGCTTTGTGTTCTTGCAATGTATCCAATCAATTTCCATCCAGGAATCCTCTGTGTTTTCCAGTGTGAAAGATGTGGTATTTATGTTTATTTTGCAGCATGAAACTCATCCACAACACACACAGACAGTGAGTGATTACTTACACACACACTGTGTCTCGGGACTGTTATCTCTGGACACCAAGTGTGTACTCTCAGATTTTCAATTATCTAGTTGAGTTGCACTGCATTATTGAAGATGCAGAATCAATACAAACAGTGTGTGGTGTCTCATCTCTGATGTAATGCTGATATTAAAGGAAGGGGAGAAGAGGGCAATGGCATTCAGGAGACAATGAAGGAAGCACCTGAGAGAATAAATACAAGTGTTTTTTTTTTCTGCTTTCAAGCTTCTAGTGTAACTGTTGATAATACATGCTCAAGTTCTTGCAAGCAAATGTTTAACCCTGCATAACTACCGTCTCTTTTAACCTTTGCAACATAACATTTTCACCTTTCATGACACATCAAGGTGTTGACAGCTTAACAATAAGTTGTAGTCACTTATTATTTTATTTCATCCATTTTCAGGTGTTGGTGCCTTACAGCTCCAGGGCTTATGAATTGATACTAAGCTCCGGTTACTGTCTGTATGGTGCCGCAAATGTTCTCCCTGTATTCACAGGGGTTCTCAAATATGCTGGTAAATGGATTGGAGACTTACATTGTGTTTGTTTTACTGAAGATGACTGAATGATTTTAATGACTGAATCAATGAATAAATGATTGAATCAGTCAATAATTTTTGAGATAAATGTAGAAATGTGAAGACAAGAACATGGCAGAGAACATCTTTAAGATAAGTTGCTAGGCAATACCTCCAGTACTCTGATTTATCCAACATTTATCGAACTGTACACTAATCTGAGCTAACGGAGCTCACCAATGCAGAGTTGCACGTGCACACTGTCTCTCTGCAAACTAACAACACACATCGATTCATTTAAAATGAGCAGATTAGAAGGACTACTGAGTGACACAGCTATTATCCTGAAGATGCCACATGGCCAGGAGCCCAAGAAAGCAAAGTTAAACAATCAGAGCATTAACAAATACAGTTATGACAGTTATTGCATTACATTGTAGTAAGTACTTTCCTCTAAGCATGTTCAGCTGATTTGTGCATGAGCATTAGTTTGAAAAGTTGCAGTGGCTGGCCTCACATGTCTTAGAAGGAAGCATGTGCCACCTTCACCCTCCTTGGTTGATAGCTGTCATGTGACAGGGAGAGCTAGTGTGTGGGAATTGCTAAATGATCAAATTGAAAGAAAATGAGAAAAAAATGTAAAGAAAAAAAAAAAGATTAGAATGAGATGTGTATTTGTCTCTTTAATGTCAGTTATGAGGCCTTAAAGGAGTGTGTTAACATAGAAACGACAGGCCCCAGTGCACTCATAAATTAAGGTGGGAGGGTGAAAGTGAGGTTTAAACTGAGGCTGGATCTTTATGTGAACTAGATAAATTAGGAGTAGTGGAAAACCTTGAGCTGATTGATGCTACTGGCTATATGGGCAGAGTGAAGAAGCTGTCCTTTGGGCTGCCTGTGGCTGCCATCTCTCATGTGTCTGACATTTCACTCAAACTCTGGAATGGCAGAGCACCATACTGGGGCTCAACCTCCTATATTACACGTTCCTTTCGCCACCCTCATTGCTCCCTATGTTCAGTCTCCCTATCCTTTGTCCCCATCAAACACTTTCTGCATGTCCTACTGTCTCTGCAGCACATTTCTTCTTTTCCTGGCTCATCTTCAACTCTGCACTTCTCTCCATTTGCAGCTGCAAACTCTTTGACTTCTGTTATGTCCTGCTACTCATTCTTTCTCTCTCCTCCTTCCAATCTTGGTATCTGACTTCTGGAGTCAGATGGTGTGTGTGTGTGTGTGTGTGTGTGTGTGTGTGTGTGTGTGTTTTGGCTGAATGATCTTTTATATCTTGGACTGGGTGTGATAGTTTAAACAAATGTTCAAGCCCATAAATAGGCATAAATACTTGTATGGTACAAGTACCATTCCGTAAAACACCTTTGTTTCTTCATTTACTCACATCCGTATAAAAGGAAATCTAATGAATGTATACAATTTTCTTTAAAAAAAAAAAGGTTTGCAAATATATTGTTAAATATGCTCTAATTAGACACAAAAAATTACATTACACAAAAAATCCATTTTGAATCAATAGAGTTTTCAGTATTGTACAATACTATTATTGTAATTGAAAATGAACATTTAAAGAATGGTTTATCAAGTTATTGTTATTTCATGGAGATATTTAAAAAAAAACAGTATCCACATGTATGAGTGAGCATAGTTTTATTAATAAATCTGCATAGTTTTATTAATAAAATGACAGAAAATTAAGGAATAATCTGTCATTTTAGATTTATGACCCATGACCAGTGTGTGAAATTATGTGGAAGAACCTCCTTTGATGGCTGAGAAAAATTAATTGGCACATGGAAAACAGGTCATCTTGGGAAAACAGATGATAAACATAGTATCACTAACTAAATGAATCTGAGAAACTAATAAACGTTTCAGCATAAATCAATATGCCACTTAAGAAAATGACTATACATGGGCTACATATCATTATATTTTAGGAAATATGCATTCCAGCTACTTTATATATTTAATACGGAGACATTTAAGAACACATTTTTGTGAAGTTCATGAAGTTGATATAAAAATATAAAAATAAAGTGATTCTATCAGTAATTGTTTTTTTTCTGTGCTGTGAAAGTACTAATATCTTTAATGAAAAATATCAGAAAATCTAAAATTTGAAATTTGAAAGCAACGTTGCCATTCTGCCTGTGGTTCCTGGACTTAATCCCAAGATTCTTAATATTTTAGCTTGGGCATATTTGCAAAATGAAATAATGAGAATGAGACGAAAGGAGAGGAACATCACAGATCAGGGGTGCATGCATCAAGGAGACACACTGTGTAATGTTACTACTTGAACAGTATTACCAGTGTTCTTTATTCTATAACATTTTCTACAGAAAAGAGATAACAGGTGCTCTGCTCAGACCAGCACAGTCCTGCCTCATGGTGAGCACAGCCAGGAAATCTATTAAGTCCTTGCACCGACGGAGGGACAGAGCCAGTCTCTAAATATATAAAAGCCCTTACAGGGGTGACCTAGAGAAGGGGACAGTGGAGTGCACTCACTTGTATAAATCCCTTTATTACAGCAAGCCAGTGACCTTAAAGAAAAAAAACAACCATGGCACATCCAGTCTATAACGGTAATACTCCTGTGTTATAAATCTCTCCATTCAAGGAAAGAGAGATAATGGAGCTAGGATGGGAAAGAATAGGAAAGGATAGATAGACAGACAGATAGATAGATAGATAGATAGATAGATAGATAGATAGATAGATAGATAGAACAACCCATCTCAAACAAGCAAGATTATCTCGTTTACTCACCACTGTATAATAAAAAACTGCTTAAAAGCTTGGATGGGATTCTGTAAGCTTTCAGCTACTGTGTCTTGCTCTTAGCTCAAAATGCATTGTGTCACAGTGTTCAGTTTCTTTTTTTTTTAACCACTGACAACCAGAAGTGCACAGAGCACCTGATCAGATTGCACCCTTTAAGATCCTGAAGGTTGTGGCCAGAAAAGCATACAAAAGATATCAGACTCCATGGCTCATGGGTGGAGCAAGACGCAGGGCTTCCAACTTCCCCTCACACACATCCTGAGACCTGTGTGGTTCAGAGCAAGCAAAGACTGAGGTGAATACAGACTGAAGAGGCTGAAATATAAAAGAGACGGAATGTTAGTGTATGTGTGTAGATGCACTGAGGCAATGTAAGTGATGAGGGGTGACATCAAGCGGCATGCTCCTCATGAGCAGACGCTCATTCACCACCATCAGCATCATTAGCTCTTCAAGGGCAGTCATGCATGCTGCCAGCCAACCTTCACTGCTCACACTTGTGCACACCCCTTGTGACATGGCTTAGGAAGTCTTCACACACGCCAGCTGTGCTCCAAATGCAAACTGCTCACTTGGTTAGCTTGCCTGCCAAGCAATTTCCAACACTGCCTCTTCCCCACAGAGACACGACTGGCCATTCATGCCTGAAACAGCTACTGAGGGCAGCTCAACACTCACAACACTATGCACAAGACTAATTCAAACCTTTCTTATATGTATGAATAGAAAATTCTACAACTCAGTCAGATACCTGAGCTAACCCCAATGTGTCCCTTGCATGCCTGAATATTATGGTTGCTATTAAATCAGATTCTCCTGACAATTTCAAGACAGACATCGGCGTGCTTGAAGACACACATCCATGCAATTTATCATAGATAATAAAAGGATTTTTATATCCCCTCTGCACGATTACTTTTTCATTTCAGGAAAAAAAAGTTATCACTAACTAAAATTCTGGTTTATCTTACGAATTGTATTAGAACTCTGTTACAACTGGAGCTACTGCCAAGCCCTGCAAACAAATTGCTGATTACACTGGTGAATTTATTATCTAGATTGCCTGTCTTTGGCACCATCCCTTGATATCTCTGCACAATGTGTGTTAAAGAACAGAAGAAGATCAGCCTGGCGCATAGTTACTTATGAGATAATATCTAAAGTCTCTGGGCATGAGAGGCTGCTTCCTCCCCACTATATAAATGTATATGAGTCAAAACTAGGGCAGAACCAAATATGAATTTCAATAGGATACATTTTTTTTTGTTTGGACATGCAATTTTGGCAGTAAGAGGCACCACGCCTTGAATATCAATCATAGCCTGGTATTGTAATCCTCTCAGGTGGAGTAGGAAGATCTGTGAGACAGAGTAGCGCATTGCCTTGAAGGCAAGCTCAAACAGCAAATACTAACAGAATGGCAGGCAGATGTCAACATACTGTTGTTTTCTTTAAACATTATAATCATTATTTAGATCATTTTTGTTGTAATAGTGCTTCCTCTCTTGTCAAGGCCACAGTATAAACTATATTGTTCAGATAAGAGAATAACCTAGCTTACATTGTATTAGCTTAACTATGCTTGTCTCAGTTAATTTGACCATGTTAGTTAATTTAAATTTATTAAATTTAAAGCAAGAAATTATTTTAGAGTGAATTATTCCATGGCTGTCTTTTCCATCTTACTTTGGACATTGCATGTGGCAACATTTTCAGGGTTCATTAACTGACATTATTTACTGCATTAGTTAACATTAACAAACCAGGAACATTCAGCATTAATGAACCATAAGTAACATTTTACAAACTATCTAACACTTGACATTTATATAAATTAAACTATTAACTGACATTTATATAAATTTTAACTCCAGCATTGACTAATGTTTATACAGTCCATTGACTGTATATTGATGGTATGAACATTGGTTAGTGCAGTTGTCACTGAAATAGTACTTTTATGAGTATAATTAAATTACGGTACATTTACTTGTTTTTTAAATGAGTAATCGACTTTGCTATTATTTTTTATCCTGGGTTTATTTTAACCCTGGGAGACTGTAAGCCAATTAAAAGACAGTATGTGCACATTTTAAACAATTCATTTTCAATATCCAATCTTAATAAAGCATTTTCCTGCTGAAAGTCTACATTTATGGTGCCAAAAGCTGAGTCAACAGCAGCAGTGTCTGAGACAGTGGAGGCAGATGAGCATCCCTGGACCAATTTCAATTCAATTCAATTCAATTTTATTTGTATAGCGCTTTTAACAATAAACAGTGTCACAAAGCAGCTTTACAGAAATAAATTCATTTAAAAAAAAATTTAATCAAAATAAACTGTAAACGTGTGAATTTATCCCTAGTGAGCAAGCCAGAGGTGACAGTGGCAAGGAAAAACTCCCTGAGACGCTATGAGGAAGAAACCTTGAGAGGAACCAGACACAAAAGGGAACCCATCCTCATCTGGGTGATAATGGATAGTGCAATTGTAAATAAATCCCTTCTATAACTGTGTACTACATGGACAAATAGTGCAATTGTGCAAGCAGTAAATTCATTAGTTTTCACATGAAGTCCGGTTTGTTGAACATATCCAATGTCCACTGATGGAGACCTGAGACCCCTCAGAAGGGCTCAGGATCACTGGTATCTCAGGAGTAGCATGTGTAGCTTGACAGAGAGAGAGAGAGAGAGAGAAAGTGAGAGAGAGGGAGAGATTGTTAGGTAAGTTTTTGTCCCGTAATGGTTAAGGACAATGTACTTTGCATGCAGAGTGCATGCAGAGACTCCAGCAAGACTAGCTATGACAGCTTAACTAAAATGGAGAGCCAGAAGGTAACACAGACATGAGGGCAACCTGGGACATAAGGCAGCCAGCCACTCCACCGTCGACAAACCTGAGTGAATGCTTGAGAGTGGGGAGGCGACAGCATGTATGCTGAAACATACAACTGTGTGTCATCAGCATAACAGTGGAAGCTAATACCATGTTTACGAATAATTTTGCCCAGAGGTAGCATATATGAAGAAAAGAGCAGTGGGCCTAAAACAGAACCTTGTGGAACACCAAAGTTTACCCTAGTATGCGTAGAGAAGTCACCATTTACATCTACAAACTGATAACGATCAGTCAAATAAGACCTGATCCAGGAGAGGGCTGTTCCTTTAACGCCTACAACATTTTCTAGTCTATCAAGGAGAATAGTATGATCAATAGTATCAAAAGCTGCACTAAGTGCTACTACAGCCTATAATTATTGCTAAGGATAATGTGTAAGGGGCATCTTTGCTAGACTCTGTAGCTAGAAACGTGTATGAGTTAATAAGAGCTAGCTATCTAATTAATCTAACAAGCTACTGAACCCCAACAGCATTTGGCCAGCTAATGTTACCTTTCTTATATAATTATATACACTTAATAATACATTCTTATATACACTGCTGGTGATGGAGGTGGTGTTATCTTCAGCATAGCTCACTTGGTTTGTTAACATAAGAACAGAATAAAAATAGAGCATGTGTCAGTTGTAGACATATAAAAACTAATTAGTAAAGTAATTACTCAAGCAGTTTTTCACTAGACGACTTAATTACTCTTACTTGAGTAATTTCTTGATAACTACGTTTACTTTTACTCGAGTGAATTATTACTATGGTATTGTAGTCAGTGTAAAAGTCTGTGTGTTTTGTATTCTTTCCATTACTTATTGTGTATTGATGCTGAAGCACATGGTTTATCCATGTTAACTAATGTGTTAAATAATGTCGCTTAAGGGAAACTTAATGCAAGCCATAATGTACACTCTTGGGCAAAAAAATGGGCCAGGCCCAAAATGGCAAATATTAAGCTTTTAATGGCCTTTTCAACAAATCATTGCTCAGACAATTAGCAAAAATTAAACAAATGCACTCCTGAGAGCTCCTGTGCCACCATTTGCTTGTTTACTTTTGCTGCAGTGGACTGTTTGTTTGGGGAAAAGCCAGGAACAGGGAAATTCACTTATATAGTTATATCTACATCTATATCTTCTTGTGTGCAAAGGTAAAATCATGATGATGATGATTAAACTAACACATGTCTGGGTGTACAAAATTTTCCAAAAATATCTTCTGGGATGTTTTTTTGTCTTAAAAGATTAGTTATTATTTAGTTATCTGCCACACCTGATGCAGCCCATCAAGGGCCACAAGACTTAAACATTTAAAGAGACCAAAGGGAAAAGCTCGCATACTAACTTCCTTTATCTATTTGTTTAATTCTTGCTAATTTCCTGACCAATGATTTGTTGTTAAGAATACTAAAATCTTGTTTTGCCATTAAAAATGCCATTGCCATTAAAAATGTTTTGCCATTTTTGGGCTTGGCCCATTTTTTTCCCAGGAGTGTAATACAGTAACTAATATTATGCATTAGGTAGTAATATTAATAATATGACCTAAACTTAAGAACCTTAACTAAAGATTAAACCTCCAGCTCCTCAGCTGAAGTCCTGCATTTCCCTAGGCACATATGAGGGAAATAGGGAACATACAGTACATGTATGTGAGTAAATTGACATAATGGACACCATTTATGTGTAATCAAGATAAACTCTAACACGTGTGATGTTAGAATGAATAGGTCACTGGAATTCCTTGTTATCCCTCAGTGAATGGATTCCACAAGACCTATTTTACATTTATGGCATTTGGCAGACACCTTTAACCAGAGTGAGTTACATTTGTGTAATGTAATGTATTTATGTAGTGACTTATATTTATGTCATATATACAACTGAGCAGTTGAGGGTTAAGAGCCTTGTTCAAGGGCCCAGCAGTGGCAGTACCGAGATTTGAACTAATGACCTTCCGATCAGTAGTCCAACATCTTAACCACTGAGCTACAACTACCCTGTTTATCTACTGCGTATGAAGATTACTGCACAATTTCCTTTCAGAAAAAAAAGACTGTTAAAGCATGCCCCTCAGGTTCGCTTGTTTTGGTGTAGCTTTCCATTGTTTGAGAGTGAGGCAGAGGCTTGGATTAATGGCTATTAATTAATAATTTGCTTATGCATTTGGGTTCTTCACCCTGGTTCATTTCTGCCAGAAGGCTTCGTAATCACACTCAAGCCACTAAAGAACTGCTTTAAGTATATTTGCAGGCTTGCACAGTAATCTCATTATCACCGCTTCTATTTGGCTTGTCAGTATTAAAGGCACCTAAGCCATGTCATTGCTTCATTCAATCAGCTGGAGACTCATGTGTCATGCTTATTTAACACACACAACATAGCACATCCAATTTAAGACCACGAGGCACTGCAGATCAATTTTAACATTCTAATTAAAGTCATCCGTTAAATGGCAATCCAGTGTGGGGGAGGATTTTAAATTCGTACTCAGTCCTGTGGCTACATTAGGCAAAATACATCTGACTGTAATATAAAGACACAGTGTGGAAAATCACACCAAGGTATAACAGGATATGGTAGACATTGCAGCAACAAATGTAGGGACACATACAGAAAGACATGTGAGTAAAAGAGAAATGAGAAATATAGAGAGACAGAAAGACAGAAAGACAAAGAAAGATTTGAGGAGAAAAAGCTTAATGAGTTGGAGAGAGAGTTGGAGAAAAGCATATATGTCACAGTGGAGAAGATAAAAACTCTTCAGCTGGGCATTGCTGACACTTTCCCAATAAGAATCATCCGTGCTTTTAATAAAGCACTAGCTCTGGAGGCCATGCACCGGCCAACCATTCATTTCTTTTATAATTACATTGAAGAGAATCGGAACTGAGGAGAATCTTAACACACACTAGAGTAGCTATTAGAGTAGAAATAGCTATTAAAGCGATTTTCTAGGTATCTGTGTATGTAGCTGCTGTTTCTATTTTGTCTTGGCTTATTTGTTTCCCTCCTGTCTGATATGACTCATTGAAGTATCATTTCTACTCCTGTCTGAGATACACCATAAACATATTCTATCCAGCAGGACAGTCTTTTTAAGTATACCACATCTTAGTTTGCACAGACATTGTGGCAGTTAAATATGGAACACCCACCAGCCCCACTGAAATTCCTGTCTGACAACCACTGGCCTCACATTAATGTGTGAGATACTGAGATCTTCAGTCAACCCACACACACACACACACGCACACACACGAATGAGCAGCGACACCATTAACTGAACATAAGCGGAGTGGCAGTGCACTGTTCCATAGGCTGCGCGTCCTGTTTTGAAAGTGAAATAAGTGGCATTAGTCAAATGAACCGCCCACACACTCTGTGAACCGCTTAGAGCTGCTGTTAGGATCTGAAGCGTCAGCAAGCAGTCAACACCTGCCATTAAGCCATAAGCAGTCTAAGAGGTGAAACAGAAAGACCAATGCATCATATTGAAGTGCACTTCTTTGCCTGAACACACAACCCTTCACCTAAGGTAAAGAGATTCAGTCCAGTAACGCAAAATCCATCATTGTTGATTTATAATGCATTCTTCTGAATAGTGTCCTAATTGTCAAGATCATTTGCCCTCTTAAGAGAGATGAAATGCAGTAACACGGTAAATTTGAAAAAGCACTCTGCTGATCCAATGACAGATGCACACCTAACAGGTGAGGGCTTAGCAAAAGGTTCAACTTCAGCCTCATATGCAGTGGTTTCCTAGGATACTCCTCCTGCATACTGAGCTACAGAGTAGTTTATCACTACAGTAGTAGTAGTTTAGTATTTTATCACATCAGCACGTAAAGAGCCTGCACAGAGCTCATGTGATTAAGTGCTCAGCTGCTGACTTTGTCCTGAGGTAAATATAGTAAAAAAAAAAAAAAAATACTACAGTAATTACTGAAGGGAAATATTTATTAATACAGTGAAATAATGCCTGTAGATTTTCTCTCAAGTCATTGTTCCATATGTGGTGTTTCATTAGGCAGCTTCTGGTTATGGGAGTTACACACAACCCTCTTACCCCCAAGCTTCCTTCTTTCTTTCTATATTTTTTCCCCACAAATATTTCTATACAGGTTTCAAACAAGGCATCTTTCAGCACTTAATTATTTATTTCATTGTATTTACGTGGGAATACTTATACATATGGCACCCTAACTTTTGTACAGTGTACTGTTACAAATTATGCATTTGCAATATGAATTATGAATTTGTCACTAAATAGATGGATAACACAGCTATGAATATAAAGCTTATTGTTCTAATATGCATTACATCCTGAACTAGACTTGATTTGTAGTATAGTTACTGTTTATTGACATATTTCCTCACTATACTCACAGCTTCTATTTCTCTTTTTTCACACTGCTGTATTTGACACTATAATTATTTTTCAATTCATATTGACATCACATTGCTGCCTAATTAATCCCTGGACTGTGATGTTTAACTGTTTCAATAATACTTTCTCTCTCTCTCTCTCTCTCTCTCTCTCTCTCTCTCTCTCTCTCTCTGATGTATAAGTCCATCAATTAACATCTCAACCAGTATTGATGCAGGTGCATAAGTAGCTTGAGAATTTCAGGCTAATCCGTTCTCATTGTTGCTGACAGAATTATTCTGCATTTTGAAAACTTCAAGCTGCTTATTTCTTCATTGTTGTAATGCAGGACATGGTAAGAGGTGCACATATACATATACTTACTTGAAAGGGTGGAGGTTTTCTCTCACTCAATGGCTCAGTCAGCCAAAAAATGCCTCTTAAAAATATCTGTGTTAAACACAGTACCTCCCTCCCTCTTACACATGCACAGCCAACATCTCTCTCCATCACAAACACACTCACAGTAGAACAGCAGAATGGTTAAAACATATCTTACAAATTGTGTAGCAAGCTGTGCCTCAAGACTCATAAATTTACATGCGCCAAACTTTATGAAAAGTTATTAACAGTTAGGTTAGGGTTAGGGGTATGGTCTAGGGATAGCAGACATTGCTTTCTTGCTAACTCATCTGTGTGAAATCCAACAAAATTGTTTAACCCTTTAACCTCCCAGTTTTTTATGCAGTTATTTATCTTCAGGGAGTTTAAGAGGTTAAATCAGTAAGGTCTACTATGTGAAAATAGTACTGACACACTCTGTGCTATAATACTATTTATGCTGTTCATAAACGCATCTAAAAGAAACCTTGTTAATCACTGTGGCTTCCTTACTTAGCATATGTTAAACTTGTCATGACCGTGACTGTCAAATCTGTCACAATGCCCTTGCTCCATCATGCCATCACCAAAACTGAGAAGACCACTTATACGCTCTGTACAGACAACAGCAGACAACAGTTACAAATGATTAATAACCAATGTAGCCAAAATATTGTATTTCCCCACCGATGTAAGCATGAACAGAGACCAGTCAAGACAAGAGATGCATTACATTAGGGTATAAATATAGAGGTAAACGTTTTCAGAACTATATAAAGAACGAAATGTAAAGAAGAAAATCGTACCATGTGAAGGGTTTTCACCACACATAAAGTTAAAGACTGGTGAATGTACAAGGGCATGATTCATATACAAATACATAGCTACATACATTACATATGCAAGGCATATACAAATTCATACCTTCATGGGTAACATATATTGCTTTCTCCCTTTGTCTTGTTTTCACTTTCTTTGTGTGAATCTCACTGCTTCTGAATCCTGTTGACATCCTGAGAAGGTGGTTATTGGGCCTGCTAACATTGGGCCTATGAACTGTTTTATCTGCAGCAGCTAATGACAAGTCTCTCTCTCTCTCTCTCTCTCTCTCTCTATGAGCAAAAAGGACTTCAAGCTATTTTTTTGAACTGACGCCCTGTGCATTTGTAGAAGTCTCTCACTTATCATCGCACGGGCACTGTATGCAGAGTGAGGTTTACATCATGCATGTGTGTTTGCGTAATCACTAATGGGCTTGAGGAAGACTTCTGACCTCTTTGCAATGATTGGCCTTTTACACCTAGGGAGCAATTCAGTTGAGGGACATGAGGAACAATTTTACTTTCATAGAGATATGTTTTTAAAAAATCATTCAACAGATGGTGCAGCTGCTCTGGAAGATTTGCTTCTGAGGCCATGAGTTTTTATATTAATTATATATTAATATAAATTTTATATATATTAATTTTATTGATTGGTTTACAATTAAGAAGGGACTAATTGCTTTAGACAGTACTTAATAAGAGATAGTTTGGTCATTGGTTGAATTTTGTATTTCAGAGCAGTCATTTTTTTAAAATATGTAAACAGTACAGAAAACTGAATTGAATAATGGAATTAATATTTCAATTATTAGACTAGATGTGGTTTTAAATTATTAGTAACTTGATTTATTGATTCATTGTTAAACTCTTTTTATAATATTTTATTGGAAGGGGTATTTTGATAGTAAGTTATTAAAGAACTTTAACCATCTCACTGTGGAAATGGGAAGGCTGAAAACAGTGGAAACCTGGCTCAACTTGGCACACTCTAGTTTGTCTCTCAAAAGAAGTACAATGCAATGCAGCACTAAACCATAAATATTAATCATTCTGCTCTAAACTAAATTATATCACTAGCATTTTGCACTGTTACAGATGTACAGTATGTTGCTAAACTGCAAAAAAGATAATTAAGAGATTAGCCCACCCATTTATATTACTGCTACATTAATGTATCATATTTTTAGTACCATAAATCAAATAAATTTAACACTGGCCTAGCCACAGATGTGCCAGAGTGTGCCTATATCACCTAAATTTGCAGCTGGAACACAAATATGTGCCTATCAGAAATATTTCATTGACAATTGACCATGTTTATGTTTGAATGTAATATTATGTTTTGGTTTCAATGTTTCAAAACAACATTTGTAGATGATTGGTTAATACACATATCAAGCTTTGAAGAATTATCGTTTTTTTGCAGAGCAGACTGTTGAAAGACACCGGTCAGCTTGCATGTAAACGCTGGTTACGTATGTAATTGTGGTTCTGTGAATTCGCCCTGACAGTCAGAGGTGGTGCTAAGCACTAGTGAATAATCGCAGTGCCAGCCAGATACGTCAAGAAAATATAACAACAAAGTCATGTCATGACACAGAACCAGCATTCTGTTTCATTCCTCCTGACCACCAGAGGTGGTGCTAAGCACTAGTGGATGGCACATACCAACACAGTCATGAGGAATGCCACCCTCCTGAAAACATCCAGGCTGCTCCAGAAGAACTGCAGAGCTCAGAAGCAGCCACATGAATTGTAGAACCATGCAAAGGTAAACAGAGAAGACCAGGTAGCAGCAGTGCCGACATCTGCCAAGGAAACTCCCCGTAAAGCAGCCCAAGATGAAGAGACGACCCGGTAGAGTGGCAAGTAACACCTTCTGGCAAGAGTTGATGAGATTTATTATACGCCAATTTTATCATCTCGACAATCCAGCATGACAATCTTTGTTTGGACAAAGGGGCACCTTTACATACATCACCATAACAGACAAATAACTGATCAGAAATCTACAAATAAAGTTATGAGACCCCAAAGAAGATCCAACAACTGGGCCATGGTGTGCAGATATGGTGGCAACATACACTTTTAAAGTAGAAGCCGCTTTGTTGTCATCTAATTGATGCTGCAAGAAACTCGATACTTTGGGCACAGCACAGTGAACAAGATCAATTCCTTGATCCCCACACCATGAAGAAAATATCCTCCATCGAGCAGAATAAAGCTGTTGTGTGAAGTAGCTCTGGCATTGATTACTGCTGTGAACTGGACCCAGTGGCCAAACCCAAAGCTGAAGACGAGCTGGATCCGCATGCTAAACATAAGCAACCAATCATCTAAATAGGGCAGAATCCTCATGCCCTTGGACCAAAGAGGAGACAAGCCTGCACTCATGCGTCTTGTAAAAACACGAAGAGCCAGAGATAGACTTAATGGTAGGGCTTTGAACTGATAAACTTGATTCTAGAAGCTGAATCGGAGAAACGTCCTGTGGTGGGGAGCAAAAGAAACATGAAAATAAGCATTCTTTAAGTCCACACTCCTTCCATCACAGACCGAAAAATGTCGATTGTGAGTAACATTCGAAAAGGAAATGACTTTAAGGAACACATTTAAACGTCGTAAATCCAGAATTGGCCGAAACCTGCCGTTCTTCTTTGGAACAAGGAAGTACATAGAGTAAAACCCGTCCCTCTGACTGAGGGGAGGTACTTTTTCCATGGCTCCTTTCTCCAACAGTGAATGAATTAGGCACTGACGTGGTCTCCCTTGGCCTCTTCAACCGCTCTATGTTGCTGTGGGGCCTGAGATTGGAAAGCGGTGTGGTGACGAAATCACTGCTCTGAAATCAGGTAGCATGGGTAAGCTGGAACTGGCAGCATCCAAAAAGTGGGTGCACGTGGGACTTGAGTTAGCTGTTGTGAAGCTTCTGACAGTTTCATTCTCTTCTCTAAAACCTCTGAGACACTGGGGCCAAAAAGATGTCCTGATACAATTGGCGGTTCCTTCAGGGTTTTTTTTTTTTTTTTTTTTTTACAATTTCAGGCAATCTTGCCTGAGGGAGCCATACCTGGTGCCAGGCTGTTAGAAGGGTCGCTGAGAGTGTCCCAAGCTCATGAGTCATATGACCCATAGCCAATAGAGCACTCTGTAGGAACTGAGGCACTTAGGAGTCTACATTCGATGACCCATACATGGTATTGCAGGCAAGAAGCAGCTGGCAGATAGTATTCTCTGCTTGAGCTATATAGGCTACTGACACATATGCCTTTTTCAATAACATCGATACGTCCACACTGTGCACTTGGGCAGCGTACATTGCCTCTGAGTGCTTCATCAGGCTTCACGGTGGAACCTGTAAGTGCACTGAAGAACTCTGCCACAAAGTCCTTATATGGTGGCAAAAACATTGGTTTGAACAGGCTGAACAGGTGATTTGTCAAGGCCCCAATGAGACATCTGCAGGACTGACAATGTGTCATCCGGAGAGAATGGGACCATCCATGACGAATGCACAGAACCACAGCTCAAGCAACCTTCAGCAGACAGGCTAGAGAAAACATCCTGAGGGGGGATGCATGGAAATGCATCTTCATCATGGAAATGTGAATCGGATGCACTCATGGAAAGAGCATCCAAATCTAATTGATCGAAAATCAACCTCATTCACTGCTGTGTTCTCAGTAGGCGCAGCCGATACTGATACATTTGAGCATGCCATGGCGCTGAACCCTGTTGTGTGAGGCTAACAGGCGAGTTAGGGTCTAATTCAGCAAGGTGAAGCTGTCTCTCTGACATCGGCAGCATACTACAATGCGAACATGGATCAGTCAAAGCCTCTTTTAGATGCTGAATCCCTAAACACGATGGGCAGCGATTGTGTCCATCACCGGGAAGAAGCATATTCAGACAGAATTTGCAACTCAGTGGAAAAATGGAGATGAGAGAGCCATGAGCCATGAATCCATCAATAATACACATCTTCGGTTAGAACCATAGGAGCTCAAAACCATAAGGATAACACCAGCCCAGAGAAATGAGTTGCTAGATAGACTATTCAGATAGGACCGAAAGATTTTGGAACCATCACAAACTGCTCAGAATCACAAGTAAACAAATCAAACTGGCCTTCAGATAGCACTGCGTGGCATACGATAACCTACAGGATAGTGACTATGCGACAAGAGGCAAGTCATAATATATTTTAGCCTTGCACAGAAAACACTACCTAAGTGTGGACGGACACCAGCCACCAGATAGTACTGTGAAGCACAGGGTATTGCCGACACTAGCAATCAAATATAAAACAATACACACTCACATAATGAAAAAAAATGAGAAATCTGTCCTGATGATGGTGTAGAGCACACTGTCACACCTTGAGAGGGTGAATCCTCAAAACTCAGGTAAGCTGCACTGGACAGCACGGAGAAACCACGACCTATCATAAGTGAGAAAGCGAAAAATACTGGGAACTGAGCAACTGCGGCTTATATCCTTGCTGCTCGGTCTGCGTCATGACATGACTTTGTTGTTATATTTTCTCATCCTATCTGTCTGGCACTGTGACGCTCACTCCTGGGAAGATTGGAAACTGTCTTGAAGTCTCTCCATTTGTAAACAATCCTCACTGTAGAATGGTAAACTTCAAGTTGTTTGGAAATGGCCTTATAACCCTTTCCAGTTTGATGAGCAGCACCAATTGCTTCTTTGAGGTCGTGGCTGATGTTCTTTCTTCTTGGCATGATGTAGACACATACCTGAGTGCTCCAGAACACCAAACTGCCAAATGTTCTGCTTTTATAAAGGTAGTCACACTTCTTGATGATTAATTCATCTTTCTTTAGGAACGCCTGGCTGCTAATTACTCTCTTAATGATTGTGGAAGTAGGATGGATATACAATTTTTTCCCACCTGTTTTCTGAAAGTTGGAAAAAATAATTACATATTGAAAACTGTTGTATTTTTTGTTGTCACCTGAAGTTATTTGTTTGTTTATAGAACTTGGTGAGGACCACCCTGTTGTTATTTAGCCCCTGACAAATAAAACGCATAGAATTGAAGGATTGTGTACTTTCTTTTTCCCATGACTGTACACATATACAGGACAAATATGTTCACTGACAGACCAAACTATCACTTATCACTATTGCATTTGAGAGCTTGTTGCACAGAAACTCTGGACTCTGAGAATATTCTCTCAATTTCAAGACAAATTTCCATTGTACGGCTGCCCTAATGATGCAAAAAATGGCCAGTTTTACTATTTAGACCTAACTGCAATACACAGTTTGCTGTCTGCTGCTTTGTGCATAATTTGTGTTTCCTAGTGTAAACTGTTGAAGATTGTTGCTGTTAACTACATTCATGTTGGTTTTAACATGTCAATATACTGTATTATAGCACAGGAATCATTGTCAGATTCCCGTTATGCACAATAAGCACAATAATCCCTCCCTCTAAACTTCTCGCATGCACTTCTGATGATGCTCCTGCTCAGAAGAAAATATAATCCGTGCAAAACACTGACACAGCAATGTGCATAAAAAGTTAGTAAATTTGAGTAAATGACAGATTAGTGCACTGAAGCTCGGACCAGCTACTGGTACACTTGGCTCTCATAACAGCATTGAGTTTTTCTTTTTTTGTGAAAGCCCGAACAGGAACGCATGCTGCCACCCAAACTCAAATCATTTATAACCTCTGACAATCAATTAAATCTTTTTAGCATAGCGCTGCTGCTGAGAGTTGTTTTCCCAGGCTAGCTAGCTAATGTTAACCAGACAGGGGCAGAGAATCGGCAATCTGTGTGGCTCAAGGGGTATTTCTGCTCAGATGGCAGAAGGGTCTGCCCAATAGAAATAGGTTTTGCTCAGCAAGAAAAAAAGATTAGAGGTTGCATTGACAATAACATTAATGCCAGAATGCTTACGGTATTTGTCTATGCAGCAGCACCTTACATGCATTTATTAAACAGCTCTTGATGCACTGTGACACTGACCTGAAGATGAATGAATGGATAATAAATGAATGGTTTTAAATAAAACAAATGTAATATTTTTGTCAATCAGAAAGTACGTTATGTTTTTTTTAACAATTAAGGTGATAGCCAGGAAAAGACCAACAATATCAGCAAGAAACAAACAGAGAAGAAAACTGTCAGAGAGTCAGTTCATTGTTGAGATATTTGTGGACCTTTGTAAATGGTGATTTGCATGTTATAAAGTAACATGTAATATGTAATAGTAACATGTAATAAAGTAATTTCCCACCACAGCATATTAGATATGCAAAGTGGGAAAAAAGTGTACGCCTCCACAAAAGTGTGATAGCAAGGAAGCATTAACAACACAGCGAGTAGGGTTAGCAACAAGCTAGCCAGCTATCCTTAGTTATATGAGTGATATCACTAATGTTGATGATTGCCTTCTCAAACCAGAGATATGTATGGACAGTGTTATAGATTTAATAAATAACTGTGTCTGTATTTTAACTGATCTAAAGCCAATACTGCTAATAAACTAATTTTGTTCACAGTGTGCCATGTTGATTTGACATCACTCTGTTAACAGGGAAGGAAATTGTAGCTGAGAAGACTACCCCAAGTTGATGAATTGAAATTTCAAGTCTAGGGGGCGTTTTCGGTGGTTTTTACCGGTTGTAGGTGGGGAACCACAAGTTGCCACTTTGTCTTGAATATCCTCACTGAAAAGAGGTAGAATTCTAATCAACCTTTGGTTGTGCCAAACCTTGCATCTCTTTATATGTCTATATTATAAACTACATCTAATCACTGTGAGACACTGTAGGAACCCTGAAACAACTCTTTGCATCAGAAATTGCTCTTTTATACCCACCAATTCTATGGTATAAATCTGATTTTCTTTATGATTCTCTGGTATCACACAGAGAATTTGTCATAATATTCAGTGTGACAGTGACGTTCTGAACATGCATAAAATTATCACATCATGCAGTCATTCCAACTGGCAACATTCCTGTGCTGTTAATGGCACATATTTGAATTTACCCTTTTTTCAGTTCAAGAAGTGGTGTCACAAAATGGCAATTTTGCTTGTTCCTGTTAATCAGCATAGATATTATATAATCTTGTATAGTATATTACACACAATGAAAAAGGCAACATAGTGTGAAATCATCACATTAATATTAGTAGATTAGTAATGTGTGTGTTTTTTTTTTTATAGGCTGGTGCTATCTACTTTAATTAGCAGTGGCATAATGCTAAGAATATAAAACCCCACAGGACTTTGTGTTGTAGCTTTTTCTGGGTAACTGAACTAAAAAAAAAAAGCTTGTACTTGGCCCTGGCCAAGCTCAATAATGAGAAGAACAAACAAATCTTAGACATCAGGGAATCAATTGTTGTTTTCTTAATTTTTGTCTTTTTGTTCTGCTATAATCCATATCAACCTCACTGACAGTCTCAGAAACCATCCGCTTTAATCCATCCGATTTTTCCTTCCATTTCTGTCCTAAATTTCAAATATGATCACCACCTTGCAGAAAGACAGCCTCTTTACATAAATATAAATTGAATAGCTTGAGATTAAGGATTTTTTTAACCAGACTACTGTTTTTCAGGATTGATTTTCATCGTACTATTATTTAGATAACTACCTAAAAGACACAGTTTTTCAGCTACAGTGAGCTTTCGTTTAACAAACTAATACTGAGAACACATAAATATGTTGTGGTTCGCCTTTCTCCAGATTCTCTTTTTAACTGTGATCTGAGTACCTAATGATTGCAGTCAGGGTGCTCCTGTGTTCAAATTATCATGCACTCCTAGTGCTCACATCTGGGCTTGAAAAGTATGCAGCAAAATTACAACTGTAGGACACTGACTGTGTGATTAACAGGTGTTAGCTGGCTGCAGGGTGAGAAGAGTGGAAGTTGGAGAAGAAATAACCACACTTCAAGGTGGAGATGTTTATAGTTATGTGTCTGCCTCCAGCTGTGTCCTCCACACATTTTCCATGAGTCAAACATCAGATGTGCTCCCTGAATGCTTTCACTCTCAGAGCTCTTCAACACACACTCACTCTCTCACACCTGTATTGTTGTCTTATTAACAACTGATATTAGTTTCACACAAGATTATATACACAGCAGATTAAATACACTGTATGGGCAAAAGTATAAGGACACTTGATCCCCATATGTCCTTATTGAACATCCCATTCCAAAGTTGGTCCTCCCTTATGACAGCCTCCACACTTTTGGGAAGGCTTTCCACTGGATTTTGAAACACGGTTGTGGGAATTTCTGTCCATTCAGCCACAAGAGCATTAGTGAGGTCGAGTGCTGATTTTGGGTGAGGAGGCCTGGCACACAGTCAGCATTTCAATTCATCCCAAAGGTGTTCAGTCAGGTTGAAGTCAGGGCTCTTTACAGACCACTCGAGTTCTTGGCAAATCATGTATTCATAGACCTCACCATGCACAGGGGCATTGTCATGATGAAACACGTTTGCACCCCTTAAATACAGTGAATGGAAATCTTAAAGGTACAGCATACAAAGACATCCTAGACAGTTCTGTGCTTTCAACTTTGCAACAGTTTGGTGAAGGCCCACATATGGGTGTGATTGTCAGGTGAGCTACATCTGTCTTTGGTATTACAGTTGAATAGATGGCACATTCCATTTCCTCACAGTGTGATAGCACTCAATTAGAGCAGTGACGGCAATAATTCAAACAAAGCAACATTATCACTTAATTGAAAATGACTCCCGTTATTATATTTTAATTGGTGGTCAAGTCATTAAATTAGGAAGATATCATGCCTATCAAACAAGCTTGGTGGTGGGCAAAGTTCAGCATATTTAGTCCTGACAATTGTGACCATCATCATGTAGAGCTTATTATCACAATAATTTTGGTTAGTCAGCTATCACCTTATTGCTCTTTTCTTTCTATTTATCAACTAAAGTGCCTATGCTTAGAGTCCTTTCCTTCACCTCCAAAAAAAATTGAAATGATTATTGAGAAAAACTCTCCAGTAGCAAAATCATTGAAATAACATTCTAAATGCTAATATTTTACTGAAAATACACATACCTGTAGTTGAGAGTTGCACTCTGTATGTGGTGGATATCTGTGCTTGTAGTAAGGATTATATTCATAATCTTTATTGGATGGCCTGTAAATTAGGATGGCCGTTGCAAAAACCTGATTTTCCTGAAACCATTTATGTTGATGTGGAACTGTGACTGTGGTCATATTATTGGTCTGCAACCAAGTCATAACCCCCTGGAAGAAGCAAACAGGGCTAAACCATCGTAGAAACCATTGGTGCCATCACTATCCTCAAGAGCCCATTGGCCAAAAGCCACAGTTTTCTCATGTGTCCTTTTCCTTGCAAATGTTCCACTGGTCCATAATTCCTATTTGTGATTAATGGTATTTTAGACTATTTATGTATTTTGATATCCATTGCTTGAATGTGTGTGGGTCAAACAACCATCGGTCTCTTGTGTTAAAAGAACTTTGGCGATGGGTGACAAGAGGATTTTACATACAGTACTATGCAAAAGTCTTGGAGCATATGAAAAGAAACGGTGTAGAGCAAAGAATCCTTCAAAAATAATGAAATTAAATGTTTCTACTTATAAAATACTATAAAGAGCAGGAAACAGTAGTAAATGAGACAAAGTGAATATTTGGTGGGATAACCCCTTGCTTTAAAAAGAAAAAAGTAGTCTCAGGTTCAATTTGTGCAGTTTTATGGAAATTAGCTGTAAGTTTTACTGAGCATCTTGCAGAAGCAGCCACAGTTCTTCTGGAGACTGACTGTCACACTTGCTTCTTATTTTTGCAGCAAAACCCAGCAGCCTTCATTATGTTTTTTGTCTAAAAAGTGGTCTTTTATGTAATATGCTGCTTTCTTTAATAACATACAAACATTTTTTTGGTAACATCTAATTTTGTGCTGGAAAACTAATGTTATGTATGTAAAATGTAGAATGTTTTTGTACTGTCTTGATAATCTAGAAGTCATAAAATAAAAATCTATGTAAGTTTGTACTAAAAAAATAGGGTGCCTAAGACTTTTCCACAGTACTGTATGTTCAATTTCATATTTATACCCCCAAGGGAACTAGACATCGCAAAAAAAAAGGAAATAGTTTTACCATTGCCAAGAGCATCACACTGCCTCTGCCGACATGCCTTCTTCCCATAGTGCATCCTGGTGCCATCTCTAACCCAGGTAAGCGATGCACATGCACCCGGCCGTCCACATGATGTACAAGAAAATTTATCTCACCCCATGATGCCATTGGTAACAATGTAACAAGATAATCAATGTTTTCACTTTGCTTGTTAGTGGTTTTAATGTTATGGCTGATCGGTGTATACAGTGCATGTAAAAAAAAAAAAAAAGTCTTCACATCCCTGTTAAAAATGCAGGTTTTTGTGATACTGAAAAAAATCAGTACCACTTCACTGATGACGGGTATATGATAATTACTTTTGAACATGAGTTTGAAGGTAATTGGTTAATTCTGAGCATAGTCAAATGCACCGGTATAAACTCTTACCCAAGAAGACAGAATGCTGTATTACAAGCTAAAGTTGATTTAAAATACTATTAGTTAATGAGGGAACACACTTAGGCAATGAGGTTATTATAAGTTTTTTCTTTTTCTTTTGTTATTCACTTGAATTTTGTTGGTTGCTATGTCACATTAAAGGTTGAAAAAAGTTAACATGGTTTATTTCATTTTTTACATCACAAAAACCTGCAATTGTAACAGGGGTGTGTAGACATTTTTATCCACTGCAACAGTTTATGTTACGATTATTGCTAATTGTCATCATCTTAAATTTGATGCCATAACAGCTTATCATAAGCATTTTTTTGCCCAAGTATATACTAAAAAAGTATATATATATTAAAACAGATGCTATTATATATACTATAAGTGTCATATCAGTTATAATAAGTTAATTTAGTTGAACCCATCTAAAATCCCTTGGCACAATACATTTTCGCTTATTTAGACTGTTTATCTTCAGTAATTGCTTTATCCTGGTCAGGGTCAAGGTGGATCTGGAGCCTATCCCAGGAACACTGGATGCAAGGTGGAAGAATTCACCCTGGAAGAGACTCCAGTCCATTGCAGGGTACCATGCACACACATTTGCCCACTACCATCTACCAACATACATTTTAGGGAAGTTGGGAGAAACTGGAGAACCTGGAGGAAACCACATGTGAAACTCTGCACAGACAGTAACCCAAGCCCAGGATCAAACCAGGGACACTGGAGCTATGGACAATTCATTTTATTCATTTGTCCTTTCTTTCTTTCTTTAAACAGTGAGAAATGCATTTTATTGGCAATGCAAATTATAATTATGGTCACTAATAACACAGATAGAAAACCATGAAGTAATCATATAATTGCTATATTAAAGGGGTTACTTTGTTCTAACTATTAGGGCTGGGCGATATCTAAAAATAATTTTAACAATATTCTTTTATTAAAAAGTGTGAACCTATTATATCACACTGACTGCATTCCATATGAAGGTCTGTTTACTGCAGGGTTGCCATGGTAACCAGTTTCTCATTGATCACACTGGTTTCACGTTGACAATCCTTTCAACACAGTCAGTACTGTTTGACTTTGTTACATACCGTTTGGAAGAGCAGTCACACTATCTGGTGTCACCTAGAAGGGGATGGATTTCCTTTTGAGTCTGGTTCCTCTCAAGTTCTCTTCCTCACGAGTTTGTCCTTGCCACCTTTGCCTTTGGCATGCTTATAGGGGATCTAAATATACAGTCCCCTCCGAAAGTATTGGAACGGCATTTCTTTGTTTTTGCGATACAGTGAAGGCATTTGGGTTTGAGATCAAAAGATGAATATGAGACAATAGATCAGAATTTCAACTTTCATTTTCATTTCTAGATATGTTAAACAAAGTACAACATGGCATCTTTAGTGGCAGACCACCCAATCTTTAGGTGAGCAAAAGTATTGGGACAGATAATCTTAAGATGATCTGTCTCCTCTTCAGGAGGTGAAATGCATGCTCAATTGGATTAAGTTCTGGTGACTGACTTGGCATGTCGAAAACCTTCCACTTTTTCCCAGATCCATTGTTGTCCTTTGTTGTGTTGGCAGTGTGTTTTGGGTTATTGTCTTGCTGCATGATGAAGTTCCTCCCAATTAAATTGGATGCATTTCTCTGTAAATTGGCAGACAGAATGTTTCTCTTTCAGGACATTCCAAACTGTTATATTGGCTATGCCCAACGTTTGTGAAGTGGCTCTGATCAATTTTCCCTCTTTTCTCAGCTTCAAAATGGCTTGATTTTCTCCCATAGACAGCTCTCTGGTCTTAATGTTGGTTTATCCTTTTTAACCAAGAGTAGACATTCAGTGCTATTAATTCTTTAAACAATCAATCTAACAGGGCACACCTGGGCAAGAAACACCCGTCAGTCACGTGTTCCAATATTTTTGATCACTTGAAAAATGGGTGGGTTCAAACAAAAAGTGCCTTGTTCTAAGTTGTTTGACACATCTACATGTAAATACCAGGAAATGAAAGCTTAAATTTTGATCTATTGTCTCATATTCATCTTTTGATCCCAAACCCAAATGTCTTCAATGCATCACAAAAAAAAAAAAAATGGCCTTGCCATTCCAACACTTTAGGAGGAGGCTGTCCACTGGGATTTCTGTAAAGGTGCTTTGGGACAAAAGTGTTAAAAAGTGTTATATAAATAAAATTGAATTGAAGTTTCCTATTTTTTTGTTTCAAAAGCTATGATAAATATAAAACAACAATAAACCAAGATAAAGCATATAACTTTTTCCACCTTTAGTGTGAATAACCTTTAATTATTTCTCTGGCGGCTTCTTGCACCTTCTTGTCCTAGTGGGCCCATGCTGGTTCTGAATGACAAGGAACCCAGAAGGGTATCCGGCGTTCATAGAACCACAGGTACATACAGTATATAACTAGTGTTCTATTTCACCCCACCTAACATCTCTGGGAACTTAAATAGTGTTGCTAACTAGGAAAACACAAAACAATTGTGAGTAATCAGTGAGGTATGTGACCAGGTAATGTAATTTGCTGGGGTTGATGGTGTATCAGATATGACAAGTTTTAAAGGCAAGTTTTAATATATCTTGAGTTTTAAACGTTTCAAAGGAAACAGCCTGATAATTGGGATGGAAAAATTGAATTCACATGAGATATCCATCTAACTAATGAACATAGCAAGCTACTGAAACCCCAACAGCATTTGGCTAAGTTAGCTAACTTTACCATACTGTTGATAATCAACAGAATCATCAATGATTCCTTGGAGATCATTATACCTCAATGTGTGGTGTGTTCTCTCTGTCAAGACCAGAGTAGAGAACAGTTTCTCCACTGGCTAGGCATGTTTTCCCTTATCCAGTCCACCTTGTTTCGCTAAGACCTACCAGTGCTAGGTTGTACTACCTCATTTCTCCTGCCACTTGTTCTGCCTTTCCAGCTTCATACATTGTCCTGACATTCCATGTGCCTATGCTGCAAGTCTGTTGGATGTGAGAAGGATGATCGACTGTACAGCTTCCATGTGGCTTTCATTTTGCCGCATCAAGCTTGTCGAGAAAGGAGCTCCTTTGTGCCCCAACATGAGTCCTTGATTTTGTTTCACTGTGGATGTTTCTGTAAACATGAAGCCCAATCAGTTTCACCAGAGCCCTTTTGACCAGCAGATTTCCAAATAGATCCAATCAGGCCTTCATGGCAACAGTAATGGCCCATATTGTTAGACTACCTTCCATACATCACACTGTTTGGCAATCACATAATTTGCCTGTTCCCACCTGCCACAACAAGGACAAGTGGTTGGACTTTAGGAGATAGTGGTAGAGGTGGGCTTGGTTAAATTATGTTGGTGCAGAACATACATACAGAGTATTGGAGTGAATGTTTGATACTTTGTTATGTAACATATGCTTGTGACAGAATGCTGATATTCAACACATAGAAGGTGCTGCAGGTGAGTTGCATGCAAACTTTTTTCTGTGAGACTGGGTTGTGTTACAGTATATGTTCATTATGTTGCTGTAAATGAGAGATGCACACAGTCAAACTTATTTATTAAAAAAGAGAAAAAGCAAAAGAAAACAAAAGGACCAAATTGAACAAACCCAGAAGGTCTCATCTACTCATCTACAGAATATGGGCATCTATGAGATAGGGTCAGTGGAGCAGGAAATCGTCTGTGACCAACAATGAGGAAGGAACAAACATGATATTTCTACTGACTGGTAGCGGAGGCTCAGAAAGGAACAGGTCTTGGGGAACAATAAGTAGCTGACACTGAAACTCTGGGTACAGAACATGGCTATTTGCTATTTAACAAGCTATTTCATAAAAAAAAAAAAAAATTTAAAAAAAAGTTGTGATGCAGCCACTTTGCTGTAGGAACATGTAAGTAAACTAATAATTACAGCCAAGCACTGGAGCTAAGTGCAAAAATCAAAACTCAGTCCAAGAATTTGATTTAAAATGACCTCCTAGATTTGTCCAAAATAACATGAATGAAAGTGCACCAACTAGTATTACGACATAGGGATACATTCGATCCAAAGCATTGCAATGCATTCAGAAAATCACGAATAGACCAAACTGAACATAGCTCTGCACTAGCAACTTGGCATTTTATGCCATCATTCACTTTAAACAATTAAAGGTAAGTGCTTGTTTTTAATGGTGGTAGTAAAGAGGCTACTGAAAAACTCTGTCTCAGACACTTCTACTTAAGAAAAAAAAACTGGCAACTTTGGAGGCATGAACTACATGTAGGTAATTTGCATAATCTGAAAATTGAACCAAAAAATTGACATAACCCTTGATAATCTCTGATTATGTGTAATTATGCACATATTGTTCTGCATAAATATTGATGTTTTGGACTTCACCAACTCTGAAGTCCCAAGCTAAAGGTGAAACAAATCTATTCAGCACAATTTGTATTCTTCAATAATTTCTTTAAAGGGAATTTAATTGATTTAATTGTAAGAGATGTTTCTATTGCTAAATTCTTTTAATGCAGGGCTCAATATTTCATATTCATCACCATTTCAGAAATCTAGGAGCACGAATACTAACAAAAATTCAGAAGCACTCACAAAAGTGTTTGGGCTACCAATATGCAGTATGCTCATGCTGTTTGCAATACATGTGCTACAGAGGTAAGGCATGTAGTTGAAGTGTTACAAATATAATCTATCTAGCTAATAATAAGCTTGATTTTTCATTGTAGTATCAAAGGACTTACACCAGGATTAATGCTGCTAGCTAGTCACCGCTCACCAGCCAGTGGAGAGACAAACAATGCAACCTGGGATTCTAGCACAACACAAGCCAGTTCTAAACAAGGTCTGATATAAAAGAATATGTATCATTTTTTAGCATTATTTAGGTAGCTGCTTTCCTGACCATCACAATCACCAGCAGCTGGTTAAAAAGTAAATTAAATAAATGGAATGTATTCATTTCCTGGTGGAAGTTGCGGCATGAATGGAATTGAAAAATATGGAATTTATTTTTGCTACGTCTGCTATTAAAGATTTTCTTTTCTCTAACTTTCTCTGTGCTGCCTTTCTGCTCTCTCTCCACCGTGGTCTAATCGACTGAACCAATCATTAGTAGGGCCTGTAAGTGTCCGAGTGGTGACCTGCTGCATGCTTTGTGTGTGTGTGTGTGTGTGAGACTTGTCAGAGAGCATAGGTAAGCAAGAAGAATATGCAAAAAAGGGAAGAGGAAAATAGAGTGACCTCCTGGGAAACTTTTCAAACTTCCTGAGTGCCAGTCTGCCCTTCTGCTCTCCTGATTTTGGGTGCTACTCATGAGGATACTCATTGCATTCTCTGTGAGTCCTGAGAGCATACATCACAAAAGGAGTCTGAGTGATTCTTACCAGATACTTAAAATGTAATATGCATTGGAAGAGATACCCCATCAACCTTCCAGGAATTTCATTATACTTCCTGCATAAGTGTAGCAACCCCTGGGCTGACAATACCATGTAAAGAGTGGCGAACTCTGATGAGACATGGCTAGGTCTTCTGTAACAGGAGGCCACATGCAGAGGGTAGAATCCAATCATAGACATATATTAGGGAATATTAGATATTAGAGAAAATCCAAGACATAAATCTAACATCTGGTCCAGAAAACAGTCCAATATAAGAAGGGTATTTTGCCTCTTCTAACACACTAAATTCAGCTTATGAAGGCCATGGCAATTTAAAAAATTTCAAACTTCAAATTTACCGCATGCACATATTAAACTTCTGGCATCTCACTGCTGATCCAACTGGACCCCATGTGTAAAGACCTAGAGCTTAAATTCTTAAGTGCTTAAATGTTTGGAACTTAACAAGAGGAAGATACTTGTAAGTGTATGGCACTTTATCCCTAAAAATGTTTTTAGCAGATGGTTTTCCGTTACAATCCAGGAATAACCTCCTACTGCACTGTTTAATATTTTTCCAGAATGAGAGTGAGAGCAAGAAAAAACTTCTGTAAGCAGACTGTAGATAAGAGAAAGAGGAAATTCTTCAGATGAGAGCAGAAACAGTACTTCTCTTATGTTTAGGAACTATGAGCATTACTTTATTCTAATGACCGACCTCATCTAGCATGTACACATAGTATGTAGTTGACTCTCTCTCTCTCTCTCTCACACACACACACACACACACACACACACATGGATGAGCACTGGATGTTATTCTGCTATTTGTTTATTTATCTAGTCCTGTATCATGTGTCTGTATAATTGACAATCAACATCACAGAACGTCACAGTAGTACCAAGTGAAAGCGCAAAAACTGCTTGGTTACAGCACACTGCTATGTAGGCCTGCATCAGCAGGCTGCTGTGCATCTATCTGCATCACAAATGGCTTTGTGTATGTACAATGCTGACAAACACACAAACTAGCTTGCTAACACTAGTGAACTAGCTAAAATACAGTGTAGAGAACAAAACTGTCATTGTCACCAATTTATTTTTATTACCTCATCTGTGTGGTCTGTGTATTTTATTATCTCATCTGTGTATTTTGTTCTCCTGTCCGTCAAAAATGGTAGGTATGAGCCAGGGTTAGCACTCAAGCTGAAACAGACAGTACTCTTGTAGTATCATATTGATTCTCACTCTGTCCCCTATTTGGTTTGTTTATGTCACACGCCTGTCACCACGGAAATCACAAACTACACTTCCCAGAATCATCAGCATTTCAATTAGTTACCAATTACTAATTAGATAATTACTAATTATCTTCAAACCACATCACATGACTGCTCACATGTTCAGCAGCCACGATACCAGTTGCACTTACCTGTTCTCAATCAACACACTCAGTAGAAAATAACCTGGACTCAGACGCACTTTGTGAAGTCTTGCTCCTGCCATTGACTAGTGTTTCTAAACCTTTCCAGTTTGGATTAGTTTGGTTTGTCTGCCCTGATTCTCTTTATAAACATGCACTTGCATCCAACCCTGCTGTTGTCTGATAAAAGACTTCACCTACCATGGACAAAGCAGGTTATGGCAGGTGGGGAAGTATTAGAGGACTACTGGGGGAACAACAACAGCTGACTGCCACTCATTCAACTTGAGATGAACTGACAAATCTACAAAAAAGGGAAAAAAACTACAATGCTCCTTCAGTGTCTTGAAATATGATGGAGATCCCACAAGATGCCAATATTTCCAACTACTAAATTGGTCGCTTTATTTCTCCTCGCAAGATCACCTAACTGACAATAACAGGATTGCTCGGGTGATTTCCCTGCTCACTGGGAGAGCACTAACCTGAGCTAGAGAGGCATGGCCTGACAGGGGTGAGGTCACTCAGTTCTACGATTGTTTCGCTGTGGTATACTACTACGTCTTTAATCATTCCCGAAGCGCAAAGAGTGAATGACTCATGACACTCAAACAAAGGCCAAGAAGTACAGCCAAGTATGCTATAGAGTTCAGAACCCTTGCATCAAGCAGCAGACAGAATGAGCCAGCCCTCATTTTCTCACTTCCCATCAGGGACTCAAACAAGACATTGCCATTCTAAGACATTCACTGATCTCGTCATATGCCTGGGCAAGTTGTTAAACGAGAGAAGACAAGTGTCCCTATTCTCGAGTTTGCTGAATGAAAAGGAAATTCAAAACCCTCAGCTCATGCAAATTTGTCACACACAACTCAGCAGAACACCTACAATGTAAAGAAAGGAGTCAATGCTTTTAATGTGGATACTCCACTCACCTCATGGCACAGTGTCCAACATGCCGTAAAGCTCATGTGGCTCCTATGGAAACTCAATCCTCTAATTTTCTGGTCAGAAAGTGAAATTCCAACCTAGACAACCCACTGATACTAATCATGCATTCAGTGCTTTGCCAACATGTATATACAATTTATTAAATTAGTCAGTTTCTGCTCCATAGTAGTCCTTCTCAGTTCACTACTGCTGGTAGGACTCTCCAAGCTGACCAAGTTTTAGCTTTTCAGTTATTGAAAAAACCATTCACTACAGCCCTTACACTTAAACATCCTGACCCAGTATTGCCATTTATAGAGAAGGCAGATGCGTCATAAATAGGGGTTAGGGTAGTTCTCTTACAATGTCAAGGATATCACCCCAAACTGTATCCAGTGACCTTCTTCTTCTTGTTATCACTCTCTGGCCAAACGTAATTACAACATTATGAACCATGAACTGGCTGTCAAAATAGAAAGAATGGAGACACTTCTAGGTGCTGGACATCCATTTGTAGTACTGATTGCTGATGCAATTTCAAGTCTGTACCCAGGTCCTCCACTGAAACCATTCTCCTATAATCATGTTTTGTAAGAGCCATTACCTGGATTACACAGATATTCCAAGCATCATCCAAGATCTCCCACACCTCCTGAATGTCCCTCATATAAGGCCTATGTACCTCCTAATATCTCAGACTTCCAAAAAATTCATTAGCTCAATCTAAGGTCCTAGAACTCTCTCTGCCAGTAAATCATTCCCCAGGACCCTTGGTCACACCTGGCTGTACATTTCATCACAGATCTGACCATACTAGTCAACACTTACAGGTTCTTCAACTTGCCTTACAGCCCAACCCACTGCATTTGAAATAGCTGAGCTCCTATTCCGTCATGTATTCAGATACTTCTGAATACTCCTATTCAGGGAGTCCTGGGATATTAGACCCCACTGTTTCCCTCGAATGCTACCATTACTAATTCCTCTGTAGTTAATGAGTGGCTTTGGAAGAGTGAATAGATCTGGGAGACACGCCACAGATGCTTGGAACAAACAGTAAGACCACGCAAAGAGTTCGCAGATCGCCAGTGACCTGATATGTCAGTTTATGACTCCGAAGTAATGATGTTCATTATACTTTCATTTGATGTGGTAATGAAGTAACAGACCTGTCACCAGGGCTCTTTTTTCGAAATTGCGTTCGGCAGCACTGACACTGAGCTTGCACAAATTGGTTTATATTGGATGTATATGTTGCAATCTAGGCTATTTATTTTAAAATTATTCAAATGTGCAGATTGTAGTGAGATCGGCAACATTTAAATCTTTGCAAACAATTTGCTTTATAAAACCAACAGATTCCAGACCTAAAAAGACCACACAATGGTCTTGGAGAATGGAATCACAATGGTTGCACTTGCAGTTGAGATAATATGATAGTATGATTATCATGACAATAAACCATCTACAGCAAAAAGCCTACAAAACGATCAGACTAAAGGTAACAATTAGTCCTTATGTAGGCTAAAGCAGTTAACATAGGTACAAGCACAAAAGACTAACCACAACAATTAACTAAAACCAGAAGTGCAAAGCAGTCAGTAACTACAAGGCATGGTAGGTGCTGATGTGCACACACATAAATGCAAAATCTGAACTTCTCTGGACTTCTGAATCTTCACAGCAGCGTATCCTTCCATTTGCACTTGAACTTGCACTAAGATCTTTTCAAATGCAAGCTTAATAAAGTGAGACTTGTGTTTGTGCAATGTACTACACCAATGTACCCAGTGCTCAGAGAAAAGGATTTTTTTTCATGTTGCAGTTTATGCTCCCCAAGTTAGCACAATGATCAAAACTGTGATGACCTTCAGCATGGCCTGTAGTGCACAGTGGAACGTACCAAGAATATTAGCTATTGTCCATTTTCCATCTGAATGTTCTGAGTTTTCTGTATGCATAGCAAAATGCCAGGTCTTTATCAACAGAATACTCAAGCAAGTACTGACTGACATACCATGACCATGATGTTATAATGACCATAATTTCACCAAATTTGTCCATGCTATTTCCAAATATCCATTATTGGCTAATAGAAAACTTGTCTACATTTTAGAAAAAAAAACGACAACTGCTAGCTCCATGGATGTAAGCCATTATAGCTCAGCTCAACTCCTTTAAATAGCTTGGCATGGCAGTAGTCACATCTGGTCCTGCAAGACTACCATTTTAATGTTTTCATTTTTAAGGAATAATAAGTTAATTTTTTTTTTAAAGACTGAAATACAGTAATTAATTTTGACCAGGAAATGACCAGACAAAAGACAATATTGCTTAATAGTGCTTTGAATTTTTTATTCAAACTAACTGGGGAGACACTAGTGGTTCTGTGGGAGAGCCGGCCCAGTAAAGCCCACCTGTGGCAAAGGGTATGGGTTTGACCAACCAAGACAATATCACCTTCCCTGTATTCCTATTAAAACACTTTGTCACTGGTCCCCAGGTCAAAGGTTCATCTACCATTGTTCTGCCACCATCACTGAATCTAGAAGGAGAACAGGTATACACTGTCAGGGAAATTCTGGTTGTGAGATGTTGGGTGGCCGAATTCAGTACTGACTGGGAAAGATGCTGAGTCCCAGCTTATTTTGGACCCAGTCCTAAACAAGGAGCTTCATGCCCACCAGCTAGCACCATTCCCAAGAGTTAGAAAAAGAAAAATATGTCAGTGTGCTTCCAACACCACTAAACAGCACAGACTGTGAGTTACCAATACATGAGGTGACTCACAGAAACCCAAGAACACCATATTAATTCATTCTTTTTGTCCCCTGACTCGACAGTCTTTTTTCCTTTTCCATCCACAAGTCCAACATCATCATAAAGTTCGTAGATGACATGACCGTCATAGGACTGATCTCTAACAACAAGGAGTCAGCCTACAGGGAAGAAATCAAGAACCTGGAGACGTTTCTCAACTCCAAGAAAACCAAGAAAAACTAATCCTGGACATCAGAAAACAAAATTACAGTGTTCACCATCCCATCAGCATCAAGGGTAAAAAGGCTGAGTCAATCAACACTCCAGCACATCAGTAAAAATAAAAACACACACGAAAAAAATCACTGGATCACAGCTTCCAACAGTGGAAGAAGTTTACAGAACTCACTGCACCCAGCGAGCCAATAACATCTCCAAAGACCCGACCTACCCCGGCTATAGCACTTTCACCTGTCTGCCTTCTGGTAAACTCTACAGGACCTTGTACGCCCATGCAACCAGACTGAGGAACAGATTCCTCTTTCTTACTACTCAACACCCAGCGTTTCCTCCCCACACCGTAGCAGCACCTCACACTACTCTGCAATACACCACTATGGACATCTGCCATCACACCATTCTGGCCACATGTATAATCCACCATTATCTTCCAAGTGCAATTTAAACTTTCTAAGTGCAATGAATGTGGATACCCATTCTGTGCAATACCCTATACTACACTTACATTTACACCTGTGTACATATAACTACTTTTTTATTGGATATCTCTTTACAACCTACTGTGAATACTGCTACAACCCTCTTCTGCACATGTACTTTTGTACTTTGTTATTACTCTGTTACTTTTACCTCATTGCACTTTCTACTTAATTTCTACTGACATTTTATTATTTTTATATTTTTATACTTGTACAGTGACAATGAAGGTATCTTATTTTTTCATTTTTAATAAAAGAAATCCTAAACACTTTAGCTTTTAATACAATGGTATTTACTGCCCATCTCTATGACTTACAGCCATTATTAGACATGCCTATACTCTATGTCCAGTGGTGAGCACAGACACTGAAATTGTAACTGAGTTTGAATAACCTTAACTCATATATTAATAATAATAATAATAATAATAATAATAATACATTTTATTTATAAAGCACTTTACATTTTAAAGAAAATCTCAAAGTGCTACAGAAAAGGGTCATAATATATACAGCAATTAAAACCAGCTGCCAACTGAGATTAGCACAGAAATTTAAACTCTAAATATTAAAAGATTTTTTAAAAAGGTACGTTTTTAGACCCCTTTTAAAACTATCAGTCATTTGTGGAGCCCTCAGATGTTCAGGGAGGGCATTCCACAGGCGAGGGGCAGCGGCGCAAAAGGCTCGATCCCCAATGGTGCGGGTCTTAGTCCTAGGGGGGAGGAGACGATGAGTGTTTGTGGAGCGGAGGGGACGTGCTGAAATCTGTGGGGTGAGGAGTTCTTTAAGGTAAGTGGGGGCGTTGCCATAGATGCACTGATGTGTGAGGAGGGAGACCTTGTATTCAATCCGGGCGGAAATGGGAA
>CM040977.1:19074982-19103457 GCA_022985145.1 Pangasius djambal
ATATGTGCTGGAGTTTCTGGATGCTCTTGATAGGGATCCCGATGAGAAGAGAGTTGCAGTAGTCCAGTCTGGAGGAGACAAAGGCATGGACGAGTTTTAAAAGTATTATTTTAAAGTTAGTCAGCAAAACTCACATGAATCCTCTCACCATCTCTCTCTTTCTTTCTCTCTCTCTGCCTCTCTCTCTCTCGCTTTCTCTCTCTCTCTCTGTCAACAGATGGGCTGTTAGTGAGCCTATTGCCACGGACATGCAGCTTGTGAGATAGGAGGCTATGCCAAACCCCTGCCGGCTTGACTTCGCTTACTATGCTTCTCTCTCCCCTGCCAACCGTCCCCAGCCCCCCCACCCCCCGATAATTTTCCCCCCTGTAGCTGATACTGTCATAACTGCCATAACTGCAGCACTGACATTATAACATGCTTATTAACAAACAGCCCACAGTGCAAAGCACTATGGCATATAGGGGCATGACAGAGAGAAATATTCTCTTCTCTCTCTCGAACACACACACACACACACACATTTATTCATGTCTAAGTCCTTGTTTTCAGTACACATTCACTAACAAAGTGATAAACAGATCCAGGCATTTGCAACATGTGCCTTTGCACTTGAGTTTGTCAAATGCTGCAAATTTCTCTTTTTCTCTTGCTAATTTTTCTACAGACATTCAACAAGTACACAAACAAAGCATATGTGTGTGAGAGTGAGACAGATTAAAGATTTGCCAGTCTTGGAAATGTGGAAATGTCACTCATGACTTATTTACAGTGAGGGTGAGAGTTGCAGAGCTCAGAATTTTCAGGCTCTGAGTTATGAATATTTCTTTTTAATTTGGAGCATCAGTTTGGGATGATCATATGAAAAAAAAATAATAAATGCTGAACACTTTCAACACACAGGGACTTTGTATATCTGAAATAATGTCTGTAACGTTACAAACGAATAGGCCTTGTACTGTCTTTTTTTTTTAAACACAAATGGCATTTCCACCCCTAACCATTCTAAAATTCAAATTTAGCATGCAAACAAAGTTAGAAAACAAGACAGATAGATAGATAGATGTGTTTGTAGATAATCAGGTATTTTGATCCCTTTTCCCTCCCCTGACCCTTTCTCTGCGCTCACACACACACACACACACACACACACACACACACACACAGCAACGCCAATCTCACTTCAGGATACAACCGACACGTTCCGCGCTCTGCACATCATGTCCTAATAGCTGTGTGTGGATGTGTGTGTGTGTGTGTGTATGTTTGTAAAGCAAACTGATTCCGATTTTGTGAAATCCGGTGCGAGTCGGTGGGGCTGCACCGCTCCACATTTTTGCGCAACTATTTTCATTCATCTAGCGTCACAGCTGAAGAAAACCATGATCCGAGATTGTTTCTGCATCTGGCGCGCGCTTTGGGTCGCTGCTCGTTCCGGACTGTTAAAGCGGCGCTAAAAACCGCTGCACTCTGTTTGTACAACTTTGATCGCGGTGGTGACGAGCGACCACTGAAGTCTAAAACTCTCTCCTCTGGCGGACTCATGGCTCTGTGGAGAATGGACCTGATCAGACTCTGTTTGCTCCAGCTGCTTGTAATAGGTGAGTTTTCTCCATTTTCAGTCGCGCGCTCTTTAGTCTATATTCTCTGACAGGGTTCGCGCATAACGCCAGTAAACAAGCCCAGCTGCAGCCGATGCGGATTGTGCGCAGTACGACGAGTTGTAATTCTGTCCTCTCGATGCACGAGCCCTTCTTTTCTCCGTTTAGCCTTCTGAGTTGTTTTTCTTCCCTCTATAGCAATGTCACGATATCATCGGAGTTTAGAAAGTTAAGTCAATAACCTTGTGCGCGCTTGGTCTGTAAGCGCAACTGTGGCGCATGTACAACGCATAAGACAGATCGGCCGACACGCTAATGTGATTATGTTTGTGTGTATTATAATTACCTGCCGTGATGTTTAATAGCCTCGATCACGGCACATTAACCTCGTCATTAAACGGCAATGGCGCTGAAAGGCTGCGCGGCGTCACGCTGGGGAAAGCAGGTAGAGAGCAATGAGGACGCGGCAGCCCCCTGCACAAATCAGTGCTATACATGATCTTAAAGTTCATGTCCATCTAATCTACAGTGTCCGTCCCTAATGTAGGTCTTAATGTAGGGCTAATAGTGAACAAATTCTGATCTGGAGCGCACAAAACCCTCAGTCCTGTCTCTATACTAATTATAATGCATTCCTATATTTATGCCTCAACTGAGCCTACTACAACAAGTTAACCTATTTAGACCTAACTGGGAAAATGGTATGAATTAGGCAACATGGAAAAATCTGAAGGTTTGTGTTAACCTATAATTTAGGCTAATAAAAGATGGAATGAAGCTATTTTTGATCTACATTTTAAGATGCTAAGAAGCCTGAAAGTCTGAAAGATGGCGTCAGATATTTCAGTCATATACTACCTTAGTGGATGGAAATTCCTTTGAAAGAATATATTGCATTTTCAGTGAAGTTAATCAAGCCCCAGACTCAGTAAAACTCACATTTACTCAGAACCAAAATTAGAGAATTTATTTTCAAACATGAAGTGTATGTCAACAGTGGCAAAAAAGAATCCTGCAGTGAGATAACACTAGTCCTTATGAGAAAAGTGAGAAACTTGCTGCATCACTCCAAATGCAAAGTGGAATTGCAATAACAGGGTTATACAAGTGTCCTCATCATTAAAACAGGTGTGTGCATGCACACTCCCTTGTTCACACAGTGTTCGAGGTGGCATATGAGAGGATGTAAAACAACCATCCGACTGCTACAATATCTGTAGCAAAGGCCTTTATTTGCTCTATGTACACAGCTTTAAAAGTTGCCTGTACATCATTTCCTGTATTTCCCCATGTACATTGGAAAGATTCATTAGTGCTTATCCTAACCTGCAACCTTAACAGACAGAAGGTGTCAAAGCTCACTTTGAGCCACACTTGCACCACTTGAGCAGATGTGGGAGAAATGTTTTGCTCCAAGGTAGAGCACTTCCTCTGGGGATGGGCTGCACTCTGCAGCAGTGAGAGCATGGAGCCCAAAACCTGTTCAACCACCCCAGGCACACCTTGTCTAATCAGTGGTACACACATGCTTTCTTTCATGTTCCATACACACACACACACACACACACACACACACACGGCCCATCACTGTCATAGCAGTAAAACGTTTTCCCTATTCTGTGACCTATAAACTTCACATTGAGATACTCTCCTTACAAGCTTGACATAAACATAGTACATACACACAGGAGTGCAAACAAGCACAAGCACATGTCCCACTAATGCCACTCAGATGGAGTCAAATCTCCTTGCTTGTGTATTAGATAACATATATCTGTGTGTTGGCATATTATATGTCAAAAAAGCTTGCAAATGCATGTGAAACCAGGGGAGGAGGTTTCTATATTATTTAACTAATACATTTTTAAAAACTGGTCTAATTCAACCAATCACTGGTAGCTTTAGCTTATAAAATTCACCTGACTAAAAGCAATAGCTGCAGAGCCAGTAAAGTTACCTTTTAGTTCACATTAATGTTAGAGGTACTAAATAACTACTTACATTTTCAGGTATTAAAAGCATTTCTAATATTTTATCAAAATACCTTACAACAATATGCGCCTTGCATCAATGGGACATTTTCCAGTATTTGTGACAAATGACAAAGAGTGGATTTTCTTGAAATGTGTGCATACAGAGCTAAATCCTGAATTGCTTCAGCTGGGCGATTTGAAATTTGGAAGTGTTTTTGATTGTTTGATTGATTGTTGACTAATCATGTTAATAGTAGTGATATTGAAGTGCTTGATGAAGTGGAATCTGTGACCTGTAGCTTGTCTTATTCTCAGCTGCTCTTTGCACTCTTAGAATGGCAGCCCAAGTTCAAGGGCTGTGAATGTATATTTGCAATACATTTAATTCATAAAAATTCATTTCTGGTTATGACAAGGGGTGGAAAGTACTTGAGCAATTGTACTTTGGCCCTGTTCACACCTAGCATTAAATGTATATCCTGGGACAGCGCTAAGTATAGGTGTGAATGGGGTCCAGTGTGTATCAGAGACGCATTGTCACTCAAACCACCTTTGGAGGTGGTTTGGGACACATACGACCACATATCATTTGTAGTGTGAGCCCAAAAGTGTCTTTATGCATCCCAGACAATAAAGAAGGACCACCTAATTCAACTGTGTCATTGCCCTAGCTGGAAAATATATAATCATTGTGAGAATGATTGGAAATCGTGCTGAACCGTAGATTTGTCCACCATTAGGCTAATGGATACAGGTGATGCTAGCAGATAAAAGTAGCAGCTTCTTCTCCCATCTCATCTTCCTGTTAGTAGACCGAAAGGTCTGAACAGTGGTGGCTCGAAACTGAAATTTTGCTGAAACTTGTCAACTCTGGTTAATGATATTTTCTCAAACACAGTTGAACAAACCTATGACTAAAATCACTCAAAACTAGCTCCTAGACTATATGCTGAATGACTGTATGTTGTTGACTCGCAGCTGCCTATAACATGGTTACTGTAAAAATATACTACGTAGTAGCCTATAGCATAGCAAGACAAGTGTGATAGCTCTTAATTTAATTTTGTTTGACTCCATGCCGTTACTAATGTCAGCCTGCCCAGCCAAACTCTATGGTCACGAGCCGCTGCTGCATTTGAAAGAGCCAGTACAGGTACACGAGATATGATTCACAGGACATTTCTGCCTGAAAACGAATGTAAAGGAAGACTGACATAATAAATGTGCACAACACCCTTCCTCCAGTGGATATAATGTACGAAATCCAATTACAAGTGGTCACTAGAGACGCATTCAAAATGCCAGATGTAAACAGCTATGCTTTCTCGGCTATCTGAAAACACATCACTTGAGACAGATGTTAATAAAAGGGCCTTAACTACTATACTTAAGTATTATTATTTTGGGGTATTTATACTTTATTTGAGTATTATTGAAATCGAATACTTTTGAAAGTCATGAAGTTGGTCTAATTTGAAAAAGTGTGTTGAGGCAAGTTTTGCTCATTTGTTAATGTTAATCTTTAATATTAATTTAATAAGTCATTTACATGATACTTCTGTCAAAGTATGTAGCGTTAGTCATGTATATGACCAGCAAACGAGTTTAATTGGTGTTTTCAGGCAAAATGGTGCAGTTTATAACAGTTATAAAGTAATAAAAGTTACTTTTCACATGAAAATGTGACATTAACTTAATTTCAGCGGTTAAAAACATTTACATTAAAAAAAAATCTTTTTAATACATTTAAAAGTAGAAACCAGTTTACTTGTTTTTTAAAATGCATTTTTGGCTGGATACTTCCACTTTAACCTGAGTAAGAGTTTGACATATTATCTATACTTTCACCTAATTATAACTCTCAGTATTTTTTCTTTTTACTACACGATAATAGGCCAGGCCTAACAGGCAGAATAGCTTCAGTAAGTCAAACGTAATCTTGTACCATTGTGCTATTGGTGTGTTTGCAGTCATTATGTAATTCCCAGCATAATTCCTAGAATTCTAGCAAAAGGTGTTAATTACTTCTGCTAGTCTCTAACTAATGTTTACTTAGCATTTTAAGCTTTTAAGCATGGAATTATTTTGTTAGCCATACATTTAGTGAGTTTGCTGGAATATGAATTCATTCTGGTACAGCAACATCTCACCATGTTTAATTAAGACAACGTCTTTCCTCCCCCTCCTCTACTCTGCCCACATTCTGGTCCAACTGCTAATTAACCTCTGGTTTCTTATATAATAGACTAAACTCCATATGTGTTTGAGTTGCATGTGTATTTTACATGTAAATTTAAATTGGTATATTTTACGAGGAAAAATAAATCCAGTTATATATTTTATATTATGTTATATGTTATAAAATATGTATTTTTATATGTAATTTGACTCATACACTTATATACAGTGTGTATGTATTTATTTTTGTTTATACATGTATCCTCATATAAGCATGTTATTTCTGTATTAGGAAAGAAATTGTTGCACAACCATGTTTTACATGCCTGATCATAGTCCAGAAAATGCAGTCCATACATAAAGAACTGTATGTGTTTGAATAGAAAGATATGTAAACCCCCAAAATAAAAATGATCCAATAAAGCATTTTTGGAGTATGCTGGAAAAAATCACTGAAAAGAAAACACTGAATATTGTTTTGCAAAATTGTTTAAAGGATCATTCATTAAATAAGCATTTAAAATTGTTGTTTATAATTTTTTATCACAGTGATGTTTACATCCATCACTACAATGACAATTGAGAGTTGCTGCCTAACAGCTCCAGGATCCCTGGATTGATCCTGTGCTCAGGTTACTGACAGTGTGGAGTTTCACATGTCCTCCTTGTGTCCACATGTGGGTTTCCTCTGGGTTCTCTGGTTTCCTCCCACCTTGATAAAAACATGCCTTTTGTAAGAATGGCTGATCTAAATTGCCTAGGTGGGAAAAAGTGTGCATATGTTTGGTGCTCTGCGATGGACTGACATCCCATCCAGGGTGTATTCCTGTCTGGCGCCCACTGAACTTGGGATTCACTCTAGACAGAATCCACCTCAGAATATTCTTAACAAAACTGTGATTTGAGATTTGTTCAAAATTCTGATTGTTAAAGGATGTTTAAAGCATGTTGTCTCTCATGTTTGCATGTGTTATTGTTTTTTAAATGTATCCTGCTAGACATTCAAATTAACATGGTTTCACACCTGTAGATTTATAACAGTTATCACAAATCAGATTGTAGGAAATCTTACAAATGTTAGTATTAGGATTAGGGATTGTAAGTCTCAATTATTTAAAGTAGGGTCCAGAAATATCAGCATCCTTTAAGAGAATGGGTAGGATATTATATAAGATATATATTATACACTGTGGTTCAAGAATTTTACTCAGCAATTGGAAAAAAAAACTACTTATCTTTCATTTAATAAAAATATTCTCATAATTTCTTTTTGAAATAATTGTATTTTCCCTCAAACAAATGTGACAAAATAATTAAGACTTATAAAAATGATTTATAGGATTTAAATATGAGGTTGGACATATGTAAAATGCCTCTGTCATCCATTACTTTTGGAACTCAAGGGGCTTTAAACACAAAAGAGAGAGATGGGTGTTTGTCTGGTAAGAAAAAAAAAACTCCACAAGCAGTTTAAAATGAGCACAAAGTCAGGTAAATGTCTTTAATTAGATCTATAATAATTTGTTTGGAACATTTGAAAGTTTGGTAGGAATTGGGTGCGTGAGTGTACTGCCCAACCACAGTGAGGTGGATGATAATGGAGGTGAAGAACAACCCAAAGATCACAGTTTCAGAATTCCATGATTTAGTTGTTTTTCGGGGTTCTTTTTGGTCAAATGAAAATGTATGGTGATTATCAGTGGCCTGAATACAAGGAAGTGCTTGCACAGCCGCTGTTAAATATGAATGTTACTGAAGCTTTGAGGCTGTTTTGTGGCTAGTGGTCCATGGGCTCTTGTCAGATGGTATAGTAAGTGCCTCTAAGTAACAGGATGTTTTAGCTCAAAAATTGGTTGCCTCTGCTACGTGGTTATGAGTTGTCAATAGATTCATGTTTCAACAAGATAAGGGTCCTAAACACACAACCAAATCAACATAGAAGTGGTTGAAGGCACAAAAAAAATCAGTGTTTTGCAATGATTATTTCAGGCTCTGGTTTTGACCCCTGTTGAAAACGTGTGGTCAGAACTGAAGAGAGCATCCAAATGCACAAAGCTAAGAATATAAAAGAGCTTGAAATGTTCTGCATGGAGGAGTGTTTAAAAAGCTCTCTACAAGTGTCATCAACCTCGTTAGACATTACAGGTAGAGGCTCAGTGCTGCTGTTCTCTCCTGTAGATGCTTCGTCACATATTAGTTTGCCAATAATTTTAAAACCAGTGCTTACTGTAAAAAAAAATGCACAGAAACATGCAGCATGATTGTACTGCAGTTAGTGATGGTGCCTTATAGGTTACTGTCTGGCATGTTATCCCACAGGGGTTTCTTTATGAACATTTAAGGAACATTTGTAGTATACTTGGATCTGTTGTTTTATTGTATTGCTCAATGACTCTTTATATCCAAATCTGCCCTTATAATCCATGAGATTTCTGGAGAATTTCAGGAGAAATGAAGTCTTCAGAATCACACAAAATGAGTAGAAAAATATAACAACTCTGTCGCCTGCACATCCTTGTGGACCAGGTTCGAAGAAAGTGATCGCTGGAGGAAGCGACAGAGCCGCTCATTATGTTAACAGTTCGTCATTCTGCTGTCTTTTGTTAAAGCGCAATTATGCTGCTGGAACAATTACTCGGTAAAAGGAACTGCTGCTTCTGTGGTCCATATCTGGCACAGAGACAGGGCAAATGAGAGGCCTGCGAATTGTCTGGGGTGATTTCATCTGTACAGGATAGAAGAAGAGGCCTGCCACCTTGCATGTGGTGAGCGTTCTTGTTAGGGAGGTGTGAGCTGCTGGTGCAGAGGGAATGGAGGGGCGGTCTCGTGCTGAGCGCAGCTCAACCAGTCACAAGAATACAAATGAACAGTGTGAGGTCCCGCAGCTGGGCTCTGTGTGTGTGAGTGCGTAGCAGCCACAGGAATACTGATGAACAATGCAAGGTCTCCCAGCTTCTTGGGGGTTTTTCAGTGTGTGGATTGTGTGTGTGTGTGTGTGTGTGTGTGTGTGCTGAAAAGATTTCCATGTTTTATAACTACATCTCCTAAGCAAGGCACACTGTTCAGTATACTTGATAAAATGAACACAAGCAGGGTTCTTCCTACTGAAGCATCTGGAGTCTAAAGGCATGACAGATTTAGACTCGGAGTACAGACTCAGTGCTATCAACCCTCAGAAAACTGTACTTTTCCTTGTTGCTGTGGTGGTACCATAAAGGGTACATCTTTTGTACTTTTAGAATGTATCTTTATACCTTAATAACACATAACTAGATCTTAAGGATCACTTATGGTTTAACTCAACACTAATTATAGGTACACCACATACACCTTTCCGGGTAAAAGTAATAAAGATACCAGATACGTAATAAAAGAGACAAAAGATGCTACCACACCAGCAACAAGGCAAAGTACAGTTTGGTACCTTTATTTGAGAGTGATCTGATAAGGTCACGGTCACAAATAAAGGTAGATTACTGCATCTGTAATAGACATAACATGCAAACAGTGTCTCTGGAACCCACCTACGAACAAACAATCATAAGACAGATTCATAATTCATAAAAGTGATACCTGCATTAATTTTGCCTTTGGCTCTGCAACCACTCAGAAAGACAAAGTGGTTCACATAACCAGAGTAAAAGAGTAGTAAAAGTGTGTCATGAAGATAATCCCAGAATAATCCCTCCTAACCAGGTCACAATGTCCAAAATCCTCTCTGTGGAAAATGCCCCCAAAACACTCATCAAAACTAGACCCAGCTGATACGTAAACTGTTTCTTTTTCACCATCATACCACAGGTAAATCAGTAATGCATGGCTCTCATACACTTTCTGTTTCCTGTGTAAATTGCACAGTTCCCTATATATGACACTGTGGTGTCAGTGAGGAAGAAGCATAGACAGAAAACATTGTTAAAACAATGCACTTGTTCTTTTATTGGCAACTCACACTTAGAGCACAGTAACAGGCCTGGTGGTTAGTCACAGAAAATGCAAACATAAGTAAAACAGGCAGGCTCCAGAAAATGGTAAACACAAATAAACACATAACACAATTCTACACTACACAAAAGACTAAATCTAATAGAACATTCAAATTAATGAGCATAGCACAGAGGTCTAAGGTTATGCAAATCAGAGCTCACTCATGGAATCACAGCAATGCTGGAATATACCACATTTTTCCTGCCATAATGTGTGTTATTAGTCATTTTGATGCATGTCATCTGTGTGTATGTCTACTACTTTTCTCAAAAATTCATTCAGACTGTCATTCAGACTTGTAGGCTATGAATCATACCTTAAACTTGAAAACCTGTTCACAGTCCTTATGTTTACAGACATGCAATCACATTGCTACCATTTGCTGCTGTCACTACTGTCAATCAATTGTATTCATTAACAGCTGCAACTTGAATTTATGCCTAGTGTCACTGGGAGAAGTATACAGGCTTGCTATGTCATGTTTATAATTTGGTGAGGCCACATTGTCCTCTTACTTTTTAAAAGAGTGAAGGATGATGCAGCAATGACTAATCAGAGTCCACATTCAGCACAGTCCGTGGGTGGCACGACTAAACACACTTGACTGATTGGCTCTTAATGAGTAGTTCAGCTAAACTCCCTGAGCTGATTGGTTCCTAATGACCACTGGAAATGGAAGGGTGGGTGAACTAGTCATGAGCCATGTAGACTCTTATTATGACATGCAATATAATAATGCCAGTTGGCAATAATGTTGTCATCAAGAGACATTCAGTGGGCTATTTATTGTGATTTGACGTTTCCTCAATGATAATACAGCATAAATGTCCATTCTCAGTGTGTACATAATAAAGAATTAGCGATGAGCAGCCATGAATATCATTCAAAGATCATACTGATTAACAGAATCAGCAAGTTAAATATCAAATGTGTGGTATTGAGGCAATATTTTTGTAAGCTGTCTGCCACCTAAAGTTGTACCTCCTTTCCACAAACAAAATGGTTGATCAGGATTTGAATGATAAATTTCTATTTGGTGCCCCTGCTTAATGATTTACCTGAGCATCTTTGCAAGAAAACATAATAAATTCTGGTAGTGTTGTACAGAACTAAGGAGAGCACAGTGTGACAGACATTATTTGCATTTCTGCTCATGGGACATGATGGATGTTTCTGCTTTGAGTACTTCTTCTGCTGTTAAACCTAAACACAGCCTGGTCTGAATTAAGAAGACGACGGAGATGGCATTTTGTTCTGCTGATATCGTGAGGTCTTTTCATATTAAGTACCCTGAAATACACATGTAGGTATGATTGTTATTGATCACCCCAGCTATTGCACAATCCTCTCACAAATTTCATATCATTATCAATAATTACCGTAAATGCAGGGTAAGCCATTACATGACATCAACACACTACAACAAATAGTTCACGTTATGGATAGGGCAAAGAAATTTAATCACATATTTTAGATTAACAAAATGTTTTCCGAATGTTACGGTATTAGGAACATTCCCACGAAAGTTTGCTCTGTCATTTGTCCACCATGGTGTTGAATTCTCTAATCTCAAATAGGTTAGAAGGTGTTGAGTAGCTTTCTGTCAGCAACTCTGACAATAATTCTGGCTGTAATACAAATCACAAGTTTGAATTAATGTGACCGTTCAAATACATTATTGTTTCTATAGGAACAGCTCAGTCACAGGGGCTTGTATGGCAGATGCTCCACATAATCGAAGACTAAGAATAACTGGATTTGAAAAATCTATTGTAAAATATTAATTAATGTGGTTAAGTTTTCTGTTAGGAGAAGTCTAACATTTATAGAAGGAGTTTCAGTTGAAAGACTATAAGAGAGTCTTCATGGGATAGAGGCTAGTGAGAGGATGATTAAAGCATGGTCTGTGCTGTTTTGTTCCTTGCATAATGTTTATAAATGTTCCTAAGTTCCAGTCAGAAATTATGAAAATGACTTAATGACTTAATAATCTTGTTATGCTCTGTGTGCGAATGGATTTTGCTTAGCATCTGTACCAGCTAAGAGAGAATGTTATTAGAACATTTTGTTGGTATTCAACAGGTTCTACAAAGGTTGGAAATAATGTGAAATAAATATCGGAGAAATAATGTTCATGTTATGTTCTAAAAATGTCCACTGTAATAATGGTTTGTATCACTATGTTGTTAGGATGTTGCTCACATAGTGTTTTGATTTCAAAGCGCTTAATAAGAAATGACTTAACACTATTTAAAACAACAACAACAACAAAAAACATCCTTCTTCTCTTCAGTTCAGACTTGACATGCTAAAAACTTGCATAACCGAGTTTAGGTTTTTCAGCAAAGAAATTGCTCAAGGCAGAAACACCCATCATGTCTCATGAAAAGAATTGTAAATAATATTTAGTTTAATGCTGTTTAGATCACCAAGATCATTTCACTTTAAGAACTGTGTGCTAATTAGAAAGCTTCTAAAAATGCATACAGACTTTTTATAATCTTTATTTCAGCTTCTGTGTGAGCATCCGCAATACTGGAAAGCTTGGGATAGTCACTAACAAAATGCATGCTAAAATTCACTGTCACAAGGGATAGAGAACAAGGTTAGTGCAAGGAAATTGGTGTGTGTCTTACATAAAACTACATTTTGCTTCGCTCATGCGTTTATACACACACACACACACACACAAACACAGAGTCTGTGACAAACACAAGACTTTACTAATTGGCCTGAATCAAACAGTTCTCTCACATAGACACACATGCATGTACAGGGGCTGTTGTGCTGACAGAGGTAATAGAGGCTGTGTGTTTAGCCCTGGCCACAGTGAGCATGTGTATGCCTGTTCCAGTCAAACAGCAGTTGTTTCATTTATCAGCTCCATGTTCCCCGACCTCTCTTCACTATAGCAAACGGCATGTGTACAAGACAGCTCAGATCACTGTGAAAGCATATACACACGTGGAGGGGCAGTCAGCTGTTGGATAGTTTGCAATTACAAAACAATTCATTTCCCAGATCTCTGTTTTCATTTCCTTGGCTTGTTCTATTTATTCAATAAAGCCCATTTCCAGGCAGTCATTGCGGAGGCCAAGAAACTGCTGTATAGATTGCTTAGATTAGTTGTGGACTGTCGGCTAAGTGAGTTAGTCACCTTTCTTTGGAACATCCTCAGTTTAAGTCCTTAATAACACTGAGCACATCTAGAAATTATAGCATTTTTTAGGTAAAAAAAATTCCTATAAGATGTAATCTCAGCAGTTATTTGATCTGACAAGAAACTAGGGTCTTTGTATTTTAAATATGAATCCTCTTAAAAGAAAAGGAATGTCTAAACAATATGGTTGGGACCACCAGTGCCATCCTGTGCCTACTGTTGTAGACACACATAAATCTATTAAAATTAAATAAATAAAGTAATGATTAATTAATAATTAATGTATTAATTTCACAATTCAGTTCAATTTAATTTATTCATTTTAATTCATCCCTAATGGGCAAGCCAGAGGTGAGGGTGGCAAGGAAAAACTCCCTGAGACAATATGAGGAAATAAGGTACATTCCTGAAATGCTGCAATAGTATAGGAATTGAGTGAAGGGGGCATTGAGTTTTTTTTTTTTTTTTTAATTTTAAATCGCATACTTATGTACAATTCTAGACCATGAGCACTAACAGTAACCTGTTTTCCGGTTACAGTCAGTGTTTGCACTTTAAAATATCTCATGCAGTCTTCAAACCTACACAAAGGTCTGTTTTTTGGTCTAGATTTTCTAACTTTTCAAGTAAATACTTTCAAGTGTCAGGTCAGAGTTCTCGATTTGAGGCACAGCTCATGACAACAGTCACTACAATGGGAGAAAGTTGTAAAATGAAACAGAGCTTGTTGGTGTGTTTAACATCGCTGGGCATGAAATCAGTAAACATTTTACAGTGTGATTTGGAAACCTGACAAGTCATAGATGGCTCTGACTTGCCATCTACACTCTTGGGCAAAAAAATGGGCCAGGCCCAAAATGGCAAATATTAAGCTTTTAATGGTCTTAACAACAAAGCATTAGTCAGGAAATTAGCAAGAATTACACAAATGCACTCCTGAGAGCTCCTGTGCCACTATTTGCTGGTTTACTTTTGCTTCAGTGAACTGTTTGTTTGGGGAAAAGCTAGAAACGGGAAAATTCACTGATGTAGTCTTCTTGTATACAAAGTTAAAATCATGATGATGATTAAAATGTTTGATGTAAAATTCAAACTAAAACATGTCTGGGTGCACAATATTTTCAAAAAATATCTTTTGGGATGTTTTTTTTCTTAAAAGATTCATCACTTTTTGGTTTTCTGCCACACCTGATGCAGCCCATCAAGGGCCACAAGGCTTAAACATTTAAAGAAATCAAAGGGAAAAGCTCTCCTATGCTGAGTTCCTTTATGTATTTGTTTAATTCTTGCTAATCTTTTGACCAATGATTAGTTGTTAAGGCCATTAAAAGTTTAATATTTTGCCATTTTGGGCTTGGCCCATTTTTTTTGTCCAGGAGTGTAGTGAATGCCACATTTAATCCTCCAGATGTACATATCCAAATGAGTGTGTGAACTATGTCGCTTGTGTTGCCTCTGCTTCTGCATCAGGCTCCTCTGCTTCACATCAGGCCAAAAACAACACACACACTCTGTTATAGATTATTATTATATATAAAGTGCATTATGCTTCCTTACTGAGAAGAGATTAGTTTCATTCTCTGCATTAGCTGCACTGAGATGAATGGATTCAATATTTCAAAGGAGTCAACACTGTAATCATTCATTCAGTCAGTCATTCATCTTCAAAAACCACTATATCCTGGTCAGGGTCATGGTAAATTCGGGCAGGACATAAGGCAATAAGGAATACACCACGGATGGGATACCAGTCATCATGTTCACACAGTAATAGTATTTTGTAATCCCATCTTTGGAGGATAGGAACTATAGTTTGTACAGGTTTTACCCTTATTGAAGAGTACACTGTGGTTTAATTAAATGTAGATAGTGTGCCAGAGATGAGGAACCCACACTAATATACACACTATTTTAAAATAAATGTACAATACATAAATTATAGATCATTCAGCCTGGTTGCAACCATCAGCCTGGGTGCCATATAAGGTAAAAGGGAAAAAGAATCTGTGAGGGACTGTTGGATTGACCAAACAGTCATCAGCTTGTGTAGTTGAAGAGCGGGACAGTTATTAAGCAGTGTCTATTGATTGCTGTCTCCTCACCATGCTCCAGGGAGTACTCAGTGTCCTCCTGGAAGGCTATCAATGTTCATTAGTCACCATGACATAGAGTGATGATCCTGCTGACCAAGAGGTCAGCAGAGATAGATGAACAAAGGAGGCAAGGATATGGATACCATTTTCTCAGTAGCACGTGGGAAGTGGTCTTGAACCTGATTTAGTACCTCATTTAAACATTTGAAGGTTAACAGGAATAGCATAGTGGTAAAGACAGTTCATAAATAACAGTCAGCAATTCTGATTTTTAGAAAGGTATATCTCTACCTTTAGAAATTTATCTCTACAATAATATGTAAAGAGGTGCAGTAAAGAAGCAAATGTCATGAGTATTTTTGCAGTTTGCATATCATTGAATAAATAAAACACTTACCCCATAATACACCATACTAGTGAACTAGTGAAGTGACTAGTGTGTTTTCATTGTTATGCTTCAATTTTTTTTTAATTCCTGTATCTTAATCAGTCTTCCTTGCTTTATTCTTATTCTAAATTTCTACACCGGTATACTATGATGCTCCATCTTCCCCATGTCGCTATGCAACACAGCAGCCAATCTGGCATCTGCATGGTTGTGTACCAGAGTCGAGCACTTAACATTCTCCTCAATCCTCCAGTATATAAGTTTGATGATAAGTTTTCTATGCTTTGAAGGAGGCTGTACAGTTTACATGATGACAAGAGGTTTGCATCAACAGTTCCAGATATCATGAGATTTGCAATGATGTCTGGATTCATTATAATTCCCCAGAGAAATTTGGCACACTTTGATACTGTAGTGCATTTGGGGTTAAAGAAAGCAACTATTTTGAGAAACTTATCCTCTACTAAAAATTGGCAGTAGATGTGTTATCTGCTGTTCTAATAACAAAATTAAATGGAATTTAAGATCATAAAAATGCATTTATTTGATCATCAAAATTGGTCCATAAGAGGTGGTTCACACTTGAAGCCATTCTGTGAACACAGTATTTAAGAAACTGGAAGAGAGAACCTGGCAGTAAAAATATTTTATCATTAGAACTCAGTCTGAGCCCAAAAAAACTGACATTTTTTTTTTTTTTGATGTGTTCAATATTTCTACAGGGTAATTTAGCAAACTTTAACTCCCAAAGGGTGATACAGTGGTTGTTTGCATAGTAGATGAGAAAAGCAGATAAGTAGCTTTTCTTTCTCTGAAGTAGACTTCAAAACCTGCAGCACAAATCTGCATCCAACAAATCACTATGTAGCTGGTGGGGTGTGATTTATCATGGGTCTGCACTGGGAGAGAGGTATTTGAGGACAAGCTCGAGGGGTAATGACTAACCTGGCCCACCTGAGCCCTTTTGTCCCACATATATTCATGTGATTTCTCCCTCTGTCTGGGAGGTAAGCTGGGTGTGTATGTGTGTGGCTGTGAACAGAGTAAAGCCAAGGCCAAACAGAAAAAAGTGAGCAAGCAGGAAATCTGCAAAATTATTTGTTTTGAGAAAATTCTTACCGTATGTTGCTGATTACCATGCCAAGTTCATGAACCCAAATAAAGAGCTCACGCGCGCTCTTACCCGAAGATCTGCAGTGTTCTCTGAGTGGCTTACTGCCAAGATTGCTACACATTAAAATTAATGTTGCACAATGTATTATGTGTATGTACAAAGATGTAGAAAATGGCATATGTGTAAACAGTTCGGGTAAGGGCACTCTTTGGCCTGTATTGTTAACTACAACAGCTTTATAATTGATATTAGCATGCCTATAACAATATCCAATGGCAGGTTAGCAATTAAACAGTAATTAACATGTATTCATTTTGGACACAAACTAAATCTAGAGACTGTTACAGATTCACATGAATCAAATAGGATAGGAAAAAGGATGAGGCAAAAAGACAAAGTAGATGGTGTGCACTGAAGTCATTATAGGCAGCAACATATTCAATTAGGCCTAAATTACACACACTATTTCTCTCACTCACTTTTTCCTGTGTCTCATTTCTATCTGATATCAAAACTGTCATTCATCTGAGGGCAGCGGGTTTTTTATGTCGATGACCTTTCTCCTGTCTCATGATTTGATTTCTTTCTTATTCATTGCTCCCCATATCAGACTTGGTGACGTGTGGGTATATTTACTGCTGTGGGATTTAGGCACAGGACAGGGACTGAAGCTAACACATTCCAGAAAAAAAAGCTTCGGAGCATTTTAAAATAATCGGAAATTCATAATTGTCCCCTTTGAACACTAGATGAATTTTGCTTTGGTGGTTGGCATTGTGTTTCCTGCAGTGCTCCAGTGGGAGGAAACCTAATAGAATGATAGAGATCTGAATTTCTCCTGCACGCTACCCTCTACTCATCAACAGCTTTAAGCTTCATGACGTTTACAATACTGACAGATTTCATTTTGTCATAATTGTGTGCACACTAGATGATTAAACAAAGGACTATTATCTCATAATCACAAATGTCAAGGGAATTAGCACAATTAATCGTCACGTAACACAAATAAAGATGGATCTGGACATATAGCATTTTACAGTTTTAACATTGGCCTGTTTTATCCTTCTGTGTAAAGACTAGTGTAAGAATTGGAAACACAAGCTGTGAATGAAAATTTAAGTAGGTGTGGACATCAGTCTCAGAGTTCCACAAGCTCATGCTTAATCTCTGCAGTGCACTGTTAATGCAGAGCACTTACAACGATCAGCCATAACATTAAACTCACTGACATGTGAAGTGAATAACATTGATTATCTCCTTACAATGGCACCTGTAATATATATATATATATATATATATATATATATATATATATATATATATATATATATATTAGGCAGCAAGTGAACAGTCAGCTCTCGAGGCAGTTGTGTTGGAAGCAGGAAAAATGGGCAAGTGTAAGGATTTGAGCGACTTTGACAAGGGCCAAATTGTGATGGCTAGACGACTGGGTCAGAGCATCTCCAAAACAGCAGGTCTTGTGGGGTGTTTCCGGTATGCATTGGTTAGTACCTATCAAAAGTGGTCCAAGGAAGGAAAACTGGTGAACCAGCGACAGGGTCATGGGCATCCAAGGTTCACTGATGCACGTGGCTAGCCTGTCTGGTCCGATCCCACAGAAGAGCTACTGTAGCACGAATTGCTCAAAAAGTTAATGCTGGCTATGATAAGGTGTCAGAGCACACAGTGCATCAGAGCTTGCTGCATATGGAGCTGCGTAGCTGCAGACCAGTCAGAGTGCCCATGCTGACCCCAGTCCACCACCGAAAGCACCTACAATGGGCATGTGAGCATTAAAACTAGACCATGGTGGAATGGAAGAAGGTGGTACCAGGGTGCACTATGGGAAGAAGGAAAGTGGACAGAGGCAGTGTGATGCTCTGGGCAATGTTCGGCTGGGAAACCTTGGGTCCTGGCATTTATGTCAATGTTACTTTGCCACGTACAACCTACCTAAACATTGTTGCAGACCGTGGCCTCCAAATTTCCCAGATCTCAGTCAGAGCGAGCATCTGTGGGATGTGCTGGATAAACAAGTCCAATCCACCTCGCAACTTACAGGACTTAAAGAATCTGCTGCTAACATATTGGTGCCAGATACCACAGCACTCCTTCAGAGGTCTTGTGGAGTCCATGCCTCAACGGGTCAGAGCTGGGACCTACACAATATTAGGCAGGTGGTTTTAATGTTATGGTTGATCAGTGTATACATCTATTGCTTATTTTCCTTTCTCTGTCATTTATTATTGCCAATGTCAGTTTCATCACTGTCTGTCAACACAAAAATTATGTATTCAAATGGATTTCAAATGTTGAGCCAAATCAAAACAATATTCAAAAAATTTAACTAAAGAAATAAATCTTGTATTACAGCAGCAGTCAGTGGACATCTGGAGTTAAAACTTCTAAGTCTGTTCCCTGGGGGCTGCACATGCCGAACCAATGGTCCCTAAAATGCACCAACTATGACACAAGTATTTTAAGTTGCAGTAAATAAATTCTAGGTGTGACAGACTGGCTACTGGGCTTACAGGGATTTTACTGAACAAGACCCAACATTTTTTGCCAAAATCATTTATGTGTGATTAGGAACTGTCTTAATGAATAGGTGACCACAAATGACACTTACACAGGGGTAAAAAAGGGAGAGGGAGCTCAGGGGAGAGTGAAGCTTACCCACCATTGCTTTATGTGAACTGCAAGCATAGCTGAGCTCTTGCACTATAATCATTAATATAAATTTATAAACATTCATTCATTTTCTGTAACGGCTTTATCCTGATATGGGTAGTGGTAGATCTGGAGCCTATCCTAGGAACACTGTGCATGAGGCAGGAATTGACCCTGGATGGGATGCCTGTCCATCACAAGGCACCATGCACGCAAACATTCACACCTGGGGCAATTTATTGTAGCCAAGCCACTTGCCACATATTTTTGAGAGGTGGGAGGAAATATTTCACTCAATTCAAGGCAGTTGTTAAAGGCTACATTTACAGACTTCGTCGAGCCAGTAAAGAAAAAAGAATTCATGCCTCTATCAAATTAATGCTTAATACAGTGTTGCAACAGGCAAAGCTACAGTGCTGCTACAGGCCTGAAGTTTTAGATGTTCCTAAAATACGGTGACACCTCATTTTCTGTTCATTCTGTCACTAGACATTGATGCTCTAAACTAATGCAATTTATACACAACCTATTCCATTCAGATTTTTTAAATTTAATTTTAATCAGGAAGACATCTGATTTGTGGTCAAAATGGGTGGTTTTGCATATGTTGTAGCTATGTAGTTTGTGCCATCATATCGCACTAGCCAGGGACTAACTGTGATGCCATGGCAACTGGCAGTATATACTGGCACAGAAATGCCCACGGTACAGTGACTTGACTGACATGAGGCAAAAAAAAAAAAGAAAGCTGGTGAGAACCCAGGGAGTGAGAAGCAGCTTTGAGGGATTTAAATGAGTAAAAACGGCATGCATTATTACCCTTTGATGAATATTCCGGGTTTAAGGATCTGTAAGCCACCCCTTAAGGGGGTTGCCAGGAGCTGCTGACCATAATAGGGATTTCTACATATACTACAGTTTAATGAATGGTTACCCAAAAAGAAATAAACCAGCTGTACCATTCTTTTTTGATACTGTTTGGTTAGAATGCAATCTTATCCCAGTTTAGACTAATATCCTCTTTGCCCACTACTTGCTTTTGACAAACATACACTATACATCCCATTCCAGTGTTGGCTCCCCCCATTTTTGAAAAGGCTTTTCAGTAGATATTGGAACGTGGCTATGGGGATTCGCCCATTCAGCCACAAGAGCATTAGTGAGGTCAAGCACTAATGATGGACGAGGATGCGTGGAGCGCAGTTGATGTTCCAATTCGTCCCAAAGGTGTTCAATGGGATTAAGGTCAGGGTTCTTTGCAGGCCACTCGATTTCTTCCACTCCAGTCTTGGCAAACTATGTCTTTATAGAGCTTGCTTTGTGCACAAGGTCATTGTTATGCTGGAACAGGTTTGGGCCCCTCAGTCCCAATGAAGGGAAAGCTAGGGAAAGAAATGTTCCTTCAGCTGCAGAACTAGGGTTAGGGTTGCAGAACAACTGTTACTGTTAGGGGTGCAGAACAATTGTTTCTTCTGTTACAGTTACACTGATACAAATGAAGTGAAATTCAGTGGACAGTGCAAAATGCAGAGCTAAGCAGGTCACATAATGGCCAGGGCCCCAATTACTCGGGCCATGTGACTTGGACGTCCCATCGGGGCCAGTAATAGGCAGGATGCACTTCTTGCTGAGCTAGAGAAATGCCTCAGAGAACACAGGGTAAGGGTTCAATCCCATAATAGCATGCAACTGGTGGCCTTGGAGATGGCGCAAGGAAAACATGGACGGCAGGGAGGTGATGGATGATGCTGGCACACTTGGGTTTTATTGAGGTTTATTGGAGTTATAGGAGAACGCTCAATGTGAGTTCCATGAATAAACAATTCTCTATTACCGTCTGTCAGTACACTAAACTCATCTGTCATTATTACTTATTCACATAGGCCACCATGCAGGTTACTGAGACACACATACACACATGCACACACACACACCAAAGACATAAGAGTGTGTGAATATGCAGCACTCAACAGGCAGATAAAATATCATCCCATCAGTAGAAGCATGACAGGCTCATATAGCCCACTGCTGCCTCTAGCTGTTAGCCTTGGAATATATCTCATTAAGGGCTTCATAGTGGTGTTTTGTTGTTAAGAGTTACTCTACAGCTCACAAAATCTGTACACAACACAAAACCACACGTTTTGTGGATAGGTAAATTATACTTGTACCATGTATTTGCCCCTGTCTGTTATCCCCTTATCTCTCTGATCCCTGTTACTCTTCGCCATTGCTAAATCTTTTACACATACTGTCTGCTCAAACTCAGTCTCGCTGTGTCATACATACATGCACACTCCTGTATGAGAAGGTTAAGCATTGTAGTGCAGAGATCTTACCTCTGCACTATAGTTTAACAGATCTTTCTTGCTCTGCTAAAATATGCTTTTTATTCAGTTTGTACGAAAGAACAAGGGCTTTATCTAGTGACCTCCAGCATGGTTCATTCACAGAATTCGTATTTTCGCTGGAAACTGTTGACTCTTCCTTGTTTACTCACCCTTCAATTTTATCCTGTTAATGCACAGACTTGGATAAATGTGGTTCAGTTTTATATGATAAACTGGTAATTACCTCTGATGTACTGGCCTTGCCTTTCTCTGCCTGTGAGGCTTAGAGTGTGTGGTTTGAGAATGCAGCAACTAGTGATTATCTCTGATTGGTGCAGAGAGGTCATGCTGTTTGCACTGATTGCCCAGGGCTGGCAGAGGCGTCACTGCTAGTGCTTTTTGACCACTTAGGATCGTGTTGGAAAAGAAAATACAGAGGCTGGGAACTCACTAGTACTGATTATAAGTCTTCTTCAGACTAATACATTGTGACAATAAGTTTAAGATTTGGTTCCTTTCAGGATCCAATTCAGGAACTGCTACCGTAATTTTGAGGTTAATGCAGGACAATCAGCCCAGTCCAAAGCATTCAACTTAGGAGTCTCATATTTTAATACCTGATTAAATTCAGCTAATTTAAAAATGGCCTTCGTGAGTTCAGGTCAGTGTTCATTTTTAATCTCGGCGTGGTTGTGACCGTCTAGAACCTCAGTTTAACAACCTGTAAGACCCTGCAGATTCACCTTGCACCCTAACTGCATCACTGACTTCCATTTAAGAGATTATAGAAGCATGCTCTGCTACATTAGCCTCAGCTCTTGAAAAAGGGGGGAAATATGTGGGCCCTTTTACTGTGTCCTTTATGAGGTTGACGTGCTGCAAAGGAAAGCTAGAAATCATAACAGATTGGTCAGTCACTAAATCTGAATGTTTCCTATGGCCCCCAGTCCTAGCATTCCTTCATCAAGCTGAGATTTGATTTGTTCTTCAAATTAATAATGGTTAACTATTTATCCAGAGCATACATGGGAGCTTTGTGAGCCTGATTCTTTTTTCAGGAATTAAGGATATAATTAAATCTGACATATTTATGGCTTGTAGTGCAGTTTTGCAATGATATATGCACACTTTGTACACCTGTAGTAAGCCCACACACACACACACACACACACACACACACACAGGGATATTCAGATTAATTAGAGTTGAGTCTTTGATCAAATGACTTTATTTATCATTCTTCATGCTTAAGGTGTGTGTGTGTGTGTGTGTGTGTGTGTGTGTGTGTGTGTGTGTGTGTGTGTGTTTGCATTTGACTCAATGGGTATGTATGCAGTTACTGGGCATGTTGTAGGTGGTTTCCAAAGAGGATTTGCATAAAAGACACCACATGCAAAGTATGGAAAATAATATTTAAATGTGTTTGTGAGTGCTAATTGTTCGATAGCCACAAGAAGTTCAGAACTTAAAAAAAGGAAACAGGCTTCTTCAAATTTAATACCTGATTTTTAGTCATATTAATTTGCACATACAATCACTGTTTTCTATGTGAATTTCAGGCTTAGTAAATTGCATTATGGATGAAGTAATACTTTGCCCTGTATTTAGCATTTTCAGATTGTCCCAAACTGCATATTCATTAAGGCAAATGTGCAAACCAGAAGTGCTATATTCATATGAAAGACAAACTCCTCTTTAGAGCCTGTTACTGAATCAGCTAGTAAATCAGGGGCCCAGATGTTCTGTATGGATGATAGTTTTGGTAAAAAAATTTTTTTAGTTTGCTCTAGTGTAATTGTAGCCCTTTACAGTGAGATTTATTAATAACCCAGTAGTTATGTAAGATATTATTTGGAATCTAAGTAATCTAATTTGGGCAGCTGCACCACACCAACAGAACTCATTACCAAACTTAATTGATATATGTGGACTTTGAAATAAATGAAACATATTTTAACTACTGCAGCTGAGAGGATTTTGTACTGACGTATACCACACAGTGTTGAATTTTCAGTTTTGATTGGTCAGTAGTGACAGCTGCAAGTGCTTGTTCAAATACATTAGCACTTAGTACTAACCTATTTCATGGATGTTCCACAACATTAAATATAACTAGAAATGGATAAAATGTATGACATGTTGTTCTTTAATGAATAAAAAATGTAAACATTGGCAAATTGCTGTGGTATCAGAAGAATAAAACACTTCAGAACGTGCTGTTATTGCGAAATAATCAACCCCCTATGTGTTTTATTTCTTACTTAAATTTCATAAATGTTGTTTACATAACACACTGTTCTAATGTTGCAGACTTGTAATGCTGTCCTGGATATGCTTCCAATGCCCGTGACAGCAATTCACAATAAGGTACTGAAGTATAAAAAGTGCAATTAAGGTGTTTATAAAGGCATACTCTCTCTATCAGCAGTGACAGACCTCAATAAAGAGTTTTATGAGCACAAACACTGCCATTATAGGACTTCATTAAGGGAACATCGAGGAGACTCTACTAAAGCTGTGCCAGTGTAAACAGATGGCTGCTGTCTGTCTGGGTTATTTATTACGTATTTACGTGTTTGTGCTTTGACAGATTGCTAGTGATGTCGGGTGCTTCTTAAAATAGGGCTTTCATGTTTCTTTTTGTTTTTTTTTACTAATCTTGGTAAACTGTTGTCCTATCCTCCCCCTTCACATACTGGTATCAGAAGCTTTAATGTACTGAATATGCCTTTTTACAACCACCGACTTGTTGCTTGCCAACCCGTGTGGAAGAATAAAATCATAAAAATTAAGTGGCTAATATCTGCTGCCAAAAGCCTGTAAGACTGCTGTTGGCTCCCTCAATCTATATGTTATTGCCTTCACTTGGTGTAGATCACCTCGACGCTTTGGGTAGCCACTATCTTGTGTGTGTGCAAGCCTGTGGCTGGTCAGTGGCTGGTTTACTGGATAGTGCCAGAGTACAGCGTGAATCTAGCAGATCACCTGGAAGAACACATGGATACTACTTTAGCCCACTTAGACCATATTGACAGGAGGGTAAATGACCAGGCCACAGATGTATCTAAGCCAGACTTGTATGTCATTCCACCACACAACTACAGTATCTGTACCTTCTTTTGTAGACTGTCTATTATCCAACCTAGACCTTCCCACTGCCATGTGGGTATGCTATATATCTCTATCTTGAATCTGCTCTGAAGTAAGAATGTGAAATTATTTTATTGAGTCTCTTAAAGCCTGCATCAGCCTGCTTTGATCTTGCTCCTTCATATGAGTTTTTTATTGCATCTGTCAGCGTCATCAAAGTGGAGCACAATAGAGCTGCAGGCTCATCCTCCGCTTATTTACCATTTGTTCATTTTATCTCTCTCTTTATTGCGCCTTGTGTCGACTCCTTAAACACAATTCAGGGTTTGATTCTTCGACAACAAACCAGGCCTGACATTTACTAGACCATGCGCATTCTCTCTGCTCTGGCTTTAGATGGATCAGAGTGTGGGGTTTGGGGACTACAAGGAAGGCTTATATGAACTTCTCACTCAATTAATTTGGAGGGAACTAACTGGATTGGATAAGACAATTATGGAATTAAATGATTTATCTTTGGGACTGATAATATTAATACAGAGATGCTTAGATGCTCAGTTCAGGAATACTGAGAGATATACATTAGGAGTTACAGTAAATCTTCCACTGAACAGCTGTTGAATGGACTTTATGTGTTCAACGATTTTAATGCATATCATCCAAATATGGAAGAGCAAAGGTAACCTTAAATGGTTAAAGGTACAACCCCATTTCCAAAAAAGTTGGGACGCTTTTTTTAAAATGCAAATAAAAACAGAATGCAATGATTTGCAAATTGCACAAACCCATATTTTATTCACAACAGAACATAGAAAACATAACAAATGTTCAAACTGAGATAGTGTACTGTATTACGAAAAAAAAAAAAAAGTTAATTTTGAATTTGATGGCTGCAACACGTCTCAGAAAAGTTGGGACAGGGCCATGTTTACCACTGTGTAGCATCTCCTCTTCTTTTAACAACAGCTTGTATACGTTTGGGAAGTGAGGAGATGAGTTGCTGGAGTTTTTTGAGTGGAATGTTGTCCCATTCTTGCCTGATATAGGATTCCAGCTGCTCAACTGTCCGGGGTCCCCTTTGCCGTATTTTTCGCTTCATGATGTGCAAAATATTTTCAGTCGGTGAAAGGCCTGGACTGCAGGCAGGTCAGTTCAGCACCCGGATTCTTCTGCTATGAAGCCATGCTGGTGTAGGACGTGCGGTTTGACATTGTCTTGCTGAAATATGCAAGGCCTTCCCTGAAAAAGACGTCGTCTGGATGGAAGCATATGTTGCTCTAAAACCTGTATACACCTCTCAGCATTGATGGTGCCTTTCCAGATGTGCAAACTGCTCATGCCATATGCACTAATGCATCCCAATACCATCATAGAAGGTAGCTTTTGAACTGAGCGCTGATAAGTCGGATGGTCCGTCTCTTCTTTAGTCCGGAGAACACGGCGTCCATGATTTCCAAAAAGAACTTCAAATTTGGACTCGTCTGACCACAGAACAATTTTCCACTTTGCCTCAGTCCATTTAAATGAACTTTGGCCCAGAGAAGACGGCGGTGTTTCTGGATCATGTTCATATATGGCTTCCTCTTTGCATGGTACAGCTTTAATCTGCATTTGTGGATGGCACGGCAAACTGTGTTTAATGACAATGATTTTTTGAAGTGTTCCTGAGCCCACGCAGTGATATCCATTACAGAAGCTTGCCTGTTTTTGATGCAGTGCCGTCTGAGGGCCCGAAGATCACGGGCATCCAATATTGCTTTTCGGCCTTGTCCCGAAGGTTCGAGATTTCTCCAGATTCTCTGAATCTTTTTATGATATTATGTAGTGTAGATGATGAGATGTTTAAATTCTTTGCAATTTTACATTGTGGAACATTATTCTGAAATTGTTTCACTACTTGCCTCTGCCTCTATAAGATGCTCTTTTTATACCCAATCATGTTACTGGCCTGTTGCCAATTAATCCAATTAGTTTTAAAATGTTCCTTCAGCTGTTTCTTGTAAGTATTATTTACTTTTCCAGCCTTTTGTTGCCCCTGTCCCAACTTTTTTGAGACATGTTGCTGGCATTAAATTCCAAATGAGCTAATATTTTTCATAAAATAGTAAAACGTCTCACTTTAAACATTTCATATGTTGTCTATGATCTGTTGCGAATAAAATATGGGTTTATGTGATTTGTAAATCTTTGCATTCTGTTTTTATTCACATTTTATAAAGCGTACAACTTTCTGGGGTTGTAGATTAATGATGACAGCAGTTGTTGTTTTTTATTTCACCTTGAAGATATGCTGTATTTATTAATAAATACACCTTTGGGACATTAATTAAAACTTGCACACACAAAAAGAAATACACACATACAGTTTAAACAGAACTGAAGATGATGAGTGAAAGGGTAAGATGGCTAGCTAATAGATTACTCCATATGGAGGTGCTTGTGTAACATTGCTTGTCCTTGATATTTAAAAAAAAGCCACACTATTATTTGCTAGAAGATTGAAGTGTATGAGCAACATACAGTAATTATACACATACTCAAGCTAAGCAAATGTCCAAGTTGAAACATGCCACCTGTAAGACACGCTACAGCTGTCTACTCCAATTACTGACCTTAATGTGCAAATAATATATCGCAGAATGCAAATAATATATGAGGACTAGATGCTTCTATGTTTGTCTTGTCTGTCACTTTAACAGATTACCTTGTACTTACCCTTCATTTCTCTGCTGTGTTTATCTGATGACTTGAGTCTCAAGGTCTGTTTCTTTGTCATCGTCTGGACTGTGCAGTGATTACTGGGACATCTTTCAAGATCAAAACGTGACCTGAAACAGGGCTGGATCCTTTTTCAGTGTAACTTTGCCATGGAACATAAGCAGTGCTGTCAATACTAGAATTAACACTGAATAACGGCACTGCTTCCATATATGTTACATATTTACATTTCATTTTTCAAAAATGAAACAGAACATGAATAAATAGTGGTGGCATGGTGGCTTAGTGGTTAGCACTGTTGCCTCACACCTCTGGGGATGGGGGTTCAGTTCCTACCTTGCATATTCTCCCTGTGCTTTGGGGTTTCCTCTGGGAAAAAGACACGCATTGTAGACTGACTGGCATTTCTAAATTGTCCGGAGTCTGTGAGATTGTGCACTTCTCTGCGATGGGTTGGCCAGGGTGTCCCCCGCCTTGTGTCCTGAGTCCCCTGGGATATGCTCCACGCTTCCCTGTGACCCTGTGCAGGATAAGCAGTACAGAGAATGGATGGATGGTTAAATAAATAGCTAATTATGCATACTTAGCATCGTTAATAAATGATTAGGGTAAATAAAATCCAAACTTTTTGGTAATAGTTTCAGTTTTGGTGCATTAATACAACCTAAATACACATGCAATGAGACACATACACTTACTCAGACACACAGTCACATATTTGTAATATGGATCTAATTTAGGGCTGCAACGATTAGTCGTCAACGTCGACGACGTCGACTATAAAATTTCGTCGACGTGAAATTTCATTGTCGACACGTCGTATTATTTAAGCAGCCTCATTTAACTCATGACTTAATACTTCTTCGTTTACTGTCTATGATAAGAACACATGCAAATGAAACTGCAATGCACCGCAAGAAGTGTTGGGGGCAGTAGCGTCTTAAATCAATCAATCAATCAGTGAAGAAGTCTAACACAGAGATCAACAATGGCAGAGGCTCCGGCTCCGTGTGAGCAGAATGTAATGAACTTGAGGCCGCGACTATCTAAAGTCTGGGAGTTTTTTAAAGATAATAAAAATAATAAAGTCAAGTGCACTGTCTGCAATGTAGAGTTGGCCTAGCACGGCAGTACAACGGCGATGCACGAGCATCTTAAGCGAAAACACCC
>CM040977.1:19103557-19108557 GCA_022985145.1 Pangasius djambal
TGTGTCCTGTTGCGAGGATGCTACCTTTTCTTACTTGATAGGCTCTTGCACTTTATTTTCAGTTGTGAAATGACTTTAATATTTATTTAATTTGAGCCATATATGTGAATTTATTAAAATCAGTGTAAGCTGTTAAGCTTTTAGTTTTTTTGGTGCTGTTGTCATTCTTTTCATTTATTTACTAAGAGACTTTATGTCGACCGATACAGGTTGGGGCACGTGAAGTCGGGGCAGAAATAATCGCTGACTAATCGGAAACTGAATCTATAGATTAGTCGACTACTAAAATAATCGTTAGTTGCAGCCCTAATCTAATTTTTAAGAAACTGTGCATATAATGTGCATGAGCATGTTCAGAAGAATTGCCTGTTTCAAACTGCGTTGCATTTTCGCTGAGCCAACATTCAACCTTCCAGCATTTGAAGTTTTATCTTCCTCCCACACTGTAGTAATCCTCCTCTTTTCTGCTGCTCTGAGTCTGATGAGCTACTTGAGTAATTAGACAGGCATCCTGTGCTGTGCCCTGGCTTATAACACCACATTAAATTCATACTCAGCATCTCCTTCAGGTCTGGCTCTATGTGACAGGGCTTAGTGTTGGGGAACCTCAGGACACAAGCATTTACTTTTGTATTTATTCATTTATCCAGTGTGATTCTTTTATCCAAAACACTTTACAAGTAAGGCAGAAACATACAAGCATTTCTCTGAGGAAAATGGCAGGCAAATAGTGTTTTCCTTTAGGGAGAAGAGGGCCGTATCTCACAACCTATTAAAGAAGAGATTTTTATCCCACACTGCTAGCACATAAACTTTTAATATCTATGCGTACTGTATATATACAGTATAGAAGTAATAAAGTTTAAAAAAAATTAAAATTTCAGAATAGTGCACAAAGTTTCTTGAGAAACAAAACATTCCTTCTGAAACTGAAGCATTTCTACCATAGCAACAACTAAGAGTGTTAACAGTGAATTTCTCATTGCTGTTATACTATACACCTCCAAAGCCACTGGAAATGGATGTCCTTGATTCTGATGTTTCAAAATATAGTTTCTTTTAGTTTGTCCAGTTCAGAGATAATTCCATTACATTGTGATTGCAGTCATAAATTAGGAGTGATGGTGGATAACCCGTTACTCATTTTAGGTAACGGGCCACGTTACATTTAGTTCACTGACAATCTGTTTATTAGACCAATAACACATGAACATCTCCTCTTAAATGTGCTCATTTATCTGCACTTATCTGAAGGGTATATTTTGAACGGCCAAACAGATGAAACATACTGCATTAAATTACTGTTACAAATTATGGTTTTAACATATACCATATGTACATTTTACTGCATATCATCATGAACAAAGGAGTACACAAATAAGTAATAATGAGATAATTGCATGGACATTAAATGGCTAAAAAAAAGTTTGATCAGTGAATGGGTGACAGCAGTTGTTTTTTCAGTTCACCTTGACTATATGCTGTATTCATTCAGATAGATAAATTGACCCTGGCGATATTTGAAATATCTACTGCTTTCACGTCCTACTGCCTGAGAAGAATTTGGTGTGCACAGCTGATGAAGAATTTTTGTCAATGATGGCAGCAGTGCAATGCATAAAATCACATAGATACAGGTCAAGAGCTTCAGTTAATGTTCACATCAAACATAAGAATGGGGAAATAATGTCATCTCTGTGACTTTGACTGTGGCATGGTTGTTGGTGCCAGATGGGTTGGTGTGATTATTTCAGAAGCTGCTGATCTTCTGGAATTTCCATGCTCAACAGTCTGTACAGTTTACATAGAATGGTGTGAAAAACAAAAAACTGGCCTACATGCTGTATGAAGGCCGTGAAAAAAAATTGTGATCTTAAATTCACATCCTGGATTTTATTTTTAAACATATTTAATAATACAAGCCTCTTTTAGAGGGCACCTCACAGCTCAGTAAAAAAAAAAAAAGCCTCCACATGCACATGGGGTCTTTTAGTAGATCAGGAAATGCTGAGAGGCTTTTTTCCTTCATACCTTTGAAGTAGTACTGCCTGTTTTCCTGAGAGCTGGAAGCAAGGACATGTAACACACACTGTCTCTATTTACAGACAAATGATCACTTAGAGCTGATTTCATTAGGTGCGGCATTGAGAGGGTAAGAGGAACAGCACCCGAGTAGCCCCTGGACAGTCTCTCTAACAGTGGTATGAAGGAAGTATCAGTGAGGTGTAATATTTTCCTGCTGGCACTGGAATGCTTGGTTTGTAATATTTTCTCCGTGGTCGGTATGGCCTCTGGTCTGACAGCTCAAATAAAGATGGAGTCACTTCAACTCATTTCTGCTGTGCCAGGCAAAAGCTACTTGCCTCAGCATCACATTTCATGTCCAGGCCAATACACACACAAACACACACACACACACAGGCATGGCTGGAGTGCTTCAGCAGCCCAGTTGACCTTCGATCAGCCAGCGGCATTCTCCCTCTGTCATCTTAGGTCAGTCCATCAATGAGCCTGTTTAAAAGATTAAAGAACTATTAAAGTTTCAGTAGAAATCAGGCTTCAGGCCATCAGTGATGTGATGTGAGCTAGTTCCACAAGGACGGCAGGCAGAGAGACCAACACAAGGACTTAGGTGCTCGCCAGGGATCTTGATGGGAATAAATGCAAGAGGAGTATGTAGGATTCTGAGTGCTTTAGAAAATATGCTACAGGGATGCAAGGGCTGATGATGGATTGGTTTCCTTGCAAATGTGTGTTCTCAAAAAGTTTCAGAAGAATGTCCTTCAGAAGCCTCTAGAACTAGAATGTGAGCATCCAAGACAAAAGTGCTTGCAGAAATGGCATGTAAGGTGGGAGATCTGTCCCACTTACAGCATGTTTGTGTGCATACAGGACGGAGCTCTATCCCACTTGCTGTAAGACTCCCTATGGCCAAGAGCACAGAATACAGGTTAGGCTTGGAGTAGAGGTGTTCCAAGACTAGGATCCCACGGGAAACAACAAAAAAGTTACAGCAAGTGAAATTTTTACTCTCATGTGGGTAGAGCAAGTGGGACAAAGGGAAATGGCACATTTCCAATAATATTCAGTAAGACTCTATTAAAAGTCTTATTCCAAATTAATAAAATATTTAGGATATACATTTTTGTCTTGTTTGGATCATTCTGGTATCATTTTCAAATGGCTGAATCGGAAATAAGTCTATTTGTCTGCTTTATGTGCAGAACAGACACAAACCAATGTTCATACTGGCAGCAATTTATTTCTCCATGCATCATTAAAATCACTCTACACTGGTTGCTAGTGGGCATTCCAATCTTCAGTTTATTAAAGATATGGCCACACAAACAATATAGAAAACTATGCAGAAGCATTCATTTGACCACAGATCAGATGTCTTCCAGCTAACAATATGGCACTGGCTGCAGTTTTTTTTTTTTTTTTTTTTTTGCTGTAGTTTTATGACAAAGACACAGGAGAATCAGTGGGTGTGAACTGGCCTTGCTTCTTTTCATATCAAAGAAATAGTCCAAAACATATTACTTTGCAAACTGGTCACATAATCTATTTTAGTTTCCATGATTCCTTTTTAGAATAATAACCCATGCATCAGTTTCTTTACATGCATTCACCCACGCCGTAGCAAAGCTTGAACTGGACATTAAAGCACCTCATGATAAAATCATACTGTTTCAATAAACAAACATTCACACAGTTGTTTTTATTTTTAAGATATGTGCATAAGCACAGTTAATACACAGAAATAGAATGGAAATAGAAATAGAATAGAAACATAAAGTAATCCTTACAGAAATATTCCTTCTGGTATACTGTACCACATGACTGTAAAGTATCACACTGCTTAAACTCCTATGGAGAATTGTACATAGGATAACATAGCGCTAGCTACAGTTTCATTCAGCTAGCAATTATGTCATGTCTTTTGTTTATGTTCCAAATTCTCACCTTATTTTAATAATCTGTTTTGCATCTACCTGAATATGTATACTCTCAGAACGGATTTTCTATTTTCAGTAAAGATATTACTACTTATATTTTATGATAAAGACACAGGTAGACTCAGTGTAGTATTCATTCTCTTTGTAGGTCCACCCTTAGTGTCACCAAATGGTACCTTCTCTCTGAACACCCCAATAAAATACAGCAGTAGTAGCATTTTCTTTTCCCTTTTTTATGCTCCAAACTAGGGTGACATAGTGGTGTCGCCAGGTACCTGGTACGATCCTGAGATGACTGTCTGTGGTTATTGTCTGTACGGAGTTTGCCTGTTCTCTGTGTGTTCGAGCATGTTTCCTCTGGGTTCTCCGGTTTTCTCCCACCTACCAAAAACATGCCAGTAGGTGTACTAGCAAATCTAAATTGCCCCGAGGTGTGAATGAGTGTGTGTGAGTTTGTGCCCTGGTGCCCTGCAATGCACTGGCGTTCCATTCAGGGTGTGTCCCTGGCAGTGGTGGCTTGGTGGTTTTCACAACAGGGGAAGCACAGCTGTCTGAAGAACATCAAAAGACTTTTCCAAATTCAGGTTGACAACATTATCATTGTCTGCCATGTCGCGCTAAGAGCGACTCAGCTGATAACTAGCTAGCTAAATTTCACTGAGCAAGGTGACTAGACCTATAAATTTAAAAAAAATCTGAAACAAACAGATTTACAATTATTTACAATATTTACAAATAACAAAGATTTGTATAATAAGAAGCTTGTTTATGGCAGTTGTTTATGATGTTCAGCCCATTTGAGAGCTCTCCCAATCATCATATGGAGAAGCTGTGCATCTGGGCACATTTAAAAAGAGCATTTAGAAAGAGTGCACTCTCGAATAAATACTGAGATATTTTGATATGTAAAACCCACACGTGAAGCACGCTTTGACTCCCAGTTGTGCATCCAGGAGGGATCTAAAATGACCCAAAATAATTAACAGCCTGTTGTTCAATCTGCATTAATCTTTGCTCCATTAAAGCAAAGTGTACTTGAAT
>CM040977.1:19113557-19143876 GCA_022985145.1 Pangasius djambal
CATGTTCAATTGGGTTGAGGTCACATGACAAAAAAATCTGTGTTTTTGAACGAATCTTTTAAGTGAATGAATCATACTTGTTCATTTCCACGTACTGACTCATTTTTCATTCACGTAAGTCCTGTGCAAAACGTGACTGCTTTGGCAGCTTTTTCCTGTTTTTTAAAGACTGCATTAGAGTGCGGGCTGTGAAGGAGCATGCCATTGGTTGGATGTATTGAGCGAACTGGTATTTGTCGTTCATGAACGAAATGAACGAACTAGGTGAACGAACAAGGATCTGCTGACTCAATAATGTCGGCTCAGCTGACATATGCATGTCGTTCGTTCAATTCACCACCCTTTCAACAAGAAGAGAAAGGGCGGAACAGTGCATTTGAAAAGTGTGTAGCATTAAGACAAGTCTTATGTGTTGTTGTGATGTTCATAGCAATCTGCTATACACAAATGTGTTGTTCATAGCATAATCTGCTATACATAAATGTGTAAAAATGACTGAGGGCTATTTTTTAAAAATTATTGTAGCATTGAAAACTACTTCATACACGTATGTAAAAACCTTTATTTCTCGCTGCTGCTGGGGGTGGCCCTACATGGATGGCCTGAAGATCATTGGAATTCTGGGGATGGTGTTGCTTTGGGGCCATGGAGATAACTTGGGGATCTCATATGGGAAGTTGTACTGTAGATGGCTTGGAACTGCGATTGCTGTGGAAGCTTTGGGGCTGCGGTTGCCATGAGCAAGTTTGTACTCAGGACTCCATCAGTGGACAGTGGATAGGTTTAACAAACGGACTTCCTGTGAAAACTGTGATGAATTTATTGATTGCACAATTGAACTATTTGTCCATATAGTACACAGTTACAGAAGGAATTTATTTATAATCGCACTATCCTTTAGCAACCAGATGAGGATGGGCTCGATTTTGAGTCTGGTTCCTCTCAAGGTTTCTTCCTCATATCGTTTCTGGGAGTTTTTCCTTGCCACTTGGGCTTGCTCACTGGGGATAAATTCACATATTTACGATTTATTTTGGTTTAATTTAATTTGAATCTATTTATTTCTGTAAAGCTGCTTTGTGATAATGTCCACTGTTAAGTGAAGTGAAGTGACTTGTGGCCAAGTACGGTGACCCATACTCGTAATTTGTGCTCTGCATTTAACCCATCCAAGTGCGCACACACACAGTACTGAACACACACACACACCCGTGAACACACACCCGGAGCAGTGGGCAGCCTTTTTAGCTGCGGCGCCCGGGGAGCAGTTGGGGGTTCAGTGCCTTGCTCAAGGGTCTCACCTCAGTCGTGGTATTGAGGGTGGAAGAGAGCACTGGTCATTCACTTCCCCCACCTACAATCCCTGCCAGACCTGAGACTCGAACCCACGATCTTCAGGTTCACCTTCGGGTTACAAGTCCGACTCTCGAACCATTAGGCCACGACTTAAAAGTGCTATACAAATAAAATTGAATTGAATTGATTTTTTTTTTTTCAAATTACATTCATATCCTGCACTGACTGAAATGTCTTTCTTGAAAAGAAATTCACTGGACCTCTTTGTGGATTGGACATGCCATTCCATTTACTTAAAAGACAGAACAAATTAAGCACACATAAGTAACACAGACATACACACAGAAAGAAGTCCAAACTTTCAAAATTTGACCTTGTTTTTCCTGAATTCTTCTTTTGAATTCAGTTTCATCCAGAAGTGACCTGTGAACAGGATGTTTTTTCTTGTTTTAACCTCAGTAGCAGCACTCCAAAGGCTAGGCTACAGCTTAGTCATATGGGTCATCATAGTGCATTACTATGCGTCTTTCCTTCTCAGTATTTGGCCACACAGAATGACAGACTAACAAGACTGCACAGCCATATCATTGGTAAAGCTCAAACCCAGCAATCACAACTTGAAATTATAAAACTGTTTTAAAGTTGTGTCATTTGAAACAGTTTTATAATTTCTAGTTGTGATTGCCATTGTGATGAGCTCATGATCGAACCCTGAAACCTGAACTGAGATGCAGCAGCACTACCTGCTGCACCACTGTACCCACTAAACATACATTTTCTAGTAAATTCAATTCAAATATGACACATTTGGAGATCACTTTCATTAGTTGGCTTATTTACAGTTTAGGACAAGCTTTTATGTACTTGCCTTTGGCTTCTGCCATTTTCTTTCAAATTTCATGTAGATGCAGAGAACCTTGGGTTACTGTAGGCTATGATGAAAACACTATTTGTGACCTAAAAAACTCTTGGAATGTGAGCTGCACTTCTTGGCTGTATTAAAATTTTTTACAAAACTAAATGGTCTTCAGTGACGTAGTAGCCAAGAAATTCAGCCTATATCAGCCACAGCATAGATGTGGAGGAACTGCTACATAATGAAGGGTTGCAGGATGACCCACTCAAACAGAAATGTCAAGATATTTTTCTCCTGCAAAATATAACTCTGGGGACTTCCTGTCCTGCCTAGAACTTTTGCTCAATTATTTAAAAAAAAACAACAATTACCTGTATAGTCTTTAAATAACACAAATATACTTCCATCATGGTATTGTCAGGACAGTAGTTTATGTGATGCTATGATACAGACAGTGAGCTCCACAGACAGAATGAGTGCCTGTAGCAGAGTAATGAGTGCTGGTGTGAGGACGATCAGCAATGTATTGATCAGTGGCCTACGCAGGAAAAACTCCAGTAATGATGGATGAAAATGAAATGCTGCCAAACCGCTCTCTGATTACAGTCCTCTCTGCGCACAATACAGCAGGGCTTCTTCTTTGACTGAGTGAGAGAGAATGATAGAAAATGACCTAAAGAAGAAGAAGATAATATTGAATGTGCTTCCTGCATGATGCAGGAATAGAGAATAATAGAAAGAAGAGTAGAAAAAAGGATTCTCATATAAAGAGGAAAAAATAAGTAAGAGCTTGTGAATTTTTTTTATTAATCTGTAGCTGTCACACTCATATGAACTGACTGTGTTACCAGTGCAAGAAGCTCTGCAGAAACCCAGAAACCACTGCTGTCAAATGTCAGATCACACATCCTTTTTTTATGATTTTCTTAGTGAATTATAGACTAAAGAAGGAATCAATGGAGTCCAAGCACCACTTGGACAATTACTACCACAGTGTCACCAAAACCCATTGAGCTATGGCTATGAAGATTGATCAAGTTCAGACCAAGCTTCTAAGTTTTTTCCCTTAGTGACCTCAAAAATCATATCAGAATAAGTAGATTTTATTGCTTATATATTTTGAAGCCAAATTAATTAAAATGTGTATTCAGTTGTTTTTAATTTTGAATTCCTGTGAGGTTGCATCAACTTAAGAGACTCCAGAAATGGACAAACCATTCAAGTTTTGTGAGAATAGTGCAGTGTTAAGCATATCCAATAAATGCTCAAATCTAAATCCATCAAGTCATCCTTAGACAGGAACTTAACCCTAAAATGCAGTATTCAAAATTTCAATTTGACTGGACAAGCAATTCCCGTGAAATAGCTATTTGACTTGTTATAATGTCATCACTATTATCTACTGTAAGTTTCATAAGTTTCTATCAATACATTCATGAACTACAACTTTTCAATCAACCAGGCTCCACATCAGAAGGTTTAATTGGAGAAGATGGGTCATATCATCAAGAAATGTCAACATGTTTTGATAATTATTGATAATTTGATAATTCATTTCCGACTCAGAAAAAAACTCTGGGATTGGTTTGCAAAAATATCAAAACCTTGACTTCCAGCAGATTTTCAAAATATGTTCTGTTCCTTTCTTCCCTGTCTTCTAAACAAACAGCAGGAAAACGGCTAACACTTCATCCCATAAGGTCACTTTCTTTTGCCCACCTCCTGAATTCCAGTTTGTCCCTGAGGGAAAGTTAATGCTAATTGAAATGTAAGGAATCAATTTGCCTTCAGGAGATATCAACAAGAGACCCGGATCATTAATGTTTAAATGGAAATCATTTAAAATCCTGTCTAAACACACACACATACACCACTAATTAGTTTGTTACAATTGATTGCTTTAGTGTTTAAATATTCTACTCACAAATAAAAAAGAGAAACACAGGCACTTCCCACTAATTAACTGCTATTTATCAAGCTCATTCATTCACATTTCTCAGTATTCACCTTCCATTTAATAAATCATTTAATGTCACTGATACACGCAAGAGGAGTAAACCCCTGAGAACCATTACCACAAACTGAGAAGTAAAGCACCATCAAACTCTAAATCATGTCATACACAGACATACACACACACACACAGACATACACTCACAAACTGAAAATTGAAAGAAAAAAAAGAAAAAAATTCCCATTCCCACTATTTTCCTACAGTCTATATAATGTTTATTGGTCCCACTGAAACAAATTAAAAGAAGAACCATTAGTTCTGCTTCATACATAGCTCAGATAGGTAGGCATGTGTGTTTAGTCAAGACACTTCCATTGAAATATAAGTTAATGACACACAACCGCCACATCTAAAGCATCTAACATACTTTGTAGTATAAAAGACGTTACAAACTGAGTATGTGGTTTATGTGTGTGTGTGTGTGTGTGTGTGTGTGTGTGTGTGTGTGTGTGTGTAGGAATGTGTTTTTAATGTCAGCTTTCCCCTCTGAATCAGGAGAGTCACTAAAACATTACAGTTCTGTAAATCTTACACCAATTCTGATGGGACCAGGAAATGTAGTCATCTTTCATGCCTCTCCAAGAAGGTATCAATCGGTAAACGCATGCATCTGTTGTTCTGCTGTACCGTCTTCGGGGATGACTGTGCATACACTTCAGCTCTACTTCAGCAAAGAGCAAATGCTCTGGACCATCAATACAGAGGTGAAATATGTAAACAAACCAAATCATACAAATAAATTCAACAGCAAATGATAAGAATGCAGTAGACAGTCCAAGTATAAGACCCGTGATATAATTATCCTTTATTCTTTTGTTTTTCTTTTATAATTTTTTTTTTCCTTTTATTCTCTCTCTTTCTTTCATTGAAAGGGAGGGATTATCAGGACAGTGAGTGAAACGTGATCTGACCCTCTGCATTTGACAAGTAGTAGTTTCACAGAGAGCATTTCAACTAGTCTGTCAGCATGATAGGATGTGCCCAAAAATGTGTGTGAAATAAAAATGAAAAGAGAGGAAAAAATGGGAAGAAAGAAGCACAAGAAAGAATCATGTTGGTTTTAAGGATTGTGTTTTCGAACTAGAGATTAAATACATTTCTATGAGCTAAATCACAGTTGAGGGCAAAAGTTTGCATCTTTTTTTTTTTTTTTTTGAAATCATGACTGTAGTCTGTAGTTTGTACAGATATCTCAGGAAGAATGTGGTTCTGGTTATCATTTTGTGTTTTGCTTGTTTGTTTGTTTTTTCACAATTAACACAATTAAATATCTTACTGTAACATACATTGTTTGACAATTTTTGTTCCTTGTGTATAATGGAGGAACATCTGTGAAGCCTATTAACCTAAATGTCTTCTTCATTTTATTCTAAAAGTGTGATAACCTTTGCACTCCACTATAAATTATAGTCCTCTCTTGTTCTATGTGGTGATACTTGTATAGAGAAGGAGTTATGCAAATATCACTTCAGCACAGGTATAAATTAGTGTCACAGACACTCACATATAGTGAGTCAAGGCAGGCTAAGAGTGCTAAAGCAGTCACACTGACAGGAGGTTATAGAGCACATCAGAGCTATGGATGCATGAGGCATAGGTGACAGGCTGTAAGAGCTGAGAATGTTAATTAATGTTTCTTCACGAGCCTTTGTCAGAACAGCCAGAATGTTCAAGAACACATAGACAGACTTGACTTAGGCAAATCCATAATCATGACCACAGTAGTAGACAGACAAGGTCAACACAATAACAAGGTGCCAGGAGAATCCACGTTTATAAATAAGGCCCAGAATGACTCATAACGGTGCAAGGTCTTTGCAAAGGCCAGAGGCTAACTCTGAACTATATATGAGTTTCCTAAGGAATCCATAATTACGGAGCAGGTGCTGATGCTAGCAAGCATCCGTGAAGTTGGATTTGTTGTAGGAACAAATCAGGAAGCAGAGCAGGTGTGGAGTCATTCAGGGCAGAGACTTCCAGACACTAGATGTGAGCTGGATAGATAGCTCAGGACTGTGTGCATACACCGTGTGCATTAGGAATGTTTCAGTTTTTATATACCTCCTAAGAAGCATTTTACAGACACACATAGTGAATAAGATTTTTTTTTAGCAGTTACTAATTGAAAAAGATGTAATTGATGTTCTAAACTTACAATATTGTAGCATATGTAGCAGCAGATGCTTAGAAACTGCTATACAGACCTTCACACTTATGACAAGGCTAAGACTAGATGCAGGTTAGTCAGAAAAGTGTCTGAGTGAGAAAGACAGGCAAGGATCAAAAAGGATGGAAGGCTGAAATAAATAGAAAGGTAATTTTAAAAAATCTGAGGTCTTATTTATCATCTGTGAGTAAACAAATTTTCATGCATAAACACATTTCTACACATGTTTCGCCAGACAGATTGTGATTTATCAAGATATTCTTTTGCATGAGGGTGTGCATATACAAAGAACTGTTTCTGGCCAGAGTTTTTTTGGCCAGGAGTTTTCAGAAACTCCTATCGGCAAAAAGTGTAAGCACAGTCAGCCTGATTACTGTCATCATAATTGACAGGGTATATAAAAGCGCATATAAAAGGCATTTCTAAAGACTGACTGGAGTGAAGCAGACAATGGTTCACCTTGCCATGCTTGGAGGTTTAGCACACACAGCTTTGCGCAGAGAAAATTTGTTAAAGGGCCAGAAGAATGTCTTTTCTGAGAGTGATGAGCTCATCAGTCAATTTCATTTGCCAGTTGATCTCTTTCAGCAACTTGTCCCACTTTTGGAGAGACAGCAATAGCATCCCTGTACACACTCAAGTCCTTTGTACTCTATGGTTTATAGCCATAGGCACGTTTCAGCATGAAAGTGGAGACAGATCTGGCATTTCTCAACCAACTATGAGCCAAATAATGACAAATGTTTTACATATATTATATCGCTCATACATTACATTTCCAAATAAAGCAACAGAAAAGAAAACAATAATGAAGGATTTTCATACCCTCGCAGCTTTTCCAAATGTAATTGGGACAATACATTGCACACACACAGCCATAAAATCACCCTTTTAAAGGGAAGTGGTTTACCATATATAGTGATTTGGGGGAGTTTCTTTATACACAGTCCGGTCCATAAGTATTTGGACAGTGACACAATTTTAGTAATCTTTCCTCTGTACTCCACCACAGTGGATTTGAAATGAAGCAATCAAGATGTGATTGAAGTGTAGACTTTCAGCTTTAATTCAAGGGGTTTAACAAAAATAATGCATTAACTGTTTAGGAATTACAGCCATTTTTTTACATAATCGCTCCATTTTCACAGGCTCAAATGTAATTGGACAAACTAACAATCATAAATATTAGGATTATTTTTAATACTTGGATGCAAATACTTTGCAGTCAATGACTGCCCGAAGTCTGGAACCCATGGACATCAACAAATGCTGAGTTTCCTCCCTGGAGATGCTTTGCCAGACTTTCACTGCAGCCGCCTTCAGTTGCTGCTTGTTTGTGAGTCTTTCTGCCTTCAATTTTGTCTTCAGTAAGTGAAAAGCATGCTCTATTGGGTTGAGTTCAGGTGAGTAACATTGTACTTCCTTGTCTTAAGAAGGTGATACATCCATCTGTACAGTGAAGAGCTGTCCTAACAGTTTTTCAGTAATTGACTGAATCTGAGCAGAAAGTATAGCTCTATACACTTCAGAATTCATCCTGCCACTTCTATCAGCAGTCACATCATCAATAAACACCAGTGACCCAGTTCCATTGGCAGCCATACATGCCCATGCCGTAACACTGCCTCCACATGTTTGACAGATGATGTGGTATGCTTTGGCTCATGAGCCCATTCTAGTACAAGTTAATCTTGCATCAGAACTGCATCAGAATCAGAGTTTTTTTAAGCAAAGTCCAATCTGGCCTTTCTGTTCTTGAGTGTTACCAGTGGTTTGCAGCTTGCGGTAAAGCCTCTGTATTTATATTCATGAAGACGTCTCTTGATTGTAGACTTTGAAAATGATGCACCTACCTCTTTGAGAGTGTTATGACTTGACTAGATGTTGGGAAGGGGTTTTTCTTCACCAAGGAAAGAATTCTGTGATATTCCACTTTAGTTGTCTTCCGTGGTGTTCCAGGCCTTTTGGTGTTACTGAGGTTGCCAGTGCATTTCTTGTTTTTAAGAATGTACTAAATTGTTGATTTGGCCACTCCTAAAGTTTCTGCTATATCTCTGAAAGGTCTGTCTTGCTTTTTCAGCCTAATGATGGCCTCTTTCACTTGCATCGATACCTCTTTGGACTGCATATTGAGAGTTTCCAGCTCCCAAATGCGAATTCAACACCAATCAACTCCAGACCTTTTATCTCCTTAATTCGTCATGATGTAACGAGGATACAGGTCACACCTGGCCAATAGAAACTGCTCATCAGTCAATTGTCCAATTACTTTTGAGCCTGTGAAAATGGAGGGACTAAGTAAAAAATGTTAAACCCCTTGAATTAAAGCTGAAATTGTACACTTCAATCACATCTTGATTGCTTCATTTCAAATCCATTGTGGTGTACAGAGGCAAAATTATGAAAATTCTGTCACTGTTCAAATACTTATGGAGCTGACTGTAAATATTTGTGGTTGTGCAACTTCTATTGCACATAGCTGTACTTACTTACATTTGTGATAAATGCCAATTTTTTTTATTGTGTTCTGGTGGTTCATATGCAAAGAATTTTCAAAGTTATTCTACACATTCTTTGATAAACGAGTCTCCAGTTTTGATGTCTGAAACCAAGAAACTGAAACTGGGGTTAGGAAGGAGATACTCTGTTAAAGACAGATAGACAGTGCTGGAAATAGGAAAATAAACCTATAGACAGAGTGAAACAAATGTTGATGAATATATATGGAGAGTGTACTGAATGTGTGTGTGCACATGTGTTGGCATCCCTCCAACAGACTGGTGATGAAGGGACCTATTGCTAATTGATACATAAAGATTCAGCACACTTTTTATGGAGATATCAACAAGAGGATAATTAATGTTTAAATGCAAATGCATTAGCAACAAAATCTTGTCATGTTGTGTCAAGGACCTTCAGAGACAGCATTAGGAGATGGAGCTGTCATAAGCCTTTAAACCGTCTCACACTCATGATGCATGAGCAAGCCAAAAAAGAGATGTATTCTACTGTCCTTTAGCTCACAGAGCCCCCAAAGCTACACATACTGCTCTGAGACCAATATTGATGCCAGTGTGTTGAGGGAGCAGAAACAGAAGCATTAGACAGAAATGTTAGATTTAATTACGAAGCACCAAAGTTTTAAACTGTTTCATGCCTTTATGAGTACTCTAAATTAAGCAAACTGAGTAAGCTAAGCAAACTGAGTAATGAAGATGTGACAGATGAGAGGGATGTGAGAGAGTCAGGATCTCGACTGTGGTAGAAGAGTGACAGACATTTACTTTGCAACCATATTGAGAATGATTTTACTCCAAATCCCATCCACTATCTAGTTCTCCCTTATTGCATGACAGCTACCAGCCTGCGATGGCGAAGGCTAGAATGTGCTTCCTCCAAGACATGTGAAGCCAATCACTGCATCTTTTCAAACTGCTGCTCATGCAAAATCACAAGGCAGCTAAACATTCAGAGGAAAGCGCAAACTGCCCTCTTCCTCATACATGAGCTCACAGAAGTTGGTTAGGCTCACTCTGATTGACAGGGAAGAGAGTAATACCATCCCACCAGAGAACATGAACAATTAGGTTACTCCTGGCCACAAATCCCAGCTGTGGCATATTGCTGGGATTCAAACCCACAACCTCTGGATGCTTTTCTGTTGCGCATCTGTTCATGTTAAATACATATAAGTATTTTAAAGCTAAATACTTTTATTTACTCTAAAGACTCTAAAGCATTCACAGACAGAAAAGTCCAAAGCTAATATACAGCCAGATAACTAAGCAGTCAGAGTTACAACTCTGTTTACAATTACAATGAAAATGTTTGCAAGCCTCGCCCAGCCCTCAACCACTACCATCCTTTCTGTGGAAGCTTCTGTACATGTCTTCAGTTCCTAATTGTTCTTGGGGCATTTTGTCTTCAGTTTTGCCTTTAGCAAGTGAAATGCATGCTTAACTGGATTCAGGACTTGGTCATTGTAGAACATTCCACTTCTTTGTCTTAAAAAAGTCTGAGGTTGCTTTCAAAGTATGCTTCATGTCAGTGTCCATCTGCACTGTAAAGCACCATCCAATGGGTTTTGAAACATTTGGCCGAATCTAAGCAAATAATATAGCCCTATACACTTCACCCTGCTTTGGTCAGCAGTCACATCGCCAATAAACACAGGGGAAATAGTTCCATTAGCAGCCATGCATGCCCATGCCATAAGCAGAGGTTGTATGCTTCAGATCATGAGCAGTTCCTTCCCTTATCCATACTTACATACAAACAATTGATTCGGCCACACCTAATGTTTTAGCTATTTCCCTCATGGATTTGTTTTAATATTTCAGCCAAATGATGGTTTGCTTCACTGGCAGCAACAACTCTGTACTTCATATTGAGAGCTAACAGCAAATGCCACACATGAAATCAGCTCCAGACCTTTTATCTTACTTACTTGTAAATGAAATAATGAGGGAATAACACACACCTGGCCATGGAACAGCTGAGCATCCAGTTACTTTGGTCCCTTAAACAGGGGGGGACCACATAAAAAGTGTTTATCTGATTTGGATGTACATACTTAAATACTCAAAGCTGAAAATCTGCACTTTGAGCTCATATTCATTATTTAATTTCAACGCCAATATACTGTGGTAGACAGCTAAAAAAAAAAAACAATAACTTTGTCAATGTCCAAATACAGTAGTACAAATAGACCTGACTGTATGCTACTTCACCTTTAACATTGTAAAGTCACAAAAAGCCACAACATCCCATAGGCTTTACTTTATCAGTACTTAGGTCTACCATACACTCTTAGAAGTGTTACTCAAGGAGTCACTGGATAAATAAGAGTTCTTAGCTTCCAAAAAATGTACTACTTGGAACTCTTTCTGATAGGAAAGCATTCTGTTGTAGAGTTGTACCTTAAAGGGTTTTCCCAGTGGGACAACGAAAGAGCCTTTAAGGGTTCTAAATGTGGACACAATAATAAACCAAGATATTACAACACTAAAGTATTAAAGTATTAAAAATATATTAAGTTAAACACAGTTATAGACATGTCATTTTAATCAATGTTGGCCACCAAGATTCATGTGTAAATCATAACATGTAATGCATCCATAAAAACCACAATAGTTGTGCATACATCCCACACACCAGTTAAATGGTGTCATTAGAACCAGTTATGTGGAACTCAGACTTGAATGTGTGTGTGTGCAAGAGGAGTGAAAGTGTGAGAGAGAGAAAGAGAGAGAGGGAATATTAGATGTACTGTATATTATCGAGCAGCATCTGTTCTGTGTGTGTGTGTGAGTGTGTGTGTGTGCATGTTCAAGAGACAGTGAGAGCGAGAGACAGAGAAAGAGAGAGAAAGAATTGTAGATACACTGTAGATTTTCAGTCTCTTTGTTCCCTCTGTGTGTGTGTGTGTGTGTGTGTGTGTTCGGGGGGGGGGGGTGCATGCACACATACACACACGTGAGAGAAAGCGAGAGAGAGAAAATTACAGGTATACTGTAGGTTATGTAGCAGTCTCTTTGTTCTGTTGCCAGCTAAAAAAATAATCTGGAATTTTGAAAATCATTATCACTGTGAATTTCACTATCGAATCTCTCTATCAGATTTGAAACCTCACAAATATATATTGTTCATGGTATAGGAGCTTCTAAAATCTTATTTGCAGTCCGATATAGGAACATAAACAAGCGTTTGAATTACAAAGGAGCCATAAAGAGACATATGGTCCCTTGAAAACAGTAAAATCTGCAGTTTGTGGATAATCATGGATGTTGATAATTTTTTAACCATTCTCTTATTGGTACCAATTCTTTCTACTCTAGTTTATATATGGTTTATATAAATAATAATAATAATCTTTTTTTAAAAGGAAAAAAAAAAAAGCTCACATCTCATGTCTGGTCCTGGATCTTACCCACAATGTGCTGCTATTTTAAATGTAATAGCATGTGTGATGCCAGGTTAATCATTGACATAACACAGTGGTCATTTCCAACCTAAGGTCGTCATCAAATACGTAATATTGGGAGTAAAACTAGGTTGCTCAGTCTTCTGCAAACCCTCAGAGAAAGCTTCTTCTACCTCATTAAAACCCATCTCATCAGCAGACTGGCAGTGTGACAGGAACATAGCAAGCACTGCCCCAGTCAGAGATCAGCTTCTTGAACAGTGGAGCACTTGAGCAGGAGACCTGTGTATTCCTCCAGTCTGTCCCTTGGGATGATGGTGCTGCTATAGAATTCAGTGAGAATGCCCAGAGTGAATTCAGTTGTATGTAATGAGTGTATGAGTGAGTGATGCTGGGTGAGAGGGTAGATGGTCCTTTTCAAATGCTCCTCATGGCCAATACAGAAGTGTTAAGAGGATGCTGATAGAAGCCGGAGAAACAAACACTGAGAGGTCTAAAGCAGCATTCACAACAGACTCAAATACAATCTCCTTTAAGGAAAACTTGTTCAGTTGAATGGCAGAGGATATGGTACTAAAAAGAAAGGATTCACTATCAGTAGTGGTAAATTTCACTACCACCTTCTCCGATTTTGCTATGTATCTCTTTTCGCTCACAACCAACAAATTAGCTATCTAATGTTTAGTTGTTCACTGAACCACTATTTTTCCTCCAGAAAAACATCATACCAGGACCACCAATAATCGCCTGATTTTGTTTCACCTCAGCTAAGAAATTTACATGGCAAAAATCCAGCATGACTTTAATAGTTTTAGGGAAATTAATTTTCAGGATTAATTGCTGAAACACATTTCATAAATCTTATGATATGCTGAAATGTGATCACAACATGCTCTAAGTATAAAATGATCCTGTGTGCTAAAATTCTCTTCTCTGTGTGATCATGTGAAAATGTAAGCCTGTATGCCCTACATTTGAAGTAATAGTTGATTAAAGCTGTTCCAGAATTGCAGTGAACAGACAAATTGTCATTGTTACAATCTTTCTCAATTGCAGAGATGCATTTCTCAAAACTATAAAGATGTTTATACAACTGTCCGCAACACTATTTCAATTCTCATTGTTTTCATACAAAATGTAAAAGCTAAACTCATTTGTCATTGCATAGATGTAATTCCTATTTAACCATGACGTGCTGATCAAAATAGTGCACTTGTTTAATTGGCTATGCACAGTTCACACTTACACAGAGTCAGTGTTCATTGCTCAAATTATCACATGTAAAATATTTTTTACAATAAGCATTATGGTTTAAAAAAAAAAAAAAAAAAAAAGCCAGTGTGATTTCAGTGAATAACTTGAGAATTGAAAAGTACACACCTGAAATTCATTCCAGTTCTCAGAGGCAGGATAAACGTTACCTTTATTATAGAGTAACACCATAAGCACATATAAACACAACAGTGCTGTGCGAAAATGAAGCAAGAGCCAGGTGTCCAACAGAGACAAGAAATTGTCCTTGCCAGAGGAAAAGTGTTTTCAGATGTGTGTGGTATGGCAAATGAGAGAGGAGGACAAAATGGAGAAAAATATATTAATCTGATACACTACTGTGTACTATGTAACCTAAGTACGATTGAAGCAGGTCAAAAAGAGTAGCCTCAGCTGAACCGGTCTTCTGGCCATCAATAAGATAGATGTTCAGGAATGAGTACTCAATGTGTGTGTGTATGGTGCCCTGTGATGGACTGGTGTCCCATCCAGGGTATGTTCCTGTTTCACGCCCAGTGTTTTAAGGGTAGGCTCTGGTTTCCACCCCGACCTTGACCAGGATAAGGTGGTTACTGAAAGTGAGTGTGTGAGGACTGAGTACTCCACATCAAATACACTGTACACATTACTTGTAAACATGGTCATAGCATAATATAATATTTGTACTCTAGAATAAGTGGGGTCTGACTAAGTCATATATTTAGGATTGTACCACAGCTGCAATCTGGTGGTAGAGTATTCACGAACAGGATATAGCAATAGTCAACTTGTCAACATGATGAGGACTACTAAAGCCTATAGACTTGTATATATAAAGCCTTAGCATGCTGGTGTCTTTGTAAATATCTCCTCTGTGAGTATTTCTGCTATAGACAGGGTACTGAAGAGGCACATGGCTTCATTCAGGGCAACTACACAGGGTTCCGTTCAAAAGGAACATTCAGGGGGTGAGGAAACTGAGATGTGTCTCTTATCAATTTACCTCATCTTGTTCATTACAGGTTGTGTCACTGTATGGAGATTTCTGATAATGTGTTGATTTATTTTCATTACTGTAGCAAGGCTTGGTTTTGTTACATTTTTTTTTACTTTTTAATACTGGAAAAAATTCTTCTCTGTGTCGGGTGTAATTCTGTTTCTTTTGTCAGCAGTCTGACAAGCTTTTGACAGAATTTATTGGATCAGTGTTTAAGCAGTTATCAAGTGTGTTATCTATTTGGTGAGACCTAGTGACTGACATTGTATGTTTTGACACATGTTGATGTTATAGTGTTTCAGGGGTTTTTTCTGTTCTGGGAATTGCATTTACAGTATTGAGAACATTGTTAGTGTTCCGGGAACAGTATCTAAGCAGTTCAGAACTGTAAAATGTTGCCGTGCTATGAAAGAGAAGTTTAGTGCACAGGAGGATTGAGTTTACCAATTGTGATAGACAGAAAGACAGACAGATAGATCAGCAACAGTTGTAAAGGGGTAACAGCTGTAAAAGGGGCAAGTGAATTCAGAAAACTGAGTGAAAGCTTCCTGGATAACAAGGCGACTACAGCAGAAGTGTTGATAATCTAGACAGCATTTTAAAAAATAGTACTGTAAAAAAAAAAAAAAAAAAACTTTCACAGCATAGTGAATGAATGACAATCTGTATTGATGTTAAGCATTCACATGTCATGAGCTTTTTAAGTGCTGATTTATTGTTGGGAGATCATGAACTCAAATACTTACAGTGTAACAGTAATCCATGGCTGGGAGTCCAAGGTCCAAGAAAGCATCATTTGCCCTGCTGTATGCAAGGATGGCATTCCTCTTTTTGTTGACCGGAGTTACACATGACAACAGGTGTGGGCTTCTTTGAGTTATGTGTACAGATCAGGGTAAGCTGTGGTAGTAGGCTTCGCATGTGTTTGAGGAAGCATGTTTTAGAATACTTTCAAGAAATACATGTCTTGTATTGAGCAGGATGAAGAAGAAGCTAATAGCAGCACACATCTAGACTTGCGCAATCCAACGCACTAAATCTAGGACAGCTCATGGTGAGTCTTGGCACTGCACACTGGCAATGTTTACAGGGTTAGCTTGATAACAGCACTATCTAAAAAAAACCAGCAAATGGAAGTTTTCTGTGCCACTTTTCATATTATTAGGTTACGTGTATGTGAACATTGGATTTCCAGCAATTCTTTGTCAATATAACAAAAATTTCATCAGATAAAAATATGCTGTTTCTTACCTCTCCTTGATTTCGCCTCACACATTGCAACTGCGGTTCAGCCTGTGTGATATGTAGAAGATAACAAAATAAGCTGCAAAATATTGCAACCAAACATGTATTAAAATTTAAAAAGTACACAGTATACACAGTAATTTGTATATTTAAATGCACATCTTCAATTGATAATGACATTAATAACATTCTGCTAGATTATGGCTAAACCATAAAGTTTGGCTAAGTGTGATTTTGATATAAATTTTGGATAGTTACAATCTGTAGAGAAACAGACATTAGGCTACCAGTTGTCAAAATGTCAGTGATGCACCTGCTCCATTTGTTTTGTTTTGTTTTTTTTCCCTTTTTTTTTTTAAATTTAATTTAATTTTTTTTATTTTTCCAAAAGAAAATATGATTTTCTCCTTTTTAACTTCTTGAGATTTTAAAACCTCCTTCAGTTTTCAGAACAATGTATAGTAGAACATGTCAAAAATTGACTATGCGAATGGTTTCTGCAGGCCACCATGGCTACCACTACATTTGTTACATTTGTAAATATCTTCAAATTACATCTTCTCAGTCACCTGTAGCTGAAAGGTTCCCTGGTAAAGAAATATTCTTTGAAATTTATTGGGGTGCTTGATATGTTGTTAATGATGTGCACCACATGACAGAACACAGGGTGTTTTGTCCTGCTGCCAGAAGCCCATTCCCATTTCAGGACTTTGCTAAAGTGTTTTAATTCTGCTTAGTTAAATTGTATTGTGTGATGTTACTTTGTAAATCTTACGATACGTTTGCTACATTGACAGTCATGACAAGAAAATTTAAAAGCAGAGTGTAAGGCTAAGAAGAAACTTATTTAGAATTTTGGCTATTGGGCTGGTTTCTGGGCTTGTTTTAATGGCCATTGGGCTGCATGCCTGGCAACTCTGCTGTTAGCAGCTTCATGTGAATATTTAAATTTTTTTGTTTTGTGTAGCGCAGTGAGAGTGTATGCATCATTAGCAGCTATTTTGTGACTGTTTCACCAAAAATAAGACCTCTTTACATTTTTTACCAAGTGTTTTTCTTGTTTGACTGGTTGCCCCAGCATGGTTGCACTACATATCAGAATCATTATTATTATCAAATAATTAACTGGATTATCAAATTTAAATGTAGTCTGTGTTATTCTTATGACTTAAATGAAATTCCTTGCTTAGCCATAAAATTAAGCTGTTATAAAATGTAATAGTATGAAACTATGATCATCAGTTACTTTAGGGGAGGCTGCTCAACATTGTTTCCTTAATGCTACGCTGTGTTGTAAATCTAAATATCAAAACTTACAGTGCTCAATTCACTTAAGCAGTCAATCAAGCCACTAAAGTGTGTCTTCTGCCAGCCATTACCTCACTGATTAATGTGTTATTTCCCCCTGTCTCAACACCATGCACAAGAAACTGTCTACCATCCAACTACTCCCTGATGTACATTAAGAATATCCCCTACTCCAGCCCCCTGACTCCCAGGCAATACTCCACCAGACCCAGGAAACACTGAACACTAAAGTGAGCTAGCACTAGAGTGCTGCAATACCCTTCAACAGATTAACAAGATGCTTTATACTTCCAACGCTACCATGCAACAGATTTTCATCTGTCTCCTGAAGACCTTTGTGTACAAAGCAAACTATTTATAACACATTTAACATTCATTACCAAAGAAGCCATACTGGGCTGGTGTGACCAGGTTGATCACTGAAGGTAATTAGCTGTAGCCTACTGCTTTACAATCTGTGAGTGTATTTGCGGATAATTATTCTTGCACTGTTCATACAATGTTAGTTGCTGTCAATCACTTCTTTACTGATGATCTATAAATGAAGCATCCCTCTAAAGATCAGAGTAGCTTTTCTGAACACACACACACACACATCAAACACGAAGCATTGAATCTAAGCTGGCAAATCACTACCGACTGCACAGCAAGTCTAGTAACCTGGAAGCAGCCCTGGTTACTGATCAAGCTGGGTTTTTTTTTTTTTTTTTGGGTATATTTGTCACTAAAATTGTTTTATTTTCGTGAGACCACTTGTACACACTGCAGTGGTGTTTTCTAGTTTTAGGCAAAGTTAAGGGAAAAAAAAAACCAATACAACACATCAGTGTGGGACCTTTTGGCCAGACCCAGAACACAATTATTTTACTGTCAGTGAGGGACGGAATTTAGAGTGGGGAAAAAAAAGAGCACCTATCTTTCTTTCTACCTAACACAAACCAACATTCACAAACAATTCTTTCTCACTTTACACATTTTACACTTCACTGCCAAAGATGCATCCTGTGTGGGTGTCCGATGTGCAGTAGAGGAGAGCAAAGGACATAAATGTTTACAGACTGTGTGTCTTTATGTAAGAGATACAAAGAGAATGAGGTTTTGTTTTTGTGTTTTTATACCGCAGTACACTCATAATTACATACCTATAAAATTGGAAGGACTGTAGCACACAGGGAAGGAAGGTAGGGGGATGAAAGCTCACACCAGCCAGTAAGAGATTTGACAAAGTCAAACCAACAGCTTGCTGGTGGTCAAAATGGTAGCCATTAGTGATAGAAGCTTCCACAGCCAAGTGGCTCAGGATACGTTCTCAAAGAATCTGTAGTTTTTTTTGTTGTTGTTGTTTTCCTAAATGTGACAGATATTTTCCTGCAGAATAAAGCTGAACAAATTTGTTTATTTCTTAAGTCCTATATATAGACCAAGTGTTTGTATTGAAATTACAAGCAACCAAATCCGATTATGTGTTTGTTCAGATTGCAGTACCAGTTTCTCACATATCTATAGTAACAACGCAGGGGTACATGCACCATTTTATGCAGAGCACAAAGGCTCTGTGCTTTAAAATATATATATATATATAAATTGGGTTTTATTGGTCAAAATTTGCCCCATGCCCAGAAATTTTATTTGTGTATAAAACCACATACAAATGTCAGATGTCATGTGCTCATTTGCCATTTGCTTAAATCAGATTATCAGATTAACCAAAACATTGAATTTGAGCTGCCAGTCTGAACATTGCCAATGAAAGCAGTCAGATTTAAATTCATATATATTTTTGCACTTCATTGCACGCACCTCTTATCATGATCCACTGTTGGCTGCATGTCAGCAGCAATTCAAACAGATCCAAGATAAAAATACATAAATCAATAAATCAATAACTAATTGAAAACTGAGCAATAAGGTTTGAAATGTGAACATAGTCAGTGGAGTAATCTTCAGTAATATATTCACACTCAAGATTTACAACCAAGAAATTATCTTGAATTAGCTATCTTTTAATTTTTTAAGTGCAACACAGTGATAGTTTTACTGGTAGTACAATCTATAAATTATAACATCATTTGATTGATAAAACTGATAAATTATCCATTGAAAATAAATGGATCACTGATGTGAGTATTAGCATTACACCCATAATTATGTCTCTGCTGAAGAATATCATGAATAAACACCTGGTTATAACCACACCGCTGCCTCGTTAGCTGCATAGTAGATTCATAGTAGATTCAACTACCTTTCATCAAAATACATAATTCTAACTCAAGGGCGTTACCAATATGACATTTAATTGAGAGGACTTTTCAAACCTACAAAAGATTAGCCTATTCTTGTTGCACTGTTGTCATATTCACTCATGGATTCATTTCTGTTAGACTAATTCATTTCAGGTTTTTCCACAGTTACTGTGACCCCAAAAGTGGTGGTAAATCAAAAATGATTCCACAGACAGTTATAATTCAGATTTTTTTAAAAATACATTTTAACTTTGATTAAGATGACAATGCAAATGCAGTAATGGCATAATTAGCCAAAAAAAATTGTCTATTTCCTTTGTGTGTTAGATATTAAGATGTCACCCAGTTTTTAGGGCTTTTTTTAAAATAATAAGGATACAAACATTAAGTCAAACATAAATGTACACACAAAATGAACCACAAATTCAGAGTTACTGAGTTCTCATTTCCCATGTGTGGATATAGCATCTGCAGCCTTTCTTGCTTCCCTGCATTCCCTCATGTGGCCAGCAGCATCAAGAGCCACATGCAGAGTTCAAAGAACACTTCTTTAGTAGGAAACCTTTTCATTTGCAGGTCATCTGTGACCAAAGACTTTTGTTTTTGACTGCATTTACTGGTATATGTGAATCAGTGCATGATGCCCAGAAGTGCAGCAGCTCCACCTTCACTCAGTGCATCTTTAAAGATGGAGGTTTTACTCCCACCAGTTGACGTGTTCTCCTCAACCCCTACAAGTATATTATATTCATTATAGTTCTTTCTAAGATACATAGCAGTTCGTAGCTGTTGTGTGATAGGGGAGACCTAACTGGTGGGTAGAATTGAGTAAGTTAGGGGAAAAATTGGGAGGGGGAATAAAAAAAATACATGAGTGCTAACCGCTACATTATGTATACACGGGCTATTGAGGAATGTAATTTTTATTTATTTATTATTATAAAATTATTATAAATAATAAAAACGTTGTTGTTGCTGTTGATTTTACTAATTAGTTGTAACAATGGTTCTATGATTGAATGGAGGACCACCAGGCCTTCAGCTTCTTCTCAGCTTGTGGAGTGTTCGTATTTGCTTGTTTCCTTGCAAGGTACCAACAGAAAAGTCATCAGTTCATGTCTGTGATCCCATGTGGGTAGCCTATTTTATTGAGGATATGAATTACTCAGAACTCTAATACTGCTGTCTGTTGAGGGTGAAAATAACAGAAGCTGCTGATATTGTACTCTATTGAGAATAAGAATCTCAGTGTTTTAAAACTGTATTCTATTGACTCACTACAGAGCTCATGGGTTGCAATGTAAAATCTGGTCAAGGTAGACGGTGAACTCCGTGCCACCACTTCACCATGGACTTCAACTAACACTCCTCTTAATGCCTTGCAGGAGGTGGCCATAACATGAATCAAATTAATTTTCAAGTAGCACTTATTTTTTAAATTGTCAGTTTCAAGTAGCACTTCAGAGCCTTTACTGGACACAGGGCTAGCCTGGGCACATTCCTATGCAAGGGCAGATAGTTTGATAGGTTTATTGATATATTGCAGCATCAGTATCTTTGGCAGCAATGCTGGGTTTAGCCACAGTGTGACCTGAATCAATAACACATCCAATTTGCCTACCCGTCTGGTTGTGTGGATGGCCATTTGGTCTTAGATGAAGCACTTTATATCTGTATCTGCCATTGATTCACTTGGGTTCCTGATAATGTTGCAGTAACACCTCAACAGCTTTATTTCCAAGGACAAAGATATGCTGATGACGAGCCTCATTTTTCCATCTTCCTTTTCTCCTTTGCCCCTCACCCATATTTCTGACTGCATTTATGATAGACATCTTTTTATTCTGTCAAAAAGGCTTGCTTATGAAATGTGAAGCCTGTGAAGGTGTCAAATGACTCATCTCATAATTGACTTTCAGTTCTAGAGCTTCCACATCAGAAGAAGCTCAGTCTGAGCTCTGTCTGGCTCTTCACCTGCTGTTGAGTCAAGTCACGTCAAGTGGAGTTTATTGTCAATTCAACCATATATAAGTACATAATGAAACGAAACAAAGTTTCTCCAGGACCAAGGTGCTACATAAGACAAACACAGAACAACACAGAACTACAAGGGACTACATAATTTATACATAAAGTGCACAAGTGCAAACATGTGCAGACAGCACAAGACAGAACAATGACTACTGGGACAGACAATGCATAGTAATTCCCAGTGCAGCGCTGACCAGTACACAGTTCTGTTTAAAAGTGAACCTAGTGACAATAGTGCAAAGAGTACAAGAGGACAATACAAGTAGCTGAAATTGTGTAAACATACAGTAAGTGTAAACATAAGAGTAGCAGCCTATGTACCGTACAATAAGTATTGTAGCATCATAAACATGTGCAAAAACTTGCAAAAAAAAATTGCAGAGAGGATGGAGGATGCTCAGTTGTGTGTGTGTGTGTATATATGTATGTGTGTGTGTTCCTTCAGTCCAGTTTCTGAGTACTGAGGAGTCTGATGGCATGGGGGAAGAAACTATTGCACAGCCTGATCGTGAGGGCCCGAATGCTTCGGTACCGTTTACCAGACAGCAGGAGGGTAAATGTCCGTGATGGAGGGAAGAGAGACCCCGATGATCTTCTCAGCTGTCCTCACTATCTGCTGAAGGGTCTTGCGATCCGAGACGGTGCAATTCCCAAACCAGGCAGCGATGCAGCTGCACAGGATGCTCTCGATAGTCCCTCTGTAGAACATGGTGAGGATGGGGGGGTGGGAGATGTGCTTTCCACAGTCTTCTCAGAAAGTACAGGCGCTTCTGGGCTTTCTTAGTTATGGAACTGGTGTTGAGCGACCAGGTAAGGTTCTCCGCCAGGTGAACACCAAGAAACTCGGTGCTCTTGACGATCTCCATGGAGGAGCTGCCGATGTTCAGCGGAGAGTGGTCATTCTGTGCTCTTCTGAAGTCAACAACCATCTCTTTAGTTTTGAGATGTCAACACACTCTGTGTTGAGACTGTCAACACAGCAGTTAGTCATCCAAATAGGGGAGATCCTAGCATTGCAGGGGCTCTAGGGCAACTCTCACACAGTTTGTGAACACCCTTGGTGCTAAAACTAACCCGAAGTGAAAGACTCATAACTGATATGTCTGCTTATGTGGAAGTGAAGGAATCACCTGTGCACCACAGCATGTGGAATGTGGAAATATGCATCGTTCAGGTCTATGGTTACAAACCAGTCATGTTTGTTTACAGCTTGCATCACATGTGGTATGTGTAACGTACAGAAAGGCAGTCTCTTTAAGAAGACATCTAAGCTTTTAGATCTAATGGATCCTGCCTCATCTTTTGGCGATCAAAAACAAAAAACAGAACTTTTTGTTTTTCTAGTAGCAACTGCAGTTCTGGAGTCAGTATCACAAATTGGCTTGGTTCTCATACCTCTGTAAAGCAAGCCCCTGTGTTTGGTGGTGACAGACTGTGATACCCTGTGTGGTCAGTAGGCACTAGTCTGGTGTTATCAAGCTCCAGTGCTCCATTTGCAGAGGGGAGACCCATCCTACCATCATCCATATAATTTCAGAACTGACATCAGGATCCCCCAGCAGTTTTGGTAAATTGTGTTTTAGAAGTTTGATCATGTTCTGTTCTGGTTCAAAACCGTATTTGTTTTCTGAGCTGCTGTGGTGGCTTCAGTGTGATCTGCACTGCATTCCACATAGTTCCTTCCATTCATTGTTGCAGTCTTTGAAATAAAACTTGGCAAGAACAATATGCAGGCACAGACGAGTACCTAAAAACAATCTGATATGTTTTTTTTTTTTTTTTTGTTCATGTCTCAGACAGAATGACATGATAATTTAATGCCACATGGGCCTGTGCCCCAAAGACCTGTGAAGGTACCAATTGCAGCTGGCACAGCAAGTTTTTAAACTTGTTTAAAAGCTTCCTTATCTACGTTAACAGCCCGAGTGATTTTCCGCACCTTGTTGCTATGGCTCCCATAGCTTGAAGTGCTGTCTGTAGGATCTCTGTTTCCATTGTATCTCTAGCTGTGGGTATTCTTTCCTTAATGGTATTGGAGATATTACACTTGCCAGCGTACACTTGCAAGCCACCATGTGAGCACGCACTCACTGCAAGTTGAGAATGAGCTTATTAGAGTCAGTTGCTGTAAGTGGGGCAAGTGTCCTAGGCTCCCTCAAGCTCTGCACTTCATTTAGCTGTTGCATTGTGGTTAATGTTTTGTGCATTTGGCCCTTGCCCACTGCTAGCTCCTCCAGTCTGCAGTAAAGGTACTCAGCTCTTCCTCTTCTTTCCAGATGAGTATTCTTTTTTTGTGTCTGCTGCTACAATGCATTGAAGGAGTGTACCTTGCTTTCAAGTGAGACCTGCATCCACATTTACTGCTTGCTTTACTCATTTCTGTAGCAGCACAGTGACAGATAAAGGTGATGAACACATACACTATATGGCCAAAAGTTTGTGTTCACCTGACCATGACATCCATATGTTCTTTCTGAACATCCCATTCCAGATATAGTCCCCCCCTTTGTTGTTGTAATAATCTTCTGTGCACATGTTCCAAATCAACCTTGGCAAACTAAGTCTTAATGGATCTCACTTGCATAGGGATATTTACATGCTGGAACAGGTTTGGGCCCCTTAGTTCCAGTGAAGGGAACCTGTAATGCTACAGCATACAAAGACATTCTATACAATTGTGTGCTTCCAACTTTGTGGTAACAGGTTGGGGAAGGACCACATATGGGTGTGATGGTCAAGTGTCCACATACTTTTGACCATATAGTGTACCACTTTTTCCATAGCCTGCTAGGCACACTTTGTGTGGTGCTAATGGCATTATGCTGTAGCTAGGGCAAAGCTCTGTAAGTGCCTGTCACAAATGTTCAGGTCCCAAACGTCTTGGACACTGATCACATCTATCATCTAACTGCAAAGGAGCTTGGCAGAACAAAGTCCGCCATCCTGCCATGAAATATAGGAGCGGTTGACAGAGCTTCAACAATTCAGTTTCTAAGATTAGATTATAAGACTCTGCATCTGCAGCACTGACACTGCTACATGTCAACTCAAACAATAGACCACGCATGTTGGCGAGAATATCAATAAAGAAAATACTAGAATTACCTTAACCTATACTGCACAGCCATACACTCTATCAGACAGTGTAAATTTTAACAATAACATGATTAGCAAAACATTAGAGCACTACATTCCATGAATCCAATTCCTGAACTCCTCACCAACACAACATTGGGAAAGAGGATGTGTCACAGCACGTACGTTTTGTAGGCTAAACATATGAGGTCACAGTCACTGCAAGGAAAGAAGCACAACCCTGGCGGTCTGGAACAAGGAAGCAGAACAGCACAATTCTGTGTTTGAGACAGATTACCACACACACACACACACACACACACAGTGGGTGTGTTACACACACACATAGTGTGTGTATTATTTTAAAATGGGTTTAAACAATAAAGAATAATCTATGTATCAATGTTTTATATTGTTTTAAGGCACAAAATGTCTAAACATCTGGTCTCTGTAATGCTTTCACATCCACACACACACACACACACACACACACACACACACACACACACACACACACATATATATATATATATATATATATATATATATATATATATATTAGATAGATACATACATACACACAAATATTTACAAAACTAGCTTCACAGCAGTGTCGAACTGGTATGAATAAGCTATTCTGATAAAAACAGCGCATAAGCACAGTATTGTTACTACATAATTTCCATTTCTCCTATTTATACTTTTAAATTTGTGTGTGAGAGAGACAGGGTTTTAAAGGTTCACTCAGCAATTTCTTAGTCAAAACAAAATGTCGTATTTGGCAAGGTTTTCCTCACAAATATAATATCTGCGAAGAACCTCCAATCTTTGTGGCTCTGTCATTCTGTAAAAACAAATGAACAACAACAATAGAAGGATCCCTGTCTTGCACCAGTAGTCAGATGCTGGTATTGTTTGGATTTTGATAATAAAAGGGCTAGCTTCAGCAAACCTCACCAAAATTGCTGAATGTACTTTTAATTTGAACTTTCAAGTTAATGTCACAGCTGGCATGGCTGAGATGCTTTATTCACAGTGTGAAAAGGTTTAACTTGCCACTTTCATGTAGAAATGTAGAAACACACACACGCGCACATCAACATTCCATATATCCATAGAAATTTGGTATGTTTATTTTGCAGGAGCAGCCAAAAGAGAAAAGTTAATGCAGCTCCACACTGCTCCACTGCTCCTCAATAGACCTGTTCAGTGAAGGATTAATTTCTTGTGCTCATTCTGTTCATTTCTATTTTTCCTTATACCTCACAGCAGAGATTCCTGAACTGTGGGCTGCAGTGCAGGTGCTTAAATTTAATTTCTTTTATTGTGTTCACCACTCTTCTGCCCTGTGCTCTGAGAATACTGAAGTTTTTTAAAAAAGTTTTTTTTAAAACTTCTCAGAGGAGGGCTTAACTAATACATTGGCCTTATTAAAACAAAATTATGGTGCAGAGATTTTTCATCTAATTATATCTATTAATAAGCAATATATTTAAGCGAAAATAATGCTGTTACTTTGCAGGGTTGTTACAGCCCACAGTTCAAAATAGCTTTACTAGCTATCATGCTAAGTAAATGCCCAGAGTAACATCTGGGAACATCTGACTTGCATACAGCAGACAATGTATGATGGAAAAACTGCAGTCATTTCTGTATTCTCTGCAAAGTTTTGGTGCCATTACATGAAAATCTACTGAATATAGTTTGTTTTTCTAAAAACTTGCAGTGTGGGCTGACACTGTTATATCTGGAAGCTCATATTTTGTTGCTTTATGCTTTCTAATGGCTCTGTTATGGTTTAATTTGATTTTACATTACTAATTGGTGAACTCAACGTCTTTGTCTTGTTTCACTTATTCATTCCAGATGTTCAGTGTTGTGTTGAGGCTTTGGATGCACAGCTGGTGATTGTCATGGCAAAAACATTTATTTTTACAAAAGTGCAATAATTTTTTGGTGGCATGTTTGCACAGCAGATAGCATTGCCGCTTCACAGCTCCAGGGTCCTTGGTTTGATCCTGAGCTTGGGTTAATGCCTGTGTAGAGTTTTGCCTGTTATCATCGTGTGTACATAGGTTTGCTCTGGGTTCTCTGGTGTCCTCCTGAACTGTCTACTCTTAAAATGACCCCTTATTTTAATGGGAACGGTTGAATATTGGGTGGTTTCATTGTGGAGTGATTCATAGGCTCATCTTGCTCTCATGCCACTAGAATGCTATCATCTTTTCATCAGATTTCTCAAAAAGACAGGAGCTTTTGCATACACACCAGAATATATACACACACACAAACAAATATTGTCACGAGTGCTTGGAGACTGCTTGCAGTATTGGCCATCAGACACAAGTAATTGCTACATTCGTTGTGTGTCATATTCTGCAGCTCCTGTCTATGCGAAAGGCAGAGAAGTGGGATGATGAGTAAACAATTCTGGGACAACAATGTAAGCAGCTGAGCTTGTGTGTCGCTCTCTTAGCCTGCTAGCAGACGTTTCAGAGTAAAGTGACAGGTTCCAGCATCATCACTAGGGAGAGGGGGGCATCCTGCCCTCTCTACTCACACATTAATACTTATACACACAAACACACACAGAACAGGGATGTAACGGTAATGAGAACAACATGTACTGCTTGAAGAGAGACATGTCAGAGCAAGGTCCGCTATTTTGGAATAATTTGGAGGACTGAACTGTGCTCAGTGTGTGCCTGTAGAGCGAGATTAATTTTGTCTGGTTTCTATTGCTGGAGTTACATGCTTTACACCTCACACATCCACCTTGCACTGACACACACACACAACCTACAGTATATGGCTGACCCATTTCATGCCTTGAACGACTATGAAACCTGGGACTCCAACATTAATGAATCAAAGTTCACACACACACACACACACACACACACACACACACACACACACACAGTATAAGTACCAGCACAGGACCTAACCACTAAGATCTGTGCACTCAGAGACCAGACCTACTTTAACTGTCTATAGACTCCTAATTAGTACCTCCATCCCATGCTTATACCACCACTCGCATCTCTTCCAATCCAACTGCCAATAGTCATTAGGAGAAACCATCCCACTTTCCAAAAGCAACCATTAACACCTCGCTAACTGTGAACGTATTCTAACACCAACCAATTTGTAGAGGTGTCATAATAAAATCATTAAATCCTTTTTTTTTTTTTTGCCAGTGGTTACTTTCCAAGTTAATATTACTTTGGCCAGTACACACTATACCAGTTCAGAACTCATGGCCTCATGTACGTGTGCATGTATCCAAAACAGGTAGACAATTATTTAAGTAACAAGAATAGATAAAACACTATAGGATTTTCCGTTGCTTTTTGTTTTATCAAAAACTTTCACTGTACTGTGGAAAAAAGTCACGTCTGCCCACTTCTTTGTGTATAATAATGTTTTAATCTATTTCAGTCCAGAAAGCGCTAATAACCAGCAGCTACTTATAAAACGCACTAAAAATAAACAGCAATAATTTCATCTCAACCCATTTTGCATCATACTCCATCATTCTCAGATTAAAACACCAGAAAATAATCTTATAGAACACTGGTTTTAAATGTTAATAGATAATAGTGTGTGCTAAATGAATAAATGTTTCTGTATTAATTTCACCCTTGTGAGCAAAGGAGCAGTGCCCTGGGCCTGAGCCACCCAGAGCATGTACTAGTACTATAGAGGGATTTGAACAGAAATGGTTGGAGAATGACTTAAAATGGATTGAGATTAAATTATGGGTGTTTATTATTAGCGTGTCTTTCTAGGAGGATCAGTGGAAATTATGAAAGTAATCCAGCGTCATCCAGTGATGTTTGTGTATGCATCTGCCTGTGGCAAATTATATAAACAATTTGATACAATTCATATTCGTTCTTATAGACCATATTTGATTTAGTTTACCCCTACATGTTAATTAATACATTAACTAAAAAAAAATTATTAACGTACTTAAGGTGGTCATTATTCACACATGAATTCATAAGACTCATGTCATGGTTAAACTTAGCTCTTCATTAGTTTGTGATTGGTACATGCCTTAACTCATCGTTTGTTCTTATTTAAGTAAGTATTAATTGAGGAATTAGTGCATGATTATTCATGTACTGTTTCTGTAAAGTGCTACCAATTAACTTAAATTGGCTCTGCTGTCTGTGTGGGAAGGATGGAGTTACTCTCCTCCCTGTAAATCAGAATGACATTAGCCAGTCATGCATGTCTGTAAGCTCTTGTCTGTGGAGGAGGACAGTTATCGCTTTCCTCTGAATGTGTTCAGCTGCCCGGTAATGTTGCATGAGTAGCAGTTTAACAAGATAGTGGGTGGGCAGTGGCAATGATTGTGCTTAGACAGCTAGCTATATTAACAGGATAACTATGTTGCTGCAAAACTAACTGTAAATTTATAGTCCAGTATTTTCATTATATGAATAAAAAATTGAATAAACATTTCAAGTTATTTCAGAAATCAACAGAGTAAAAAATAAAAAATAAACAATTTCAACAAATTTCTTACCAGTCACTTGAAATTTTCTCTTATGAGGTACAAAGGTACTAATATGTCGTTCACAAAGAGAATTCTGAGTTGAGTCTTTGAAGTGAATGTTGGTAGATGAAAGATCTGTTTTGGTTATTGGACAGCCAATAACCAAATAATGTCCAAAACTCATTGGAAACAGAAATATTACTAAAATCTGCATACGTACAGTTACTATACACTGCTAACCATAAGGCCAATGAAAGTGGAATGCAGAGAATACATTCACACAGACGGAAATGAAAATGCAATTTTAAAGATATTTGTTAGGGGATGAAAAATATTAGTATTCTTTAATTTCACTCAGTCCTCTAAAATTGAGCTTTCTTTCTTTCTTTCTTTCTTTCTTTCTTTCTTTCTTTCATGCCAATGACCACAAAATGCAAAAGATGACAGACTGGTTTATATAATAAGGAAAAGTGTCTGTGTCAGGGGTTGTGAGAGAGGCATGCTGTGAAGAAGCCAGTCACACTGAGATAGCATTTTAACACTGCAGGGGAGAGATCACATGCCCATGGACACACTCACATACACACACTAATCATCCACACACGCAGAGTGTGAATTCAGCACTAGGTTTGTTTTCAGGTCTAATTGAGGGGAAGAGCTCATAGACGCGGGTTTTCAACTCCAATCCTGGCTTGCAGAGTTTGAAATGTTCTGTACTGCCAATTCACCTGATCCAGCTGCCAAAACCATTCATGAGTTGGATTCTAGTTGAGAATCCTTGGTGTAATTCATCTATCCTGCAGCTGGAGAATTATCCTAGTGCTTATCATCATTACATCAGCCTAGAACCACACCATCATCACCAGTGTCTCTGTGTGTGTGTGTGTGTGTGTGTGTGTGTGTGTGTGTGTGTGTGTCTTAATTTCACTTATGGACACGCATTAATTTCAATGCAAAGATGTGAAAGGTATTAGAATCAATCTGGAGGACAAAAAATTGATTGCTTTCGGCAGGCTGCTTTGAAGCAGTAGGAGTATTGCGCTGAGACGTTCATGGCTGCTTCAAAGCTGCGTCGCACAACATCAAATCACTTCATAAACAAATGACCTGATTATAGAATAATCTGTGCTTCGGGTTGATCTTCCACACAAGATTAGCCTCTTTTTGTCACAAGGGGATTGCTGTTAAAGTGATGCATTTGGTTTGTGTGTTTATCTAATATGAAGTGCCAGATCTCTGCAGAGCTTCTTCTCGTCTTTTTTCGTGTTTCTCTTGTTCCTTCCTTGTCACTGGTTAGCCTGGTTTCATAAACCCTCGTCTCTCCACCCACAGCACTGTGACTCACTCAGTGTCAGGTGCTGCAGTGACTGCGTGTGCATGTGCGTGTGTGTGTGTGTGTGTGTGTG
>CM040977.1:19147945-19179541 GCA_022985145.1 Pangasius djambal
CCGCACAGACAACACATCCGTGGTCTCCTACATCAAACGACAGGGGGGTCTTTGCTTGCGCCCCCTATACAGGCTGGCACGCCAGATCCTCCTGTATGCTCAGGGAAAGCTCCTCTCACTCAGAGCGGTCTGCATCCCTGGGCACCTCAATCAGGGAGCAGACATCCTGTCGAGACAGGGGCTGAGGCCCGGGGAATGGAGGCTCCACCCCGAGGTCACAGGAAACGACACACTGTCCGCTCTGGTTCTCCCTCACACATCCAGCTCCGCTTGGGCTGAATGCCATGGTGCAGATGTGGCCAAAGCTTCGTCTGTATGCTTTTCCCCCGATCGCTCTGCTCCCGGGAGTTCTGGAGAGAGTAGCCCCATTCTGGCCGGCCCGTGTTTGGTTCTCGCCGTGTTTGGTTCTCGGACCTTGTGTCCCTCCTCGACGGCTCTCCACTGCAGATTCCGATCAGGAGGGACCTCCTGTCTCAGGCGGGGGGCACCATCCTTCACCCCCGCCCAGAGTTATGGAAGCTGTGGGCATGGCCCCTGAGGGGGCACAGCTCCTAGCATCCGGTCTCTCGACTGAGGTTGTTGAGACCATACTCCAGTGCGCCACGAAGAAACTGTTCGTCTACTGCAGTACAGTTTCTGCAGGAGTGCTTCTCCGCAGGGTTATCCCCCTCCACTCTGAAGGTGTACGTGGCGGCCATAGCTGCTTGCCATGCGCTTCTAGGTGGTCAGTCATTGGGAAGACACCTGTTTGTTACACCTTTCCTTACGCTAAAGACTCCTTACACTGGCTCCTTACGCTGAAGACTATCTTCCTGCTTGCCATATCCTCTCTCAGGAGGATAGGGGATCTTCAGGCACTTGCTGTGTTGTGCCTGGAGTTTGCCGCAGCCATGGTTAGGGCGTTCCTCTACCCGAGACCTGGGTATGTCCCTAAAGTGCCCACGTCTTCGCAAGGCCCCGTGTGTGGTACCGCAAGCCTTTTCTCCCCCTTCCTTCCAGGAAGCAGGCCAGGAAAGACTCAATCTGCTTTGTCCAGTGCGATCACTGGGCGCTTACGTCCACAGGACTGCCCAGTGGCGTAAGGCAGATCAGATGCTCATTTGCTTCGGTCCACCTAAGAAAGGGGTTCCAGCGACCAAGCAGACCATGAGTAGGTGAGTGGTAGAGACCATCACACTGGCCTACGAGTCCTCTGGCCTCCAGTCCCCCATGGGGGTCAGAGCACACTCGACTAGGGGTATGGTGTCCTCCAAGGCCTTGTCAGCAGGCGTGGCCCTTCAGGACATTTGTGTTGCGGCAGGCTGGTCCTCTCAGCACACATTTGTCCGTTTTTACAATTTGGACCTGACATCTACCCCAGGGTCCCAGGTTCTCTCGTCTTGATGTGCTCGCCAGACACACATAGACAGGGACTTGCTCGTACGGTGCAGTGGGTACTCTCGTTCCCAAAGCGTTTTGACGCAGCTCAAGTTCCTGAAGGGGAATATCTCTAGGTTACGTATGTAACCATGGTTCCCCCGAAGGAAATGAGATGCTTCGTCTCTCTGCCGTACTCCCTGCATCCCTGCAGGCGCTCGCTTCAGCAGAAGCTAATGTGCGTTTGTCGGATGCGCTTTATGCTTTCTAGTTGCTCACGTCACCCCGCTCATGACGTCTTGCTTCTCCATTGGACTGATTTCACACGTACCTCAGAACGTGCTCTCGCCAGGGGCGTTCCCAAAGCGTTTTCACGCAGCGTCTCGTTCCCTTCGGGGAACCATGGTTACATACGTAACCTAGAGATGTTCGGTATAGTTATAGACAAATCAGACACCTAAACAATATTCTCAAACTTTAAATCAGGGACACTGTATCATGGTGTGGACACAATATGTTACCTACAGTACAGCTAAGCTGAAGGTGGCCAGGTAAGTGTCATTTAATAAAGATTCCTTCGTGCTTTGGGCCTTGTGGAATCAAGAAAACATAATAGGCAATCATTACTGAATTTTTATCATAGATCCTGGCCTCATAACTTTCCTAGGCATGCCTGAGCCTTTATGTGTCAACATTGTTTCATTATAATGTCATGACCAGGCTTTTTATGTGAAGCAGCTCTTTTTCATGCCATTTAGAACAAGGATATTGGTGCAGCAAGGTTACACTTATTATTATAATTCATGTAATAACTCAGGGCATTCTAAGTATAATTTTATTTGTATCGTTAATTAATTGGATATTGAATGGACAGTTGGTGCACATTTGCTGGAATAATAACATTATTGGACTAATTTAGAAATTACATATCACAGATCATTTCCGCCATGCTCTTATTGTGACATTACACAGATGCACTGTACTGATGGGTTTTAATGTAGAGCAGATACCTTTGAGTAAGTAATTAAATTGCATTTTGTTGTTGTTGTTCTTTTTGTTGGTTTTTTTTGTATTTTGAGAGTGGCTTCTCCAAATATTTAGCTTAATTTAACTAGATTATCTTTATATTAACAGCACATTGTATTCAATCAGTTTTAGATTGCTCAAAAAACAAGTATGTGTGTTAAGTTCCTTTTTGGTTTTTGTCAAACTGACTTCCATTTAAAGCATGATATCAGCAGAATATCAGCACTCAACAATATTGGTGACATTTTACAGTTAATTTGAGGTAAGCTCAATTTATCAACAGACAATAAGAAGAATGTGATTACAAAAAACATGACGAATTCGAGATGGGATGGTGTAGAACATTTTATTTTTCTGGTCACTGTACTCTATTATTTAATGTTTCTTATAGTGTGTTTATAATATAGCATGTAATGCAATATATAATATAATATAATATATAATATTCAAATTACAAAGGCTAATTATGCTCAATAGCTCCGGATTTTAATACCAACACCATTTCTTCACATAGAGAGATCACTGTGATTTTTGCCTGTGGATTTCTGTCTCATCCCATTTCAGTGGCTATAACAATCTGTGGTTCTGAGCCACCGGGGTGATATGCCAGGTGATTATGCAGGCCATTCAAAAACTGGGACATTTTTAGCTTCCAGGTGTTACAGATACTTAAAACACAGGGGTCTGAATTATCATTAGGTGATGGCGGTGGTAAATTACACTGGAGTGGACTTTAGGGCTTGAACATCTATGGATGTGTAACAAACCTGCACATTTTAGTCTAGAGTTTATTATTACCCCAGAACAAACCATGCCTATGTAATAATTATTGTGTGAGCATTATGTAGATGTACCACAGTGCTTATTTCTACTGTAATTGCTCCAGGTTCATGGAGCATGGTAAACACTGATATATGTAGAGCCGGGGTGATGTGGCATAATTGCCCATTTCCTGTGTGCAGGAGTGCCCTGGCTGGTGTTGGCGGGGCAGTGGGACTGCCTGACTGCAGGCGATTCATGCTCCAGTGATGAAGCGTGCAGTCCACGACTACGCACTCTGCGTCAGTGTGTGGCAGGCGGGGGGAGTGTGAAGCTGGGGCCAGGGGCTCGTAACCACTGCGAGAACGCTGTGACCGCTCTGCTAGCCAGTCCTCTCCACCGCTGCCAGTGTAAACGTGGCATGAAGAGGGAGAAGAACTGCCTCAGCATCTACTGGAGCCTCAAGCAGTCTGTAATACACGGTAAACACACACGCTGGTCAAAACAAACATTGACAAAATCACTAATACACATGCAGTAAACTATGATGTGCCCAGAGCCACTTTACTGAGTAATTAAGTTCCAGCTTGTACGTGTGTGTGTGCGTTTGTAGGACTGAACCTTGTAGAGAGTTACCCATATGAGCCTGTGGAGCGAGGGTTTGATTATGTTCGCCTGGCTTCCATCGCTGCAGGTATGTATTTTACACACACACACACACACACACAAACACACGCACATAACGCACAGTTAATCAGTGTGAACATCTTCACTAGCTAAAACAGATTTGCAACCCTCTGTCAAGAATGTTGAATCATATCAGCCTGCAATTAAATCTGCCTGCTCTGTGTATTATAGGTTAATTTGTTGTATAAATATTCATGTTTCTCTAATTGGTTCCATGACACATGGCTGTGTGCTTATCACACATTTTGTTAATATGTTTTTAGGTAAGAAGTTTATTTGTGATCATCAAAACTCTCAGCTTATTATATCAAAAAATAAATCTAAAAGCATAGCATTCAGTCAATGCTATGAGTTATTCTGTGAAACTAATAGGAAAGGTATGTAGTGATGAGGGTAAGGTGTGTAAATCTGGACCTGTTGATGGACCCTACAGAGTTTAAGGAGTTCATAAAAATGAAAAGAGAAAGTAGTGGACTGTAAGAAGCAAAATGGGAATATTGAATATTGAAAGAGACATGGTAAGCTGTAGGTTTGTCTCCAAATGCTGTCTCTTCACCTGCCATTGTCTCTAATCTTCCTGTCTTACCATGACTACGCTGACGAATGCTCAAAACATAGTTTAGACAGAAACATGTTATTGCACGGCACAGAAACACAAATAAAACTGTCAGTTTGTCAGTCTGCAGTTGTAGGTGCTCGAGGCATGAGCAGAATTATATGGGCCTGGAGGGCAGAACATAATGAGATAGTTACTCATCAGCAACCTCACACACATGCGTGCACACACACAGACACAGACACACACACACACACACACACACACACACACACTGTACATACTCTGGGAGCTGGTAACGGCATATATGAAAAACTTCACCTGTAGTGCGAATGATGGGGAAGAGAAAATTGATAGGACTAAGGGGCTAACATTAATTTTCTGCCAGTAATGGTAGTGATTTAAATGTGGACTATTCAGGCATTAAGGATAGGATTTGCAGCTTTCAAACACTACAAACACTTAGCAAGCATACTCCCTTTACTTAAAAATTACTAATATATACACATGCCTAGACACACACGAGTTTGTGTGGAAGGAGTTGCTAATATGGACAGATGACAACTGGAAATTCAGCTTTACCTGTGTGAGGGTGTTATGTCGTGTTGTGTTTGGTGTCATTGGCGTCAGTTTGCTGATAAATATGGTAATTTTAATTGTAACATGCAGGAAATACCTTTACAGAATGGCTTTAAATTCTGCTGTAAAACACTCACACACACAATGAATGAAATGTGAAATCACCAGAGAAAATGATTCAAATAACAAGGTAACTGTAACATGCAAGTGATATTTATTAGGGGAAATACAATCATACTCATAGTCCATAGCATGTGTCAAAGCACAGGCAGGCATCAATGAACTAGAATAATCCATAAATAAAGTCAAGTCAAAAAACAGAATTTTGAAACATGAAATAAGAAAATGAGGCTTGGATTTAAAGATACAAGTTTGCACAATAAGACTTTGCATTGAGACCACGTTTGTCTACATAGACAAACTAATGAAGTGTAAACAGCAAACAGACCAGTGACGGGGATGAAGACAGGACTAGAACAAAAATGAAGGCGTATTGCAAAATATAAATAAAAGTGCATAGAAAACACAGACCAAGTGCAAACAGCACTCGCTGTGCTGGGAACAGCGCTGCACACTGAGAGGAGGACACTGGGACAGTAACATGGGTGCTGAAGGCATTTTAGAGACCATTATACTCATGAAGCATATTATATTTTGAAATACAGTTTACAGTTTAGTTGCTTAGTTAATGTGAAAGAAATATTGTGGTAATGGGGTCTTTTTAGCTTTATTACTGAATGAGAAAAGCCCACACAATAGCACAAATATTCTTCTTTGCACTGCACAGTTACACCTTTGTGTATATGTGTGTGTCAGTTAAGGCTGGAACAAGGTAGGCTGTAGTTTATGTGATGCTGTGATACAGACAGTGAGCTCCACAGACAGAATGAGTGCCTGTAGCAGAGTAATGAGTGCTGGTGTGAGGACGATCAGCATTGTATTGATCAGTGGCCTACGCAGGAAAAACTCCAGTAATGATGGATGAAAATGAAATGCTGCCAAACCGCTCTCTGATTACAGTCCTCTCTGCGCACAATACAGCAGGGCTTCTTCTTTGACTGAGTGAGAGAGAATGATAGAAAATGACTTGTAATGAAGAAGAAGAAGAAGAAGAAGAAGGAAGAGAAGGAGGAGGACTCTTCAAGAGGGCTTTCCAAATGGAAGTGATGAATCCTACACAGGGCACTTCATAGGGGAACTGCCCACAGCTGTCATTTGGAGGGTTGTTCCAAACTGAAGTGATGAACAGCATTTACTTTGAAGGGCACTTCAAAATGATCATTCTCAAAGGGAGCAACCTATGAACACTTCACCCCACGATAAAAAAAAAATGACCACAGCAAAACAGGGGCTTACCTATAAATGTAGCTCAACTCGGAATATGAAATATTTAATATTATTGAATTTTAGCTAAAATAAACAGCTGAAATAGCTGATAGTGGTGCTGCAGAAAATGATTGGTTTTTTTTTTGTAGGTTTTATGTTTTATCGCTGCTTAAGGTCAAATGTAAAGAGCTATAACTTGTGCATTTGCCTTTGCAGATGTACAAAAACATCTAACATCGGCTCCTAAATGAAACTGCATTGGCAAGTTTTTTGTTGATTTCACCATCTATTCATCATTAATGTATTGTGATACTGGTAACACTTTACAGTAATAGTACATGAATAATCATGCACTTATAACTGAATTAATACTTACTTAAATATGAACTAATGATGAGTTAAGGCATGTACTAATCATGACATGAGTCTTATGAATTCATGTGTAAATAATGACCACCGTAATACATGTTAGTACATATTTTTAGTTAATGTGTTAATTAATAAGTAGGGGTAAACAAAATCAAACATGCTGTATAAGAAACAATATGAATTAAATGTATATATCCATGTATGTATAACATAATTTCAAACTGTTTATATAATTTGCCACAGGCAGCTGCATACACAAACACTGGATGGCCCTGGATTACTTTCATAATTTACATTGATCCTCCTTAGCAGACGTAGAAAGACACACAAATAATAAACACAACTATTAATAATCTTAACATGTTTTGCATTATTCTCCATCATTATCAGATTAAAACACCAGAAAATAATCTATAGAACACTGGTCTTAAATGTTAGCGTCTGCTAAATGAATAAATGTTTCTGTATTAATTTCACCCTTGTGAGCAAAGGAGCAGTGCCCTGGGCCCGAGCCACCCAGAGCACGTACTAGTACTACAGAGGGATTTGAAGAATCATGAATTCATAAGCCTCACGTCATAGTTAAGGTTAGCTTTTCATTAGTTCGTGATTAGTATATGCCTTAAATCATCATTAGTTCATATTTAATTAAGGATTAATTCAAGTATTAGTGCATGATTATTAATGTACTGTTACTGGAAAGTGAAACTTATACTTGTTTACATAAGTGTCAATGACAGAGAAACAGAAAAACAATGGCTCCAGTTTATGAAGTGATATTCTGTTCCAAACAGCAGTTAACTTTTACTTATATGGAGGGGGACTCCATAAAGTTGTCAATGTGACAGGTGGAGCATTTGCGTATGGCATAGTAAAGACAACTTTATATTCAGTGAGATGGAAATAAAGTCTGAATTAAGAAGAAGAAGAAGAAGAAGAAATTGATCAGAGAATTTATAAAGGGGAGTCAGAAGATGGAGGAGATTGAGCAGGAGGATGGGAGAAAAATGATGCAAGAGAGAATGATAAGCAGAGCTCTATAGCAGTAATGCTAGCAGTCTGTCTCAATGGTCTACATTAGTCTTCTATGAAAAATGAAGCAGCAGCAGAAGCAGTCTCAGCTGGGATGTTCTCCCTGACACAGAGACCAGACTCATTCAATTTTTATTGTTACTCATGTTCTATGCATTAGCAGCACACAGGCCATGGAGGACTGACATCCCCTTATAGCCAACCACATCCTATATTCATTAATAGTGTGTAAGACGGCTGTTGTGTTAGAGTATGGGTGTGACTCTCCCTCTATCTTGCTACAAGGTATACAGTATAACGCAAAAAACAATACAGTTAAACAAATAAGGATTCGATACACTTCAATTCATTACTGATCTGATATGATTCACTTCAGCACCGATACTATTTGATTGAGACTTGATTTAATTCCACAGGAAAGTTCAGAAGAGAGGAGTTTTCTCTCTCTCTCGCTCTCTCTCTCTGTCTTGATAGTTGTGTGCCTCCATTTTTGATGGCAATATCATTATCAGTATCTGAGAAAAAAGTAAGTTGGGGTATATATGAGGTGGTATAAGTATTAATTTTGTTATATATGTTCAGCAAAAACAGCCTCAATAATGGCTTCAGCAACACCTTGAAAAAACATGTTTGTGCTACAATTTCTCTCAGGGTAATGAGGTACTACATGCAGCACTACACTCTGGTTTCCACTTTTTAGAAACCTCAGTAAGGATATGAAGGCAGAGCAGAAAGGCTTGTGAAAGACTGAGACTCTTCACCTCAGTGATTTACCTTAGCTTGCCTTTCTGACTGCAGCATGCTTGTGTCTGCAGTCAAGGAGTGTTTTTGATATTGATGCATCCACAAAAAGCAGCTGTACAGAAAGGCTGCAGAGAAATGTCTCCTGCCACTGCAGAACTAGTTCATAAGTCATCAACCACATGACTCACTTCCTTCAAATGTGTAGACCACACACAACTGATAAACTCTCATGAGTTCTGTCATCTACAGGCTACAAATAAATTTCCCAAGAAACAGTTTACTTCTCAAAAACTCTTTAATATGGCATGAGTTTTGTCCTGTTTTTGTCCAAAGGTAGATACTTTAAGAATGTTCAAGACTTTTAGATATAGTTTAATCACAGTTTGTAATTTATTTTTCTGTAGAAATATGATTATAAAGGTTAGCAGTGGTATCATTTTAACAGTAAGCAGATTGATGTTTTTCATGAAGTTGGTTTTCAGCACTGGACAGTTCCTCTGTAGGTGTTGTGAAACTAGATAGAAACATTTGTATGGAGTCAAGTATGTGCCAAAAGTATTAAACAAAATTAGATGATTTCATATTTGGATGCTGCAATTTTCCCAGGTAGGCAGGTCTTAGAAGAAGTCATACACCTAATTTTCTTATTGGTTAGCCGGAATGGGGAATGACATATCTTCTGACGCCATAACCAGTGATCAAAGTTGTCTCACTCAACATTGCAGACCCATCGGACTGAGTTGGACTATCACGATTAGACTTGAAGAGGAAGGTGACTGTAATCACATGCTATAGGATCCATCTCTCAAATGCAATGCATTTGGTACTATTTATTTTTATTTTATTTCTTTTTTTCATAAACAGACTTTCAGACAATTAACAAACTTCATATGATGTAAAATGATTGTGATTAATACAATCCCACTCAAGCTAGACAGCATGTAGCTACCTACCTGTATGCACTGTTCTAGTAATAGAAATGCGGTCATTTTATGATTAGGTGCTGTCTTGTTTGTAGGTGTCTACAGAAGCAAAAAAATGATTCCAGCTGCAAAAAAAAAAAAAAAAAAGGCATTCGGAAGCAAAAGAAAATGCATTTGCAAATTCACAAACCAAAATGACAGAATAAATAAACTATTAAGTAGTATTAAAATTTTATGCTTAATATTTTACTTGCGGATCATGTCATTTTGTTTAATACTTTTAGCTTAAATTTGGCTTTATACATTTGTGCACAAATCAGTTTGCCAGTTAGATTGAAAAGTCATGTTAGATGTTCTATATATACATAGATGGAATAGTGTGGGCATAAAAACGTATAGCAGACTAAGTGATATTAAAATTCGTTACTGTTCATGAATTATTATAAAGCTTTGTCCAGAAAAAGCCCCACAAGTTTCCAAATGGCACCCTGAGCCCCATAGTCCTCATTTTGGTGGTCAACTTTTTCTCCACATATGTTGCTCACCTAACACTGATTAGCAAGTTAAATTACTGATGAAAGACATTTTACCACACATTTTGCCATGTTGCTTTCTGCTATTAATAACGCCATCAACTATGATTTATCATAGCCAATATTGGGTTTAAAAAAAAAAACACATCCACATCAGTGTTGCCACTTTTCATGAATAAAACCCTTGTGCCAAGAGAGCTTGTGCATTCATACTGTATGTTGACATGCTTACTCACAGAACCTCACCTCCATGTTCCATAAATGAGCCAAATGATTGATGCCTCTGCTTCGCCTTCTTCACCCTATCCTGCAGAGTCTGATGCGGGTATGGCAACGGTGAATCACTGTCTGGATGCAGCTAAAGCCTGCAATGTGGATGATACATGCCAGAAGCTGCGTACAGAGTATGTGTCGGCCTGCATTGCCCCATCAGTGAGAGCGGGGTCTTGTAATCGTGCGCGCTGCAACAAAGCCCTGCGAAAGTTCTTTGACCGTGTGCCACCTGACTACACACACGAGTTGCTGTTCTGTCCGTGCTCAGATACAGCATGCTCTGAGCGGCGTCGCCAGACCATCGTCCCTGCATGCTCATATGAGGAAAGAGAAAAACCCAACTGCCTGGCTCAGCTCAGCACCTGCGAGGATGACCTTGTGTGCAAGTGAGTATGCAATCCATGCAATACTAAGATAACTTTCATTTATTTTCATCAAACAATGATGGATGATTTACAGGCTAAAATCCTTAATATCATTTTAAACGGTGCCAAGCAAAACCTGTGTAGGATAGTAATGGCAGTTTTGGATGTAGTGTAGAGGCATAAAATTTTGACATGCTATTTGACATAATATTTATCAGTCCCACAGCCCCAGTTTCAGTTAAGGGAAGTGGTGTAGTGAATAAACATCCTTCTGCTTATTGCTTTTCAGCCATTTTGTGGTATGGGGCTGTTCAAGAAGATGTGGTACTTAGCTAGTAAATTAGAGTGGGGCAGAGAGGGAGTACACTGACAGCAAAAGTCACTTCACAAGACTCTCAGTGGAGTTGAAAATGAGAGCTCAGCTCCCTATCCTTCTCTCTCACTCACTCTTCATGTCAAAAACAAAAACGCTTTCATCTATCTCTCCTCCTGATCACAATTCTACTACTCTTGGCCACTGGCATGCATGAGAGACACCACATCACAAAGCATGTGCACTTAGTGCCACAACCATCTCATTATCATACGCAATCAGGACTTATGGACATCCCCTTTAATCAATCGGCTGATTTCCGTTACTCGGTTCTCTTGGCTGGTTAATTGTCTGGAAGCAATGGCAGCTCTCTAGCAGTTTTTTAATGCCTGCCATGTGGCTGATGACAAAGAGGAGGCCCAACAAATCAGAAGGTGTGTGTATGCAAGCAGAGAGAGAAACAGAGAGTGGATAAGTCAGAGTACACTAGGGCAGATCAATCTTGGCAGCCATCTTTAGTCCAGTGGCATCTGGTTTCAACAGGACTCAACAGAAGTGATATAAAAGAAAAAGCAGTGTGTCTCTTTTTATGTAGTTAATTGATTTTGTAGATCAAATTGACTGCTTTGTCACTGGCACGTTTCCACTGTCTGCTTATTTGGGGAATGTTGATACCAAGAAATTGAGCCTGGTGTGACCCAAACTACCTCCAACTACCTCACTCAAAAGTGGGAAGCATGTGTGTGTGTGTGTGTGTGTGTGTGGTGTGTGTGTAATGGAGGAATGTGCTGGCTGGTTGGATGATGGATGTGTTGTTATGATTCCCCCAGATCTCGTTGGGCCCAGTTCAAGCATGACTGCCAGCCCTCAGAGCTCACTGCCAGCGGCTGCCAGCAAGAGAACTATGGGGCCTGCCTCATTGCCTACACTGGTCTGATAGGTGAGAATGTAAAATTTAAAGAGAGAATCACTAAAACACAACAAACACAAACAACACTTCAGACAAACACACTTTAAAGGCTATTCGTTCACTTTAGCTAGGTGACTTCTACCATTGAGTATATACGATTTATGATGATGTTTAAGCAGGAAGGTATAGTCTGAGAAGTGGAAAAGGCAAGGACATAGGGAAAGAGATGTAGGGAAAAGTAGAGAAAAGACACATGGCCTAGTTCTTTAGCATTAAAGTGGTATGTTGTGAGGTGTGCTGTGCAGATGTTACACTTTTGTGTTCTGGGACAAAAGAAATTGACGTCTTTAAACAAGTCCATCTCAGGCCACAAAAGCACCAAAGTGCAGTACTTCCACTCTCCACCGTTTCAGCTGCAGTCAAGTCTTTCTTCACACAGACAATGAGTACAACAGCAGCATTTTTATTCCCCACAGAAAACACTCGCACACATTTCAGAGAGCTAGAAACGTCTAGAAAAAACTACAATCTGTAGTTGACATCCATGCAGACTATTCACAATGGATAGCAGAAAAACACGTACACAATGTAGTCATTTTTTTCCTTCCCTCTGTCTCTGTCTCTGTGTCTCTCACCCACACACATCATATAAAGGTGTGCATGTATAGATTTTCTGAACCTTTCAGCACCCCCACAGCTGTGATGGTGGAGTAGTAGATAAAATGATTGTCTATCAATGTGTAAAATCACTGCAAACTGGGTTTCTGGAAGCATGAGGAACAGGAGTCTCTCTACAGAGACGCCTGCACACAGTGTTCTGGAACATTTCAGACCAGTCAGATGGAGGAGAATGTTCCATTACAGACTACACAGACATGAATATTCTGACTAAGAAGAAATGGGTTTGCTTTTATTTTACGTATTTATTTATTTAAATGATCATTAAATGTACTTCTTTTCTCTCTTTCTAACTTCTTCTGCAGGAACCACTATCACCCCAAATTATGTGGATAACTCCACATCTAATGTGGGGCCGTGGTGTTCGTGTGCAGCCAGTGGCAATCACAGGGAGCAGTGCTATGACTTCCTTATTCATTTCCATGAAAACATCTGTCTAAGTGAGTGCCTTCTCCATAAGCATAATGATCTAAATATGCCATAACAAAATCACTAATCACATATAGTCATACACTCCTGAAACAGTCATAGACCCCTAAAATTCAAACCAACACGTCTGGGTGTACAAGATTTTCCAAAAATATCTTCTGGGATGTTTTCTTTATTTAAAAGATTATCATTATTTGGTTATCTGCCACACCTGATGCAGCCCATCAAGGGCCACAAGGCTTAAACATAAATCAAAGGGAAAAGCTCCCATACTAACTTCCTTTATCTATTTGTTTAATTCTTGCTCATTTTCTGATCAATGATTTGTTGTTAAGACCATAAAAAGCTTAATATTTTGCCATTTTGGGTTTGGCCCGTGTTTTTGCCCAGGAGTGTACAGTAGCACAAACTTGACAAGTGATTGATTTCACTAAAGTTTCACCCTATAATCCTGAGTGCTTAAAGCCTGACGATGTATAATTGGGTCTGCTGTCTTGGAGGGAAGGATGGCACTGTTTTCCTCTCCCTTTGTTTATTAGTGCAACACCAGCTGATCGCAGACGTCTATCTGTTCATGTAAATAGATGCATAGTTGCACTTATGTTGTCATGTGAGCAACAGATTTAGATGTCTCAGAGGAAGCACTTTGCTGGGCTGTCAGCTGTCATGTGATTACAGTAACCCTACATACTAAATACTAAGCCTATGTAACTGGTATGAATAATTCATTGACATAATTTAATGTTTTGTCTCTTCCTTCCTATATTGTATTATTACTTTTTATATATATGCTGTTAATACTGTTGTGTGTTCTGTGTGTTTTGTAATAAGGTTAAGTTAATGAACTTCAAAAATTTTGTTCTTTTTGTTGTTCACGAGTTATAAGAGCACAACTTTAAGTAGCAGAACGTTTTTTAAGGTGTTTGTTATTGGGAGGGAGCGCTATCAGTGGAACACCTATGGGGTTTCCCCTCGTGCGACATGTAATAGCCTCAGTCTACCTGTTACGGGGCTAATGAGCGCATGTACCGATGCTTCTCCCCGCAAACAATTCTGTGCATACCAGAGAGGGAGAAACTGTCGCCTGTGATCCACTGATTAATTCTCCTGTTCCAGATTAAAGCCAGAGCTGGATCTCATCCTGTGTGTGGTTTTTGTGTGACTGCGTCCTGGTCCAGACACGCTACACCTATGTACAGTATATTGTTTAACTACAAAACAGCACTCTAAAAATGCTGGGATAAATGTAACCCAATTTGTGTCATTTTTATAACCTAGTGCTGGGTCAGTATATACAGCAGAACACATGTTGGATTAATGTGACTGTTAGGTTATGTGTAGAATCCTATGTATCTGACCAGCTATGGGTCATTTCCCCCCTTATTTCTGTATTTCTGGGTTGTTCAGCCTATTTATGAGTATTTATGATGCAGATGGGGGATTTAATCATTCATTTATATTTACTTACCACTTTATCCTAGTCATGGTTGCAGGGGATCCAGAACCTATCCGGGGAAAACTGGGCATGAGGCATGAATACATACACACAAGGTCCATCCATTCATTCACAACTAGGAACAATTATTATATTATTATATTAAAATGTATTTTACCAATACAATAATTTTGCATTACATTAAGCAGGGTACACACATACACTATGTAATTTTACTTGTACAGGCATAGAAATAGAATTTAAATGATTCAATGCTTTTTTAATATATGTATAAATGGTTAATAATCATCTGAACAACACAAATAAAAATGACAAAATACTAAGCAAAGAACATGTGTGATAGATGAGATTATCTAAAGTCTGATGCTAGCTAGCTAAAATTATCCTAAATTTGAGTAAATTCAAGCAACCCTAGCTAACACAACTCAGAAAAAACATAAGCTGGTAAATAAGGTACTCACAGATTTTCTGTCAGCCATGCACTCTATGACTGTCTGTTAAGCATTCTCAGCAGCTTAGTGTTCTATCCAGTATCATTGCAGCAGTAAATCTAACCCAAAGGTCTGGTTGTTGTAATGTTCCAGCAGTAGAATTAAACCAAATGCTGGCTTCTAATGGCAACCCAGACGTTATGTTGCATTAACGACCCAAAAGTTCAGTTAGCATAATATAGAATAACTCAGCAAAATGTCCTATATCACTGGCCCCAGGCATTGGGTTATGTAAATAAGGAAGTACTACAGGAAGAAAAAGCACTATTCTTTTTGCACAAAATCATTAATAAAAGAAAACATGAAGTCCTTCTTAAAGTAAATGCTACCACATTTTAGCACAAAAACTAAAACATAGTTCAGAGACATTCCACTCTAGAATCTTGTGAATCAAGAGATATTTTTTACATATTAAGGCAAACTGAATTATTTATTGGCTATATACACCAATCAGCCATATCATTAAAAACACATGCCTAATATAGTGTAGGCCTCCCTTGTGGTGCCAAAACAGCTCTGACCCTTTGAGGCATGGACTCCACAAGACCTCTGAAGGTGTGCTGTGGTATCTGGCACCAGGACATTAGCAGCAGATCCTTTATGTTTGTCAAGCACATCCCTTTTATGAAGCTTACTCCAAACTTAATAATCAGCACAGAAAACTATTGTTGAGGTCACACTTATCTGTCCTTGCAGTGACACACACAAGCAGTGACAAAGCATTTTTCACTTGGAAATTTTGGCTCACAGCTCAGTGGCATGAAACAGTGTAGCTTGGCTGCTTGCAGTAGTGCTAACTCAGAGGCAATAGTGAGAAGTGATCACAGAGTCCAATACCAGCCCTGAGAACTCCTGCTCTCCAGCAAGTCTCTACTTCTGACATGTCTACAGTATTTTAATTGCTCCAGGTGCACACTTCGCTGCTGTCTCTTGCGCTCTATCTATCTCTCTCTCTCTCTCTCTCTCTCTCACACACACATACCCACCCACCCACACACACATACCCCCCCACCCCCCACACACAAAGACACACACACACACATTGTCAGAGGTTTTGGCTTGTGAGTGAGTATGTGTGTATTGGTTTGAGTCTAAGCGCTGACTCTGATGCCTCAGTAATTGCTCGTAATTTGGCTCCCTGCAGTAAAACTAATGGTGCAAAGAGTCAGAGGGTTGCAAAGAGGAGAAAAGCAAAGAGGAGAAAAGCAAAGATCGGCGCAGAAAGCAGCTGAGGTTTTGAAAATTCACTGAGACTGAACCTCAGTGCCCAGCTTCCCTAGAGGCATACAGCTCACAGGTGTACTACTTAACTGACCGTTATCATCAGTCTGATATTATCACTGTGACCACTGAGACCATTACACATAAATGATGAGATAATAACAAAACAAGTGTATTGTAGCTTTATAATATGAATACATTCAAAATCATCCTAATATGTGATTTATATACTGTATGTATGACTGTTTTCAGATCACTTTTCTCTGCATGGCACCTCACCCTTTATTCTTTACGTAGGGATTAGATTGGAATGGTGTGTGTGTGTGTGTGTGTAGGCATATGGTCCTAATACCAGTCTCTCCAGGTCAGGTCTAAAATACCCATTTTATCAGACATAAAATATCTTCACATTTATTAATGTCTTCAAATTTATTAAGATAGAGGCTGTTTGCACCCAGTTTAGTCATCGCCAATTCCCATCCTGTAGCTTTGTCTCTCACTATCACGACATAACCACCAGCTTGAGACCTGGCTACAGGTTCTAAAAATTCACCTAGATTTAGCTAGCTTGTCAGCGAACTAAAGTCAAATATCTATTGTTGGAGGTAGTATTAGTTAAGCTAACTACTTAGAAGGTCACACAGGACGGTGTTGTGTTTATGTAGCTGGCTAACTCAGCTAATGTTGCTAGATAACAATGTGCAAATTCTGTTAAGTATACACATTATTTTTATGTTTAAGGGAGTAAAAACTGTACTGTGAGGCCAATTATATTTTCACCTGTGTGTCAACAGACACTTTAAAACATTAACCTGTTGGGAATAAGTTGTGGGTAAGTGATTTATTTCAGTAGAAAGGGAAAATATATAAGATCTCTTTGTTACCAGAACAGCTAAGCACATAACTTGAATTAGAATCCAGTATGGTTTTATTCACTACTGGCTCATTTCGGCATTTCACACTCAGCTGTCAGATCACACATGCTGCATTCCCTTAATGAACACTGGAATGTGCAACCATTTACTTAATAAAATAATATAACCACAAATAATGGACCAGTTTCTTTGTAAGTGTGAAATCCCTCTGTGTTGCTGACACAGTGCAATGTTGTGCACCAGAGGATTTCGCTATGCCAGCAATCATTTTCATTTTGTTGGGACAAAATACTCCAGAGTGCTTATTCATTCCAGCCCTGCACTCACTCCACCTCCTGATTCCACTCACAGCATTTCCTTTTTTATTGAGGGGCTCAGCTCATTTGTGAAATCAGGCAGTTCTGTGAAGAGTAAATATCTATAGAGGCTCCTGCCATCAGTGGATGAACTCCCCCGAGTTATGCATTATGCCAGAGTCCTTGTAGTAAGTTCTGTCCACTCAGTGGCCATCTTGGCAACGCTCCCAGGCACTTATTTTCAGAATCAGATCTACTTGAATGGAGATACCCATATACTAGAAACAGACAACATGACCTTTCAAACATGGATTTGAAATGGCTGTTGAAATCTGACAAAAATGGCATAAATAATTTTCATGTAAAGTTCATGTGTCACAGTAAGAATCTGAATTTCGCTAATGTCTTTACCATTCATATGGTCTGTCTCTACTCATACTGTGTCTAATTATGATATGTATCTGAAGACAGTGCAGTTTCAGTCATATGTTTTTAAGTGTCCGTTCCAGAGTATGTGTATGTGCATCAGAAGGTTGTCTTGGCAAGCTATCACCAGACTGAGCAGTCTACCTACTGTGTGCTGTTGCAGCACCAAACTGTCAGGTGTTAAATGTTATTTCTGCATCAAAATCTATCAAAATCATCTAAAATAAATGTATTTTTTTATTTATTATGGCACAACTTAGACAGCACTCTCTGGTCATCTATGACAGAATGGGACAGCAGTCAATTAGTGGTCACATGACTTTAGGACAATTGGAAAGGGAATGTTATCCTTAATTTATTTAGCTGTAGACAGCTTATTATAGTCAACATAAAAGCAAAACCTATTCATACATAACCATCCACACTGGACATTCTGTGCTAGTAACAACACTTTTCTACTGATTATTGATCTGTTGTTCATTCGCTGTGCTCTAGATATTCTGAAAGCTTTTGTTGGTAAACAGTGCATCCTGAGCCTGGTGTTCAGAGAGGCATGACAAAGAAACACAGGTTAAACAGAGAGCTAACTGAAGCAAGACAAAATCTAAAGCTGTGTTTTTTCTCTTCTTACATTTCTCAAAACAGAAAACGCTATCCTTGCCTTTGGCAATGACACTGACTCTAAATCAGCAGCTAACCAGCCAGGAGCAGCCAGTCCAAGGAACAACACTCCCAATCAACGCCTAGCTACCAGTACCATAACCATTACCACCATCTCAATTAATGTGGAGAGCCAGCAGAACATCTTCCATCCACAAATACCCACCCAGGTAAACAAATTATCTATCACCTGCAGGTTCTGTGTGCTGCGGTTTCTGTCTGTGTATGTGCGTGTGTGGTTGAGGTTTATGTAGGTCAATTCCTGCTGCGCAAGTTACTCTACTGATGCAAGATACATGACCAGAGGGTAAAACAGTGGGCGTGATGATAAATAAAAGGAGGTAGACAAAGAAACTGAAAAAAGAAACGAGAGGAGACAAGGCACACAGAACAGACAGAATGTCAGTACAAACAAAAATGACATGAAGAGACATGCAAACTCTTATGCATCATGGTGCTAAATGCCCTCCTCCCTCTGTGCTTCTCTTTCCCTTTTTCTCTCGCACAGATGAACGAGAGAGACAGACTATTGAGTGACTCTACCCTTCCATTACCTGATCTGTATGACAGCAGCCCTGGATGCACTGACCTGGCAGTGACAGCTTTTCTCCCCCTCATCCTGTTGCTGGCTCTTCATTTCTAGAATCAAGCCAGCCAATCACAGCTCAGCAGCATGGAGTTGGGTTGGGACAGTGTGTGAGGCTTTTCATCAAATCCCTCTGGTGAGAAAATAGACAAATAAATATAAGAGCACAAAAGAGAGAACCATCCAAAAAGACTGCGACCCAAGTTTCCAGCCCACAATGTGAAGTAGTGATTTATTTTATGAACACAGTTCTATGACTGATACTTGAGACTGAACTGGAGTAAAGAGTGTGTATATGTGTGTGTATGTATGTGTGTATGCCTATGTATAAAACTTTCTATGAAGACCTGTGTAGAAAAAAAAAAAGAAAAAGAAAAAAAGAACACACTTTGAAGTGCAAAAATCTGAAATAACTTTGTGGTTTATCATATAGTCCCTAATCATTATTATTTCAATACCTATTTTTTCAGATACAGTGATTTTGGTACATCTGTATTGACGAATCAGGTCAGTTCTGCAGCATGCATAAGGGACAAAGCACAGTGATGAGTGCCTCATTCGAGAGCTGTAATCATACACTAGTGTTTGTGGTGATGATGACTCTTCACAGGAAGACACTTTATCGATGGAATCGCAGGGATGTTTAAATAATATGATGTACTTTATTTTTGTAATGTGTAGAAAATATTCATTTATCATTAGTGATATCCTCTCTTGTTACAGTCATGATTTTTGTCTTCAGTGATGTCTGCAAATTACACACCTTTGCTTTAACCCCAGACTTACTGAACTGCCATGTATTTGACCTTTTCAGTGAATTATGAGTGGACACCACATGCTGGGATAAAACACAAGAGTTTACACTGAACTGCTAGTTTGTTCCATTAACCACCCCCCCCCCCCAATCTTCACACAAATGAAACGTTCCAACAAGCTATATGTCATGTGACTGTGATGTATGGTATAAATCAAGCTGACCAGCACCAGTTACTGATCAGTTAAGCACTGAGTGGAATATGTTAAATGTGTGACCAAGGTGGCTATCGTGGCATGAGTGGTGTTGCTAGATGTGACAGAAAAGTATCTCACAAGTGGATCTAGTCCGGGCTTCTCATGCACAGTTGGTTTATAGAGAATTTGTGTGAAATGCAAAAGAACTACGAGAGATTAGAGATCCTATGGACAAAAACATTGTATAGATCAAAGGTGAATGGTGATAATCGTGCAAGCAAGCAGACGTGCCACAGCCACAAATCAACACTGGTGTGTGATCTCAAAATCCTCCATTTACCTGCTACAACTGTCAAAGACCAGCTGCAAAGGGTAAGAAGGCACATCTTGAGGCAAAATTGGAACTCTGAGGACTGGAAATTTTTTTACTTGTCAAATGAATCCTTTTGCATCATGATGCACTGATGGAGAATCAGTTTGCGAACAACATGATTCCACGGAGCTTCCTGTTTAGTGTGACTAATACTACAGGCAGGAGATGGCAGTGTGATGATGTGGGGAATGTTTTTCTTAATGTAACATTATGACGTTAATACACACTGAATACCACCTGAACAGCACAGTGTACCTCAACAATGTTGCTGAGCAACGCCACCCCTTTCACGGTTGGTCACAGTTTATCCACACTCAGACAGATACTTCCAGTAGGATAACGTATCGTATAACACAGCTTGTTGTTGCTGAATGGCTCCAGGAAAATGAGAGCAAATTGTTATTGCTTCAGTGGCCTTCACAATCCCAAGACCTCAACAGCAAGATTGAGGTGCCACACGCTACTAGGTACTTAATAATCTGGCAACACAGTGGCGTTGAGGAAGCCTTACAAAAAAAATAAAAAATGACATGCTTGTTTTTAAAGAAGGTCCACAAGAATTAGTCACACAACTAGTATATATTGGATGACATAATTTCTCTCAGCTTTTGGATGTCATTATCCACTTTCACACAACAGCAAAAAAAATAAATAAAATTTAAATACCAGCACTTGGCTGCATGGACTACCGGAGCCAGTGCCTGTGGATGTGGCAATCTAACAGCAGCCAATGGAGAATGAAGCCCTGCTCAAAAAATGAAAACTTCTGTCTTTGATATGCAGGAGCCTTTTTTTTTTTTTTGCCCAATCCGCTTCTTCTGACACAAGAAAGGACATGGTGTTGGTAAATGGGCAGGGTTTGTTTAATATAATTGTAATTTCTTGAAAAATAAAGCTGCCATATGAAAATGTACGAACTGAATCATGAGTGTTTTAGACTTCAGCATACACTGTGAGAATAACAAAACAGAAGAGGAAAAAGAGGTGACACCCATTTTTTGTTGTTGGAGTCTAACATTTGCATAGCCTCCTGTAGCTGGGTTGAATGTGTCTCCAGGCTATGGGTCAGCAAGCACTGCTGTGGTTCAGCTCTGGTCAGCAACAAACAATAGCCACACACTGAAAAATCACATACAGTACACACTACTGCACTTCTCTGAAGCTTTCCTGATAAATATATCTAATTATTCCCTTAAGCATTTGCTTATTTTCTGAGTTTATTTAAAGGCAGTCCTTCCTGTGTGGTATGTGGCCTGTGTGTCCATATTGCAAACCCTCAGCAGTTGATAGTCATGTTTCCTGCCTTGCATTCAAAAGGCAGCTATCTTTGTAGGAAGCATGATGGAGCATCATTTGTACACTTCAAAGATAAAAGCTTCCACTCTTCATTATCAGGATAGGTCTAATATGTTATTTTGACAATTTCAAGGCAGCATTACATATATCCTTTTGGATGAAGGCGAGTCCATCATTCTGTCCAATAGTAACTCCATGCAAATTTGAAAAACATCAGACAGAATAGTCTCTCTGACTGAAAAAATAAAGACTGTTGGCTATACTGCCTGCTTTATAGCTGAACTGATGTAACCTGACAGCAAGTGTGAAATGAAAAACTTCCTGTCGTCCCAGGAACAAACAGAAAAGCTGGCAATGAAGCGAAAAATGTAATCAGTAACAATGACTGCTCTATTTTGAGTATCCAGTCCTTGAATAACAAGACACAAATCACAAATCTTTAAATAAACCATAATGAGCACAGCTGTGATTGCATGAAGGAACCTAAAAAAAAACCTTAACAGCAAACCTAATTCATTGGGTAGCTATTTCAATTAACCAAACTTTTTTTTTTTTTTACATTGAAAAGCATAGAGTCTCATAGACCACCTCCACAATGTAACAGTCCTGATGAAGAAAATTAATTCTGGCAGATTATATTATTCAGCTGAACATCAGTTAGCAATTATATTAACAATAACACCACTCTGCTAGCTAGTCATCACTCTGCTTGCTTGTAATCCTTTACAATACAGTTTGTTAATTAACGCTTAAGTACTTGCTAAATTATCAGTATGTAATCAAGTGTTACCACAGTAGTCCTTCAATTATTATTAATACCTATATTAAACTACTATGTTGACTAAAGTGTAATGATTTAGTAATTAATATTAAATTACTATGCTGAGAAAACCATAATGACTTGTTATTTTGAACCACTGTGTGGTATCTAAATAAAATTGTGTACTCATCACTACAAAACTGTAACAACTTGTTATCTAATTCTGGATACTAGTTACTAGTGATTAAATAGTAAAGGTAAGGGCATTGATTATATCACTTTACAGTGATTAATACGTCTGTAATGACAAAGTAAGGACAATGTATGATACTGATACATGTAGATAACACAGTGGTTCAAGTCATTATGGTTTTGTCAGCATGGTAATTTAATATTAGTTCCTAAATCATTACAGGTTAGTCACCATAGTAGTTTATTATAGTGATTAGTAATTATTGAAGGGCTACAATCATAACAATTACTTTCTGCTAAGTTAGTAATTATTTAATCATTAATTAAGGAACAGTAGTTAGTTACCGCCTTGCTTGTTATTATAGATAACAGTGAAAGTCTTAAGTAGGAATAATGTGTGTGTCAGTAAGCTGTGATTTGAATATTGAATTAAGAATTTCTATTTTTAAGTTAGGTACTATACTTTGGATTTGCACTTTATTCTTATTGTACTTGTCTGTCTGTAATGACTCAGACTGAACATTAACATTTTGCCCTGAATGGAAACATTGAATTCAATTCACATCAGTGAACTGTGCCAGAACAACCTCTATAGGGAAAAAAACAGCTTTTAAAACCCAAAATGTGTGAAGCGCCCAATTTTCATTACATTGCAATTATAACATTATAACAGTGGTTACACTAAGAAGGACTCAACACTTGTGACATTTGTTAAAAATGAATTTCTTTTAAGCTTCTGAGTTATCACGGTGTGAACATTATTCACACCATGACAACTCAGAACGTATTGTTTTACAACTTCTAATAACGAAAAGTGTGGGATTTTATATCTTGGACAGTTTTAGTTGCTAGAGGCCATTAAAATTGCTCTCTGGGAGAATTTTAGGACAGTTATGGGAAAAAGAGGTTCATTTCATTCTCTTCTCACAAAGTTTAAATATATGTATATACAGTACCTTCCTAGCTAAAGTTAGTTCTTGAACTAGATAAGTATGTTGTTCAAGTCAGACTTATTTACAAGAACTAGAAAATGAAAATGCTTCTTTCTGTTTTCCACTGTCAACTAGAATACAATGTAACATGAAAGCAGAAGACAATTGAATAATAAACAGATAAAAAAAAACTAATATGATGATATACAGTATGAATGAGAGCACAGCAAACACTGAAATAAACATGTAATAGGAGTCAGTTATTTTGCTGATATTTTGCAACATGAATAGTCTTAGTTGTAAATATCGCATCAATCATCACATTAATTTAACAATACGGCTTCACTGTTATTATTCAGCAGCAAAATAGGATAATTAACGTACACTATTTTATCATAATTTTAATTTGTTATTTGTTGAATTAATACAAATGATGGGATTTTTTTTTTTAATTCAATTTGCATACTTACTTAATGTATAAGCTTCCTGGTGGTCAAGCGGCTAAGGATCCCGCGTTCTCACCGCTGCAGCCTGGGTCCGATTCCTGGGCAGGGAACCAACTCAGCCACTGGGAGAGTATTCTCAGCTCCGGTCCAAAGCCCGGATAAAATGGGATGGTTGTCAGGCAGGGCATTCTGCATAAAACCTGTGCCAAATCAAACTTGTGGCCCAATGAGCCGCTGTGGCAACTCCTAAAAAGGCTGGCAATGAAGTGAAAAATGTAATCAGTAAATAAATTTAATTATTTAAAATCAATAAATAATTTTAATTCATCAGGATAAGCAATGTCTCCGATTAAGGAGCTGTCTCTGCTCATCTTCTCTGTGCAAAAGGAAAAACCTTTCCATGGACTTCACAAGCAAAATACTGTTCATTAATAGTAATATGTATGTATTTAATATTGTATGCTCTAGGAATGCCTAGAATGGTATTCCATTGTTTTAGTGTATTTACAGTCCAAAACATAAATTTTAACATTGTTGCTACAATAAATTGTCAGACAGTGGTGCTGGACTAATACTGCTCCTCAGATATTTCTTAAGGAAACTCAACTTAAGCTCAAAGTCACAACTGAAACCTTTGAAACTAAAACCTGTTTTCAGCAAATTCCACCTCATCTGCGGCAACTACCTCACAATGGTCTGAATAGTGTGCAAGTCTGTAATTACATGTGAGGTCTGAATACTGATGTGTGCAGTTTTCAGACTAAGAACTCAACTCTGAAGTACTTGCTCAGAACATTTCTCTATCAACAAGTATATTATATTATTAAACACACACACCAACATCTCTTTGCCAAATTCAGATAGTTTTAAATTGTGCTAAATTTTTGTCCAATTATGTTGCTGCAGAGCTTGCAAACCTGGGTGAACAGAGACATGTGCAGCTTCCTCTCTAAATCACACCTTTACAGCACGGAATCTAATTGGAGCCAACTCTTCTGCAGAGGAGGAACATCGAAGCGAATGGCAGGAAGCCCAACAAACTGCTAATGAGACACACAAAATAAGCTGCATTTCTCTCAGGAATTTAGAGCAACAGTGACACAAACATGTCTGCAGAGGTCATGGGTAATTTGTCATAATATGGTGGAATTACATCAAGAGTTGTTTTGACAATCCCCAAACCCCAGGTGTTGATGGCAGGTAGCGTCAGCACACAGTGTGAATTAAAAGTGTGAAGTGATATATTCAGTTATTGCAAGCATAGGCATAATATTAAGTCTTTACATTGAGTTTTCACAAATCATAAAGTTCAGCATTAACAAAACATAAGTAATGTTCACAAAGTAACAGCAAATTAATAATTAAAAAATAAATGACTACCAATAAATAATCAAAAATAAAATTACAGTATGTTACAAAATGTTATTTAAATATTAAAGGTTAAATCTTAAATTAATGTTAAATGTTATAATTAATTAGACTCTGGTCTTCAGGTGTAAATACTGGAACTTGCTTTTCAGCCTCAGGTCTCAACCAGCAATATGTCAGTTTTGGTGTTGGTTAATGTTGGTCATTGTGGGATTAATTTTATTAATTGATGATATGAACATAGGTTAATGCAAGTGTTGATCATTTGGCTTATTATTAACACACTAAAAAGTATTTATATTATGTATAATATAAGGCGGATGGGCTACAACAGTGCGTACAGGCTCACCAAAACTGGACAGTTGAAGACTGGAAAAATGTAGTCTGGTCTAATGAATCTCGATTTCTGAATTTCAGAATTTGGCGCCAAAAGCATGACTCCATGGATCCAACCTGCTTTGTGTCAGCAGTCCAGGCTGGTGGAGATGGTGTAATGGTGTGGGGAGTGTTTTCTTGGCACACTTTGGGCCCATTAATTCCAATCAATCATGGCTTGAATGCCACAGCCTATTTGAGTATTGTTGCTGACCATCTGCATCCCTTCATGGCCACAAATTACCCATCTTCTAATGGCTACTTCCAGCATGATAATGCACCTTGTCACAAAGCAAAAGTTGTCTCAAACTGGTTTCATGAACATGACAGTGAGTTTGATGCTCTTCAGTGACCTTCCCAGTTACCGGATCTGAATCCAATAGAACACCTTTGGGATGTGGTTGAACAAGAGATTCACATAATGAAAGTGCACCTTAAAAATCTGCAGGAATTGCATGATGCAATCATGTCAACATTGAATCCATGCCAAAGATATGTCGATGCAAGTGACGGAGGCCATCATTAGGCTGAAAAACTAAAACAGACCTATCAGAGAGGTAGCAGAAACTTTAGGAGTGGCCAAATCAACAATGTGGTACATTCTTAAAAAGAAGGAATGCACTGGCGAGCTCAGCAAAACAAAAAGGCCTGGAAGACCATGGAAGACAACTGTGGATGATCACAGAATTCTTTCCTTGGTGAAGAAAATCTCCTTCACAACATCTAGCCAGGTCAAGAACACTCTTGAGGAATGTAGGCATATCATTGTCAAAGACTACAAAACCAAAGACACCTTCATGAAAGTAAATACAGCCCAAGAGCTTCTTAAGGCAAAGAAATGGAATGTTCTTAAATGACTGAGTCAGTCACTTGACCTCAACCCAATCGAGCAGCACAAACAAGCAGCAACTGAAGGCGGCAGCAGTAAAGGCCTGGCAAAGCAACTCAAGGGAGGAAACTCAGCATTTGGTGATGTCTGTTGGTTCCAGACTTCAGGCATCCAAGTATTAAAAATAATCCTAATATTTATGATTATGTTAGTTTGTCCAATTACTTTTGAGCATGTGAAGATGGAGGTGCTTCCTAAACGGTTAATGCAATATTTTTGTTAAACCCTTGAATTAAAGCTGAAAGTATACACTTCAATCACATCTTGATTCCTTCATGTCAAATCCATTATGGCATTTACCATTTAGGAATTACATCCATTTTAAACAAAGTACCTCCATTTTCAGGGGCTCAAAGGTATTTGGACAAAGTGACATAATTGTAAATATAATAATTTTAATACTTGGATGAAAATCCTTTGCAGTCAATGATTGCCTGAAGTCTGGAGCCCATGTTCTCAAAACTCAAATTCTGAGTTTCCTCCCTGGAGATGCTTTGCCAGGCCTTCACTGCAGCCACCTTCAGTTGCTGCTTGTTTCTGGGTCTTTCTGCCTTCAGTCTTGTCTTCAGTAAGTGAAAAGCAGCTCTATTGGGTTGAGATCAGGCGAATGACTTGGCCATTGAAGAATATTCCATTTCTTTGACTTCAAAAAGTCTTGAGTTGCTTTTGCAGTATGTTTAGGGTCATTATCCACCTGCGTCCTATCAGTTTTGTAACATTTGGCTGAATGTGCGCAGAGAGTATAGCCCTATACACCTTAGAATTCATCTTGCTACTTCTGTCAGCAGTCACATCATCAGTAAACACCAGTGAGCCCGTTCCATTGGCAGCCATACATGGCCATGCCATAACACTGCCTCCACCATGTTTGACACATGATGTGGTATACTTTGGATCATGAGCTGTTCCTTTCTTTCACCATACTTTTCTCTTTCCATCATTCTGGTACAAGTTAATCTTGGTTTCATCAGTACAAAGAATCTTATTCCAGAACATGAGAGGCTTTTTTAGATGTTGTCTGGCAAAGTCTAATCTGACTTTCCTGTTCTTGAATGCATCTCTTGATTGTAGATTTGGACAATGATACGCCTACCTTCTCCAGAGTATTCTTGACTTCTGTTGATGCTGTGAAGGGGTTTTTCTTCACCAAGGAAAGGATTATGCGATCATCCACTTTAGTTGTCTTCTGTGGTCTTCCAGGCCTTTCAATGTTGTTGAGCTCACCAGTGCTTTCTTTCTTTTTAAGAATGTACCCAACTGTTGATTTGGCCACACCTAAGGTTTTTGCTATTTCTCTTATAGATTTATGTTGTTTTTCAACATAATCAGGAACATCAGGAAATGAAAGCTGAAATTCTGATCTATCATCCATGTTCATCTTATGATCTCGAACCCATATGTCTTCCGTGTAGCCCATCAGTGGTTGCTCAATAGACTGTAGCTATGCAACAGATTCTCAACCGTCTCTGCAATATTCACACTTTCAGTAGGCTTTCAGTAGTATGCACATAGCCAAGCAAGAACCTTTTTAATTAACTTTGAATAGATTCTCAGAGACCTGTATGTAGCTGGGAAACAGCTACATACAATGGGAATGTCTTTTTTCAAACAATTGTTTCTTAAAGCAGAAACTCATTGCTAAGTATAAATGACATCAATATACAGCCCATCGGAATTAAAGGAAAAAGCCACTCTGAATAACTGGTTCCTTTTTTAGTTTAAACATCTTTCAACGTGTTCTATTTTCACTTTGGTTAATACTTTCCTATATTACCCACAATGTCGTCACTACCTGTTGATAGTAGATAATAGAGTAATGCAGCTGTATTCCTTTAGTCTGTCAAGTCTCTCATCTCCTCATCTGTACCCTCTGTTCAAACAGACCAGGCACCAAAACTTTCATGCTAATGCCATCATCATTCTTATCATCTCATAGATCGCTAACTAGCCGAGTTGCTGCCATATCTCAGTACAACTGTGTCATTCTTTTCTGAAGCTTGGAGTCCAATGTTTGCTGTCTCCTGTATTTCTATGTTGCATTTCTCATCAATATTAGACTGAATGTCACTGGAAAATGGTGAGAAAAAACTCTGATAGTAATCACCTATGTCTAAGATTGTTATTTTTTTCTTCTATTAAATCCCTTTGTAACCATGCTAGTAATGCCCACTGTGACATCAGCACATCACACAACTGCAAACTTCTCACAGTAGTACAGCATGAATGAACAAATCAGCACCACAATCAGCACACACATTTTAAAATAAACATATTTAAAGTATTTCCGGTTGGAGTTTTCCTTTCTTCTAAACACCAAATATACAATTATACTTGCATTCAGAGCATCAAAATAAACTTATTGTCTATAGAGCTTCCATTAATTCCTCTATTTACAAATTTCAGTGTACTTAGAGTAAGCTACCATATTATTATCAAGTTATTAATAGTCAAAAGTATATCTACTGGGAGATCATCAAAAAAGGGTTTACCATTAGCTATTGTTTTGTCAGCTGTTCATTTGTGATTTGGCACTAATTATAAATATTGAGATATTGTTTAACATATTTAGTGTTAGTGTAGTGAATCTAGCAATGGGGGTCACAGTACAGTGACTACTGTGCCAGTCCCAAGCCCGGATAAATAGAGAGGGTTGCATCAGGAAGGACTTCTGGCCAAATTTAATCATGCAAATCGTCAGTACTCTGAATTTCATACCGGGTTGGTCAAGGCCCGGCTTAACAAAGACCGCCATCAACGCCGGTGCCCTGTAGGTCACTGGCGGAAATTGGGCTACTGTTGGTCGAAGAAGTAGAGGAGGGAGGAGAGTGTGTAGACAGAGAGAGAAGAGGAAAGGTAAGAGTGTAGGACTTAGAATAGGAACTCTGAATGTTGGTACTATGACAGGGAAAGGTAGAGAGCTGGCTGATATGATGGAGAGAAGGAAGGTGGATATACTATGTGTACAGGAGACCAGGCGGAAGGGTAGCAAGGCTCGTAGTATAGGAGCAGGATTCAAGCTGTTTTATTATGGGGTGGATAGTAAGAGAAATGGGGTAGGTGTGGTCCTGAAGGAGGAGTTTGGGAGGAATGTTCTGGAGGTGAAGAGAGTGTCAGACAGGGTGATGAGTCTGAAGTTAGAGATTGATGGGGTGATGTTGAACGTTGATAGTGGTTATGCCCCACAGGTAGGTTGTGAGTTAGAGGAGAAAGAGAGATTCTGGAGTGAATTAGATGAAGTGATAGAGAGTATTCCCATGGGTGAGAGAGTGGTGATCGGTGCAGATTTTAATGGACATGTTGGTGAGGGGAACACAGGTGATGAGGTGATGGGCAAGTTTGGAGTTAAGGAAAGGAACCTTGAAGGACAGATGATAGTGGACTTTGCTAAGAGGATGGACATGGCTGTGGTTAACACATTTTCAGAAGAGGGATGAGCATAGAGTGACTTACAAGAGTGGAGGTAGGAGCACACAGGTAGACTACATCCTATGTAGAAGAGGCAATCTGAAAGAGATTAGTGACTGTAAAGTGGTAGTGGGAGAGACTGTAGCCAGACAGCATAGGATGCTGGTGTGTAGGATGACATTGATGGTGTGTAAGAAGATGTCAAAGATAGAGATAGAGAAGAAAACCAAGTGGTGGAAGCTGAAAAAGGAGGAATGTTGGGAGGACTTTAGACAGAAGTTGAGGCAGGCTCTGGGTGGTCAGGTAGTGCTGCCAGATAACTGGGAAACTACAGCAGAAGTGATCAGGGTGACAGGAAGAAAGGTGCTGGGTGTGTCATCTGGAAGGAGGAATGAAGATAAGGAGACTTGGTGGTGGAATTAGGAAGTTCAGGATAGTATCCAGAGGAAGAGGTTAGCCAAGAAGAAGTGGGACATGGACAGGACTGAAGAGAATAGACAGGAATACAAGGAGTTACAGTGCAGAGTGAAGAGGGAGGTGTCTAAGGCCAAGCAGGAGGCATATGACGAGTTGTCACTAGGTTAGACACTAGAGAAGGACAGAAGGACTTGTACAGGTTAGCTAGGCAGAGGGATTGAGATGGGAAGGATGTGCAGCAAGTTAGAGTTATTAAGGATAGAGATGGAAGGGTGCTCACAAGTGAGGAGAGTGTACAGAGGAGATGGAAGGAGTACTTTGAAGAGCTGATGAATGAGGAAAATTCTAAAAAAGATTAGAAAGGATGAAGTCAGGAAGACTTTGAAGAGGATGAAAAGTGGAAAGGCAGTTGGTCCAGACGACATCCCGGTGGAGGTCTTGAAGTGTCTAGGAGAGGCAGCAGTGGAATTTTTAACTAGTTTGTTTAACAGGGCTTTAGAGAGTGAGAAGATGCCTAAGGAATGGAGACGTAGTGTATTAGTGCCGATCTTTAAGAATAAGGGTGGCGTGCAGATTTGCAGCAACTATAGGGGGATAAAGTTGATGAGCCATACAATGAAGCTATGGGAAAGAGTAGTGGAAGCTAGGTTAAGGAAGGTAGTGGAAATTTGTGAGCAGCAGTATGGCTTCATGCCCAGAAAGAGCACAACAGATGCAATTTTTGCTCTGAGAATTTTGATGGAGAAGGGATGGTCAGAGGGAGTTGCACTGTGTGTTTGTAGACTTGGAGAAAGCGTATGACAGGGTGCCAAGAGAAGAGCTGTGGTACTGTATGAGGAAGTCAGGAGTAGCAGAGAAGTATGTCAGAGTGGTGCAGGACATGTATGAGAGGAGCAGGACAGTGGAGAGGTATGCTGTAGGTCAGACAGAGGAGTTCAAAGTGGAGGTGGGACTGCATCAGGGATCGGCTCTCAGCCCCTTCCTGTTTGCTATGGTGATGGACCAGTTGTCAGAGGAGGTCAGACAGGAGTCTCCTTGCACAATGATGTTTGCGGATGACATTGTGATCTGTAGTGAGAGCAGGAAGCAGGTGGAGGAAAACCTGGAGAGGTGGAGCTTTGCGGTGGAGAGAAGAGGAATGAAAGTCAGTCGTAGTAAGACTGAGTACGTGTGTGTGAATGAAAGGGAGGGAAGTGGAACAGTAAGATTACAGGGTGAAGAGGTGAAGAAGGTACAGGAGTTTAAGTACTTGGGGTCAACAGTCCAGAGTAATGGAGAGTGTGGGAAAGAGGTAAAGAAGCGAGTGCAGGCAGGTTGGAATGG
>CM040977.1:19186519-19230839 GCA_022985145.1 Pangasius djambal
ATAGATAGATAGATAGATAGATAGATAGATAGATAGATAGATAGATAGATAGATAGATAGATAGATAGATAGATAGATAGATAGATAGATAGATAGATAGATAGATAGATAGATAGATAGATAGATAGATAGATAGATAGATAGATAGATAGATAGATAGATAGAAGCTTAGTACCGAGACATATCATGCAGTTGTTTCATGCACAGTTTATCATCAAGTACATATTGGTTATTGTTCATGTGTTAATGTGCCTAAAGTGTGTCAATACAGGACAGGACAATAAAATGTTGTGCTGCGTAATACAGGACAGCCTGGAAAAGTACATATTCCTCCTACATGAAAGACATTCCTGAAGATGTGGAGAACATCTGCTCTTCTTTCTCCATTTCAATTGGTTTAAATGTTTTTTTTTTCCTTCAATCATTAAAATCACCTCAATAGGTTTGAAGTAAAAGCCCTGTTTCTGGAGATCCACCACCCCACAGAGCTTCGACACCCAAATGAAACACTTTACTCTGGCTACTGAAATTGGTTTTCCAGCATTTATACTTCCACAGCTTTTCATTAGGAATATAACACTGGGCTGAGCTAACAAACTGATGAAATAAACCCACTTTGGACTCTTGATTTGTCAATAGCAGAGTGTAATTCCAGTCACTATCTAATTAAGAAATCAGAAGGACCTGTGCAATCACTCCTACATGTTTGCACAAATGCATATCTTATGTCTGTGTGCTTTTTAATTCACAGGTGCATCCATGCCATTTAAATATGGAGCTGACTGAGTCATTTCACAGTCTAAACAACATATAATTTATGTATTATATCATAAAAGATAATATTTCCAAGTCTCATCATATTTATCTATTGACATACTGTAGTTTAGTTACATATACCAAGGACAGGATTACTTGACTCATGTTGTTCCAGCACTCATTCAGTTTGCACCTGTCTCTGAATCCCCAAATTATCAGAATGCATGGGTTTATATGTTGAAACATTGAAACAGGAGGAATGAAACCGTTTCACTCTTAGAAGGTGCAAAATGCACATTCTAACATCCCAAAAAAAAGCCAAAAAATACCAAAATGATGCAGTGATGCATGCATATCCTGTATGAACAAACTTTGCCTTTAATACAGTTTGGTTGGTTATGTACAGTGTAGGGTAAGGCCTCGTAAATGGCTCTCTGGTAGACCTGAGAGTTAAACTCGCCATTTTCTGGCCACTAGTGCAGAGTAAACAGTGAGCCTTTAATCTATCTCTAGACTTGTTCAACAACTTGAGAATATAATGAAAGAAACTACTTTCATTAACTACAGAGTTCCGAAAAAGATTCTGATGCCATATTTGTAGCCGTAAACAACATCGTTATACTGCAATTAGGAGGGAAATAAACTCAGCAATTTCTTGAACATAATGCAGATTGGATCACAAGAGTGGTACATCTTCTGTGTTCTGAATGGACCACATTTTTGTTCACACCATCAACAAGCCATCCTGTGCAAAATCTGTCCAGCAAGCTATTACTAGCACTATTATAATTATTATTACTGTTACAATTATGAAGCACCTGCTTCATAAATGTACACCTACTGCCATCTAGTGCTTAATTCTAAAAGAAAAACAGATTACATTAAATTCTAGTCTCTTATGTTTTTTCCACCTCTATTTTAATGTTTCCTGGCAAGTTTATTCTTAAGCTATTTGACAATATCTTGTAGATACTTAGCCATCTAGTCTCTTCTATGTGTATCTGGCAGTGAATCTGTGGGCTGTCCTTTAGAACTGCTTGATGGTAAGGCAGCTGTCACATAGCTGCATCACTCAGATTTCTGCAGCATAAGCACATACATTCACTGATCAATGCCAGTGTGGCTATCGGTCCTCGGTTTCACAAAAGTCCATATATTCAACACTGAGTGCTTTTGTAGCTGTTGTGAGATGTGAGGTTCCCATGTGTAAGAACAGCACATAGGACAGGAAACATCAAAACTGTAATATGTTTCCTTTCCATCTAGTATTTGTTCCATTTTAAGGATTTCTTTCCTGAAACATCTTAAAAGCAGAATACACTATAAGCGTGTGTGTGTGCGTGTATGTCTGCATGTGTGTCAAAGAGAGAGGAGACAGAGGCAGGAAGAAAGAGAGAACATGGAAAAGACGTAAATCTAAATTGAATCTATGCTTCAGGGCTGTCCCACTACCCTGGGAAAAATTTGGAGAGTTCCAGTGAAATTGTGGCCAAGCTGAAGAACATCAAAATATATAACTGTTTGCTAAGAATACTAACGTGCATAGGCGCGCGCGCACACACGCACGCGCATACACACGCGCGCACACGCACACACACACACAAGCCTATTCTGAAGCTCTAGCTATATTCCAATGCGATGATGTATTGGTCTACACATACACAATGTGAATGCTCAGTGCAGTTCTATGAATGATACTACCTTATTCTTCTTCTTCTTCTTTTTTTTTAAACATAAAACTCAGCTCAATACATTAGACTTTAAGTCAGATGAAGCTGTTGGGCTCAGATTAAGTGCTTAAATTTACATCAGTGATTGCAGATTCTAAACAAACCATTCACATATTAAAAACCGTCATTTACATGCATGTTACATACATGATACCATGTGCATGCATGGGCTGGCATTTAATGTCAGTGTTACCATAACAACTAGCTTATGAATCCTGTCAGAGTGTATCAAGCAGCTAATGTTGCTTTAGAATGTCAGCCAAGTCTTCAGTTGCACTGCTTGTGTTTTTAACATATGTTAAACGTACTCAAATGTCTTACTGAACAGAAGGTAATTTATGTCCCACAACATTCTGCTTAATAAATAATAATTTGATGCCCTTCATGTGTAGTTTGTGTGCAGTCTTTAAAACAAAATCTTTAAATTAACATTACACATGATCTTAGTTTCCTTACAGCAAGGGATATGCCAATTCAATACTGAGTATCAGTACTGGTGGTCAATACTAGCTTGAAATTCCTGATCTGTATTGGTATGAAATTGGTATGACACATTTTTCCAGTGATTATTTTTGGCTGTGCCATTACTGAGTGTTGTATTGATTGACAACACAAACCTTTCACATTGTCCTATAGCATGTTACCATCATGGCTCAAATGTTTCACATAACTTTGCAACAGAAGTGGTTACTTAGAACACGGTTTCCCGACCCTGGTCCTGGAGTACCCTGTCCTGCACATTTCAGTGTTTTCCCTGCTCTAACACACTCGCTTCAACTTCAAAGGTTGTTAATTAGCTGATTAATTGGATCATGTGTGCTGGGAGCAGGGAAATCTAAATATGTGTAGGACAGGGGGTACAGGGGGTTGGGAACCTGTAACTTAGAGGATGTTAGTAATGGATATCAGCCAGTACACAGAGCTCTAATAAAAAAAGCATAAAAAGTGACATCAGAGTATCTCAACTTCCATGACCACGTTCTACACTCAAAGTGTGTCATTATACAAACACACATGCACAGATTGTATGCAAAAGTTCCAATCATGAAAGTAAACACTTTCGAAAGGTTTATATGCCTCCTATTTAATAATTTTTTAAATGCATTATCCACCTTGTTCGATCAGAAATTGAATTGCTTGTGTAACAATGAGGGTGTTGTTTTAACTGAGCTATCAATTATTAGGTTGAAGGCAAACAGAGCAAGTGAGACCTGAGGGAAATAGATGAGTAGCTTTGAGAGCGTACAAAATAGTCACTGCGGCCAAGTCACTCCGACTCAGCTGGTTAATAAAGATGTGCGATAAGGACTAACCTTATGAAAAATGTAATTATTAAAGCACTCCCAAGCCCAGCCATAGTGTCATAATCTAGAAGGTCATACTCACCTTCACATTTCCACCAATCAGGTCAGGCGGCTCCTCATCCATCTCCAAGGCAACATTGATGGTGGCAAACGGCCGACTGGCCATCTGCTGCATTTCTCGCAGGAGTTGCTGAGAAAGTAGAGAAAGAGCAAGACAATGCAGCAGACTTACAAATACACAAACCATCTACACACACTCAACTTTGTATGCAGATAAAGGCAAGAAACAATCATGAATCAATCCCTGTCAGTGAAACAAGCCGTTTGAAAATCAAATGAAACAAACATCTTGTGTTTCAGTGATATCAAATGACAAAAATGCCCAAGAGGAAAAACGATGACACAGAAAGAGAATAAAATCTCATCATAGTCAACCACTCAGTATTCAGAGCTCCTTACTTTTTCAGCGCCTAATCATCAACATTGTACACACAGTAGGATTTTAAAGTATAAATATAATGACCTTTGATGTATTTTGAGCAGTAAAGATGGGAAACTGATGTACCGATCCAGCATCTCAACACTAGGAAGCACATTTTTGTATGTGCAATTTTTGAATATAAGAAGGGAACTTGTACTGACACAGACAATTGTACCTTCAATTAAACTACACACAGATCAGATTTCCCTACCTGTGAAAGCCCTTATTTACAATTTACAGGAAAAAAAATTCAACTGAGGCCACTGATGTCTGAAGTGAAACCCCATGGACTGAAGTGTAGGGAATACATGCGCACCAAACTGAAGCTGTTTGGAACGGCTCATGGATTTCAACCTGTTGTAGACTTGTATTTTTTGTTTCCATATGCTACACAGGAAAACATGACTTCATTACAATTTTACTTCCAAAATATTTAACTGTTTAACAAATATCGCATCGTTGGCCTTGGACTGTCATGTGCCATGTAGCAGTTTGCATATTTCTATGCCAAAGGAGCCTTTCAGTAAAAACACTAAAGCAATTAACAAAGAATGAAGGCAAGTGAAAACAATGGCCACTACCATTTGGTGTGTTTGGCCAAGCTAGTCCTTTAAAGCTACTAAAAATTGTAGCCTGTGATTGGACGAACATAATAATCACAAGTAATGACAAATTTTTATATATAAACACTTTTATTCTTCATTATGTTGTAGAGAGTTGGTTATCTATCTTCAGCTAGGCAAAAGTACAGCTTTGGTGTCTGGGTGAACCTTTCCTACCTAAAATGTATATAATAATAATAATAATAATAATATACAGTGCCTTGCATTTGAATTAAAATGGATTGTTATTTGGATTTTATGTAACTGGCCTATTACATTATAGTAATGTAATAATATTTAAAAAAAATTTGAAAATTAAAAACTGAAAAGTCGTGAGTGCGTATGTATTCATGCCCTTTGCTATGAAATCCCTAAATAAGATCTGGTCTAACCAATTAACTTCAGAAGTCACATAATTAGTTGATTAAGGTCCAACTGTGTGCAATCAAAGTGTCACATGATCTGTCACACAATCTGTCACACAATTTCAGTATAAATACATCTATTCTGAAAGGCCCCTGAGTCGGCAACACCACTAAGCAAGCAACATGAAGACAAAGGACTTTCCAAACAGGTCAGAGACAAAGTTGCAGAGAAATATAGAGCAGGGTTGGGTTATAAAAAAAAATATCCCAAATTTGAAAATCCCACAAAGCACTATTAAATGCATTATAACAAAACGGAAAGAATATGGCAACACTACCGAAGGCCGCCCACCAAAACTCACAGAATGGGCAAGGAGGGCATTAATAAGAGATTCAACAAAAACACCAAAGATAACACTGAAGGAGCTGCAAAAATCTACAGTGGAGATGGGAGTATAAGCCGTACACTCCACAGAGCAGGGCTTTATGTGAGTGTGGCCAGAACACCATTCCCACAGTGAAGCATGGTGGTGGCAGCATCATTCTGCAAGGATGCTTTTCATCGGCAGGGACTGGAAAACTGGTCAGTATTGAAGGAAAGATGAACGTTACTAAATACAGGGCAATTCTTGAGGAAAACCTGTTTCAGTCTACCAGAGATCTGAGATTGGGATGGAGGTTCACCTTCCATCAGGACAATGAGAAAAAACTGACCTTGAATAGAGATGTATCCAGAGAGATGTTGCATACACTAACGAGTTTTGCATGCATCATTTCATTACATGCTCACACACTTAAGAACCCCACAGGTGAAACACTGTTGGCTAGCTGGAGTGTTAGTAAGATGAGCCAATAAAAATGTGCACCAAATTGAAGAAGTCACCTTGAATCTTTCTGCTCTTTCCTTTTTACATTGCCCCAATTCCCCAAATGAGGAGGAACGGAGGATGGCATTGTGTAATTACAAATCAACAGAACACAAATCCCTGTAACCCATGCATAAGCTTCATGACATTTTTGTGATGTCAGAGATCTGGTGGAGAATTTATCTGGATATTGCTCTTACAATGAATGCTTGACTAAACACTCCTAAATGCTATGTGCAACCTTTTACATTACACATGAGAGGACAACAATGTTTAAAAGACAGTCAGCTTTTCTGTAAACACACATTTTGCTACCATCAGGAAAAAACAGTTTGTTAAGCTCTTTAAGCTTAGTTCACTGGTGAACTGTAGCCTGTTGAAAATGCACTATTAAACTGAATGAATTCATCTTTAGGAGAAAAGTGAATTGTTTCTAAGAAAAGCGAGTAAGACGAAGTATTTCACATTAGTACATACACAGATATTAAAAGATATTCCCACAGGGGTTAATTTACAAGCCATGTATATTTAGTCCATGGCCTTGTCAGTAAGTAAGGGTGTATGAATGGGTGTCAGATTACAAAGAAATAATTCACAAGAATGAGAATGAATGAGAAAGTATAGATAGGTGATAAAGGAACAAAGTGTGCTAGTAAGACCATCACCAGCCATCAAAACAGCTTCAACGCTCCTTGGTATAGATTCTACACGTCTTTGGAACTGTACTGGAGGGATGAAAGACCATTCCTCCCAAAGGCATTGCCCTAATACCTGCTTGATGGTAGAAAGTGCTGTCTAACACGTCATGTGAAAATCTCACACAGGTGTTCACTGGGGTTGAGATCTGGTGACTGAAAACAATAACATATGATTTAATTCAATTCAAATATATTTTATTTATATAACACTTTTAAGAATGGACTGTGTCAGGAAGCAGTTTTACAGAAATCCAGATATAAAAATTATATTTATCCCTAATAAGCAAGCCAGAGACAACAGTGGCAAGAAAAAACTCCATGAAGCGACACGAGGAAGAAAACTTGAGAGGAACCGGAATCAAAAGGAAACCCATCCTTTTCCGGGTGACAATGGATAGTGGGATTATAAATTGTTTCACTTCTGTAACTGTATACTATAGAGTCAAATAGTGCAAAGTGTGTTAAAAGGAACTTGAGTATGAGCATCATCAGAGTATTAATTTTAAGTCAAATCGTCTATCGTATCAAACTGAAGTTATCAACTGTTCAGTGATTGAGATTTGCGTGTAAACTGTTCTTAGCAATTACAGTCTATCCAAGGAAGAACATCAACAGACTCATCAACCCATCCAGTGAGGCCACAAAGCCTGTGGATAAAGGCAATGTTATCCTGAAAGAGACCACTCCCTTGAGGATAGAAATGTTTCATCACACAATAACACCGTTTTCCTTTTCATTTGTCACCCAAAAGTACATCTAAAAGCTAACGCCAGAAATAAAACAAGAATATAGATGACATAACAGCATCTAGAACAGCATATAGAATTATTCTACGTTGTTTAAAAACATTACTACAAGGTGTACAACTGTGTGTATGACTGCAATTTTCTGATCGAAGAGCAACAACCTCCAACTTTGTTTCAACACTAGAGGACACAAATGAAGGTATGTCAAGGCATATATTATAAAGCTAGTAGTCAGCTAAGTAACAATAATACGAACTCTCTTGTATTTATTCACTCATCTTCAGTAACAGCTTTATCCTAGTCACATGCTCCAAATGGCAACAGATGTAGCAATGTAACATTTACGACAGTAGCAAATTTACACAGCCAAAGTGTTTTCAGTGCAGTCCACATCCTCTGTACAGAGAAAAGAGAGGTCACTGTAGTATGATTTAGGGGAAGTCCAGAGAGAAAGGGTTGCGAAATTCAACCTACGTTTTTATGGAATTGCAGAAGAACACAAAAGGGATGGGAACCCCTGGAGTAAGGAACTAGATAGATTCCTCTTTCAGGACTGATAATTAACTGGTTGAAATTACTTTGTTTACAGAACATTTTATTTTTATGTTTAGTGGCAAGTTGTTTGATGAATTTAACATATTACTTGGAAAGGCCATAAACAAGTCAGGCCAGCATGCATCAAGTTCAAAGTGAGCCTTGACAACCAGCAGGTTTGAGTTCATAGAGCACGGGGTAGGATGTAGAGATGAACGAAGACAGCGTGGTGTAGATCAGTGATGCACCAAGATAAAGACCAGTGACGCATCAAGGACTTTGTTCCTAATTTTGAGGTTATAACCATGCTTTTGATGAATTTCTTATTGAGGGAGAATTTCTTGCTGACAGTAGCATAGCATTTGTTCAAAAAAATTATCAATGCTCTCTATGGTACAGACATTGTAATTGAAATTGTAATTGTGACAAAGGAAATTCATATTGTTTGGTGTGTTAAGAAGAGTTATCTGTAGTGTGAACACAAACTGAGTTTATATTCAGTACAGCTGTTGCTAAGGCACTGACCTCTCGTCGTCGTGATGCCCAGCAACTCTGCTTGATCTTCCATACAACTGCTGCCACCAGCAGAAGGGACAGGAAACAGCTGCAACAAAACAGGAAAGAAAGAGGAAAACATAATTTCTCCGGATGGAATCCTAACCAATTCTTTTAGAACCCAATACTTTCCATTATTAATAAAGAAATGGATGATGAACAGTTTCTGTACTAACTAGGAGGACTAAAGGAATGTAGAGACAGAATATGCACAAAACTTTCTACCTTCTTTCTCAAGGCCATAGGTAATATGTAAACATTGCCCATGTGTGACTTTGCCTAAATAAATATTTGCATGTTTGTATATTAGTTTATGTATGTAGAAGTGTGTGTTTGTGCAGTTTGTCTCTCTTTAATAGCCTGTATGTTAATCTCAATGTAAACCTTTACATTTTTTTCACTTTGCTCTTTCCTAACTCATTTTTCACTTAAAGCAATCAAAGGAGGTTGAGGGGAGTATGAAGAACGACACGGCGCATTCTCCTTTGTGGCAAAAAAAAAACCTACAGTGGCCTTTGGAGTGCATCCAGATCTGATCCACCACCTATTTGTGAGGTTCTAATCCCTGTGCCGTTAGCGTTAGGACTACCTCTATATAACAGGTCTGTGCCTTGATTTGTAATTCCAGGCAGAGGAGTCGTTTTCAATTATAGAAAGTGTGCTCTGCATCACTTGGTCATTTGGAGCGCCAACTTATGCAAATAACTGGACCACAACCCCCTTGACAGTTAATATGTGCCACTACTGCTTGAACAAGAATGAAGTGCCCCTCCAAGAAAAGGAAAACATCTTTCAGGGCCAAAAAACCCTACTAGAATTTCCATACAGTTTATATAGGTGGGCTGCAGGCACAAGCTCCATACTCCATGTACTGACCTGCCTTTGTGAGTGGCTCTCCAGCCCTGAAGAGATACAGCTGAAATGACAGCCTCTTTGGACATGATGGTGCCCATCAGAACTCATTGCAAGAAAACGTCTGGTGGTCATGACATGTTTGGTCCAATCCAAGTGAGGCCACCCACACCCTCATGTATAAGTGACCAAACTGGATTGCAACCACAGCCTTGAAACACATTTATCAGAGAACATTGTCTGCTTGTGAGACTTAAGGTTGCTCTGCAGGAACATCCACTTAAACAATTTCTCTTTCTTTTTGCAGGGCAGTGCAAAGTAGGTTTCAGCTGAGGCTATAGACACTGGAACTGGTGCTAGTATCTGGCCAGACTGTCAGCTCTCCAATGCACTAGACAGGGTGTTGTTTTTTCTTCTCTCCCTGATAGGGTGGAAGCAAAGACAGACTGATTCTTCTGGGTCAGGGTGAAGGGGGGCCTTCTGTGCAGCCACAGAGTTCTTGGGATCCTAAAGGTACAAGTGACCTCCCTGCTCAAAGGCCTGGCAAGGGGCAGAGGGCAGAGCAGACTGCACCTATCTAGAGACACGTACACTATATTGCCAAAAGTAAGTGGACACCCGAGTGTTAGGCATTAATATTTAGTTCCCCCTGACCTTGGTGCTGCTACAAAGAAATCTGGCTGAGGCAAACAATAACAGTTGTGTCTGAAAAAGGGTTTCAAGTATCTTCCAAAAATATTTCATCATCTTCATTCTTTAGCTGTACACAGAATGCCAAGAGAAATTATGTAAAATGTTAAATAAAAATATAAACCAGCTCTTCTCTGCATTCTGGAAGTATAGACAAGAGCTGCCTAGCGCCCCAACTGGCTTTGGCAGCCACTTCCCTTCACAACGGGGACTGGTGGTCAGTGCACTGGGCCAGAGAATGCCCAAGTTCTCTGCTGACGTGTCTGCACACATTCTGCAGGTCCCTGCCTAAAGACGGGGTCATGCCAGCATCGTGGTCATCAGCCCCTGAAGCATCCAGTTGGGCTGCCTGGGGCTGAAGGAATGAAAGCAAGCTCATTGAAGTCTTCATCCAAAAATAATCCCTCCAATTCCCCAAAAGCCAGTGAGAGTTCACATCCTCTGTCTCATGTGGGAATTTGTGCCATAACTACAAGGCCCTCACTGAACACCTATGGTTGGGGGATTGATCTCCCCAAATTACACTGGTTGTAGTCTCCACAATCTCTGCTCCTATCATGAACGTGATGTGGCCACAAGCAACAGGTCTAACAAACTAGTCTGCATCAGAGGCTGTATCCTCCATAGTGAAATGTTTTCTTTGTAAAACTTTGGCAGCTACTTTGGATACTAGCAACTAAGGATCAAGAGTAGCCAAAAGCTTGCTGGCTTGTGTACTAGCTTAATGATTGGGTTGTCATTTGAAGCTGAGCAAGTCTTCTGCTGAGTTGGTAGCTTGAACTGTGGAAAGTGGCCATTTCAAGCAAGAGTATTCTGAGTAACGTGAGAAGAGGTATTTGAATGACACAATGACATTGCATCGGCCATGAAATACAGGGTAGAGGTGCCCCTACCAACAAGAGTTGGTATACTGAAATAGGGGCTTCTCAGTACTATACAGAGAGTTGTATCACCATAGTGTAATATTGAAATGAATGTCTGAATGAGAACTGCCAATTCTGATACTAAAGACCGTGAACTGGATCAAAATCAATTTTGGAAATATTACTTAACTAGAATCTGGAAAGAGATGCCTACAAAAGGGCCTAATTTTGTAGTGTAATCTAGCAGTATAACTCCACTAAATCTGTTACACAGGAACAGCAGCAGAAATCAATGATACTTGAGCAACTGATTTAAGCATTCAATTCTGGTTTTTCTATATACAGTTAGGTCCGGAAGTATTTGGACAATGACAGTTTTTGTGATTTTGCCTTTATACAGCACCACAATGGATTTGAAATAAAACAATCTAGATGTGATCGAAGTGTAGACTTTCAGCTTTATTTTAAGAAGTTCCACAAAAATATGGCATTTACCATTTAGGAATTACAGTCATTTTAAGCAAAGTACCTCCATTTTCAGGGGCTCAAAGTGTTTGGACAAAGTGACATAATTGTAAATATGACCATAATTTTAATACTTGGATGAAAATCCTTTGCAGTCAATGATTGCCTGAAGTCTGGAGCCCATGTTCTCAAAACTCAAATTCTGAGTTTCCTCCCTGCAGATGCTTTGCCAGGCCTTCACTGCAGCCACCTTCAGTTGCTGCTTGTTTGTGGGTCTTTCTGCCTTCAGTCTTGTCTTCAGTAAGTGAAAAGCAGCTCTATTGGGTTGAGATCAGGCGACTGACTTGGCCATTGAAGAATATTCCATTTCGTTGCCTCCAAAAAGTCTTGAGGTCCTTTCGCAGTATGTTTAGGGTCATTATCCACCTGCACTGTGAAGTATTGTAGCGTTTGGCTGAATGTGAGCAGAGAGTATAGCCCTATACACCTCAGAATTCATCTTGCTACTTCTGTCAGCAGTCACATCATCAATAAACACCAGTGAGCCCACTCCATTGGCAGCCATACATGCCCATGCCATAATACTTCCTCCACCATGTTTGACACATGATGTGGTATACTTTGGATCATGAGCTGTTCCTTTCTTTCACCATACTTTTCTCTTCCCATCATTCTGGTACAAGTTAATCTTGGTTTCATCAGTCCAAAGAATCTTATACCAGAACATGAGAGGCTTTTTAGATGTTTTCTGGCAAAGTCTAATCTGGCTTTCCTGTTCTTGAATGTTACCAGTGGTATGCACCTTGTTGTAAACCCTCTGTATTTACATTCATGAAGGCGTCTCTTGATTGTAGATTTTGACATTGATACGGCTACCTTCTCCAGAGTATTCTTGACTTCTGTTGATGTTGTGAGGGGGTTTTTCTTCACCAAGGAAAGGATTCTGCGATCATCCACTTTAGTTGTCTTCCGTGGTTTTCCAGGCCTTTCGATGTTGTTGAGCTCACCAGTGCTTTCTTTCTTTTTAAGAATGTACCCTACTGTTGATTTGGCCACACCTAAGGTTTTTGCTATCTCTCATAGATTTATGTTGTTTTTTTAGCCTCCTTCACTTGCATTGAGATCTCCTTGGACTTCATATTTGTAGCTCCAGTCAAACAGCTGCCAAATGCCAATTCAATACCTGATATCAACTCCAGACCTTTTATCTGCTTCATTTGTCTTGAAGTAATGAGGGAATGGACCTCACCTGGTCAATTAACTTCTTGTCAGTCAATTGTCCAAATACCTTTGAGCCCCTGAAAATGGAAGTACTTTGCTGAAAATTGCTGTAATTCATAAATGGTAAATGCCATATTTTTGTGGAACCTCTTAAAATGAAGCTGAAAGTCTGCACTTTGATCCCATCTTGATTGTTTTATTTCAAATCCATTGTGGTGGTGTATAAAGGCAAAATCACAAAAACTCTGTCATTGTCCAAATACTTCTGGACCTAACTGTATTTTTTTATTTTATTTCATGAACTAAAAAATCTTAAACAGCCAAATTCATGCTGACATGACTAATTAACACTACATGAAATGTACATATTAAAAAGCAATGGCTTTTGCAATTTACCAGTGCAGACATTCCCCAAAGTGTTCTTGTGCTATAAGTAATTTAAAAAATGTTAAACATGAAATGTTTTTTTTTTCCTGCGGGTAGACATCTGACAAAAAAGGGATTTAAAAGGTTTTTTAATTTAAATAAAAATTCATACATGCACATGCACAAAGGCTGAGAGAGTGCAGAGTCAGTGCAGTTTATCATAACGCTTGGACTGACAGAACCAATAATGGAGAACCATGGTTGGCCACTGTGTGCATTGCATAGTACACATCTAAGTCTAATCCAAGTACTTTTGTTGTTGCTGAATAGGGACTATGAGACAAACATCTGAGAGTCTTTTATATGGGTGCTAAACATATTACTATAGCGGCAAATTTGACCTTAGTACCACATACCACACTCTACTGACGAAGTGCACATACACACACACATATATACACACACATTTCAGTGTTACAGATTTTCTGTGTTGGAAAGTGATTATATTGATATTCATTCAGTGTAAGGGGGGGATGTTTTCCTACCTGAAAAATGTGACAAAGAACTGTACCAGATCCATGAAGTTACTGTGCTGGGAAAATGCAATCTGAAAGGGAAGGAATAATAACTAAACGTTAAAACTTGGGAAAAGCCATGAGCATTATGCTGCATACCCACGCTCATTGGGTGAACAATCTAACATTAACACTGGACCAACATTGCCATCTGCTGACGCTTTTCACCACCCTTCTGTTCTGTGTACAATTACTTCTCTAATCACTTTTGAGCTGTTATGATATACTAACAATTTTTTTCCCCCCAAAGTGAAAAGCCCCTGGTTTCGATGCACATTCTGTTATTTCATACCCTGAACCAGTAAATCACTCCTATATCAAAAACCCAAAATCCACTCAAGGCCCCATTTGCCCTGACTTCTTAACTTAAGATGGCCTGGATTTCTGGAATGTGCTGGCATAAGCCAACAGTGTTCAGGTGAACAGAGACAGAACTCATAAGATCAGTGGACTGTGGACAAACATCCACTTTCCCCTCTTCAGCACAGGCAGTATAAAGGACACACTCTATAGCCAGTAACTGGACACCAAATGGCAAAAGGGACAATTCCTTGTGGTCAGACTTATCAGGAACAATGGACTGTTTAATTAGGGACACTGAGTTCACAGACTAATTATTCCACTGTCAGTGAGCAGTGCAGGAAGCAGACTCATAGAATAATGAGTCATTAAGTACATTATGATATACAATCATTACTTGCTACCAAACTTACTGCCATCATTTAAATTCTACACAGTAAAATTAAATGTGCAGGTCAAAAGTTAAATTTGTTCTTCTTAATGTTCGAGAATGCAGCATATGTCACTTGCATGTTGAATGACCTTTACTGTAACACATGGTATTTGAAAGGTATCGAAATCCTCTTTGGCAAACTAATGTGACTGGGAAAACTGCCAGTCAGAACAAGATTACACCTTGATTGTTTTCACAGCTTGAACAATGCAATAATTACAATTAAGTAAACAAAACATATTTGAAAGCTATGAAAACAGGGTAACAATACAAAGAGCTGCCTATATGCAAGCCAAATAATGAAATCATATGTTTAATAACTGCAAGCCTCTCCATTGCCAGATCAAGAGGAGAGTGTCAGGACTGAAAAGCCTATCTTTTTGCACCTTCACATTGTTAATATTCTGGATTCAAATAAAGCTAGAATACTCTAAGCCTACGGCTCCCAATGACTCAGCCCCTATTGCAGTCATACAACATACGGTATGAAAAAAATGGACATATGAAAGGTTCTCACATGCGCGCGTGCATACACACACACACACACACACACACACACAAAGCTGCTGTCCAAAAACTACAGACGGCACTGAGCCTTTGACCACATGCAAGGAAAAGCTCTGAAGGAAACAGAAGGCTGGAATCTTCCTACTGCAGACTGAGATGAAAACATACTTCAACTTTCTCATCTCCCTTTCTGTGCCATCTCCTTCATCTGTTTCACTCCTCTCACTATTTCTCACTAATGCTCTCTCACTCATTCTCTTTCCCTCAAAAAAAAAAAAAACTAACCAAACAAACAAAAAAACACCACCACAAAAACATGTGTTTCAACTTAACATTCCATTTGACTCCAGTTCCCTCTTTGTTTACCAAGGACTTTTTCAACATTAGTTTTCTAAGGCCTCATTCAGAAGAACATTTTCTCATCTTTCTTTCCATAAGCTCCCCCTTTTTTCACAAAAGCTCCTCTGTCTTGCACCCGCTCACCTCCTGACTGACTCTTCAGCTTCTCATGATCTCGCTTATCCGCATGCACTCTTTTCCTTAGATGAGAAGTAATATCCAGAATTCAGATAGTCAGGTAAAATGAGAAACATTACTGTTCTGAAATCTAGTCATCCTCAATAAGGTGAAGAGAGAATGTGCCCTTTTGTTGGGGGGACAACCAACCCACATCCTCAGAGTTCCAGTCTCAGCACAGCAGATCTATGCTGGCCTCCAAGAGCAGGGGAGGAGAGGAGAAGGAGAGGCAGAGAGGAGGAGGGAAAGGAAAGCATAGACAAATCACTTCCAGACCAGAAAGCCAGGCCATGAAATACAGAAGATGCAAAGAGGGAGAAATAAGGAGAAAGACTAAAGCATTTTTTTTTATCAGGGGTGGTCCTAAAAGGGGACTGGGGGGGACATGGCCCCTCTTAAAATGTGATGGGCCCCACCACATCCAGGTACCACTGTACACCTTGCAGACATTTGCCCTGTGCACAGTGCATGGTCTGTGTGAGCTATAAGGCAGCTCATTTAAAATAAATAAATGAATAAATAGAAAGCATATTTCTTGTGTGTGTACAGAAATATGGTAGAAACACGGTTTTATAATGGAGCTCAATGAGGCAGTCTTTACATCGGGCTGTGGGAGCAAATCAATGACGAAAAAACGAATAGCATGTTTGTAATAAACGTGGTCTTTAATGAACTGAGCTGGGTTGCCAGGTTCCACATATAATGGCTGCATACTGCAAATATATACTGCAAATCAGAAATGCACACCACTTTTTTTTACTTTTTTACCACAAAAAAGACTGAGAAAAACAAGAAAAATGAGTCATTTTGGGTTACTTCTTTGTGCAGTTTTTGCTGAAACCATGAGTCGCCTCAGCTAATATTTATTGTTTATTACTTTTAAACAATGAGTATGTGTAAGTGTGGTTGCTTTTTTTTTTCCCCCCAGACATTTGTATGAGGCCACCACTCATTTATATCTTCAACTGGGCCACCCACTGTTGATGCCTTTGTACCCCCCTTGGCACCTCTCCTCCAAATGGGTAAAAAAAAAAAAACTACATGGATGTAGTCTTTTGTCTCTATTGTTGCACCTGCTATTAAACTTGTAGTTAAATTTAACTATTTAGTTAGCTAGCAACTAACAACTCTGATCCTAGAGAATTGCTAGTAGTCAGTTATGGTTATGGTTGTTTCTGTCATTATCTAAATAAAATGTTTTTGTGTGTCTAAACAAATTAATAAGGTCCTCAGATGTTTTGCACTACACTTAATTTAACATTCAGTATTGATGCTACAAGGCAAGTTAGTGGTGCAGCTGGTAGTGTTGCTGTCTCACAGCTCCAGGGTCCAGGGTTCAGTGGGCGCTTGGATGCGTGGATGTATTGTACATATTCTCCCCATCTCATGTGGGTTTCCTCTAAGTTCTCCGGTTTCCTCCCACACAGGACTGATTTAACATAACACGGTCTGGAACCAAAAATTTTGCTACAGAAACCTAACTGTATTAACTGTTTATTTAACTGTATTAACAATACGATTAATTACAATCTTTGACATAAAAAACAATTAGTTTCTCTGTGTTCACATGGGTTTCCTCCAGGTTCTCCGATGTCCTCAGAAAACTTTACGCTATGTTATTTTATTAGCTTGCTAGCTGCAGTGCTTAGGACAATTACAGTCTGTCCTGAACGGAAATGTTTTGAATAATCAAAATGGTTGAAACGGAAAAGGTATAATTTTCTTTTAAGTAACTAAATTCAGGTTGACACATGAGCTACTGCTGAGCCAACATGTAACTCTAAAACTCTCCAGTAACACGCACACCAGCGTTACGAATGCATACCTGTATTTTGATTGGCCAGGTGAAGTTGCTGACATAAACAAAGAAGGTGATATTAACATTGCTCCGAAAATCAAATTTTTCATTGGAGAAACTGTCCTTGAACTCTTTAATATTGCTGCAAGAGACAATATGAATCTCTTCGCCAGATTGAGTACCAGCTGAGGGCGAGAACAACAAAAAAGGAAAAAAGAATTAGAGAAGAGGAAAAAGAAGAATGCAACTTGAAAACTACACAAAACATATACAAAGTTCATTATCATGCTCAATTTGAGAATTTTATACCTGCAAAGCTGGTTGCCCAGGTGATGTTGAGGTTAAAGTTCTTGGAGGCATTAATGATCATGTCCAGGTCTCGATTTTGCTAAAGAGATACACATAGTAATAAATAATTATAAGTATAACAACAAAAAAAATTGCTATAAGTTTTTTTCTTAGCACTTGCACAAACACACAAACATTTTTTATTCTAAACTACATAATGTAAAAATAGCCTTTTAAAAATAACAAAAGGCTTCTAAATTCATGATTTTCCATGTTTAAACTACAACTAGGCTTACAGGCCACTGCAGTGAATGGAGGTTAATAATAGATGTTTCTCAGGAGAAACTGGCATGTTGCATTATTATAACATCCAACATTTGCATCTCTAGGAGTGATCCTGTCTAGAGGTGCAAATATGAATAATTAAACCATTATGTTTCTATGGTTTAAAAAAAAAAAACATCAGTGTGAAACTTCAGATAATACACTACAACATATTGTACATCGTACTGGCAAGCATAAGTGTGCATGAATTTTGTGATGTGCATGGACGGACAGCCTTTAAAAATAATTTTAATAAAAGAATAATAAAGCAGAGCAGAGGTCTGCATCAAAGTGGTAACCATATACACTCACCATCCACTTTATTAGGAACACCTGTACAACTGCACATTCATGCGGTTATCTAATCAGCCAATCCTGTGGTAGCAGTGCAATGCAGAAAATCATGCAGATAAAGGTCAAGAGCTTCAGTTAATGTTCACATCAAAATGAAAAAAAAAATGTAATCTCAGTGATTTTGACTGTGGCCTGACTGTCAGTTCCAGATGGGCTGGTTTGGAAACTGGTATTTTGGAAACTGCTGATCTCCTGGGATTTTCATGCACAACAGTCTCTAGAGTTTCCTCAGAATGGTGCGAAAAACAAAGCTGACAGGATGTCTATAGCAACTCAAATAAGAACTCTTTACAACTGTGTCGAGCAGAAAAGCATCTCAGCATGCATAAAACATAAGCTTTGAGATGGATTGACCTATATTTGCATGATTTTATGCAGTGCGCTGCTGCCACATGATTGGCTGACTGGATAACTGCATGAATGTGCAGGTGTCCCTAATAAAGTGGATGGTGAGTGTATGTGAGTTAGCAATAGGCTTCATATACACCATAAAGATGTACAGTTTTTAACGGTTTACAAACAAAGCATATTTTGTTTACATCTCTTTGTATCTGGCTGGATGCAGTCATAATATATATGTATACAACTCGAGAGAGAATTTGCAGCTCACCTCGTCTGGTGTGGCTACAAAATTAATGGCAGTGTAGTAGCGGTCATCCTCCTGAGTCAGGCTGAAGGTGAACTGGTAGTCTATCAGCAAAGTGTCTGTGTGCAAGAGGCACAGAGTGGTTAGGTGTGTGTATTTAAGGTCTGTATCTTAAAGGTCAGCCTGAAATATAGAATTTAATATGCAATATAAATTAACTTATATTTACATATTACATTTACTTTATAGGCTGACATTGAACAGAATTTCTGAGTTTCAGATACATTCAAACAGACCTGCCTGACCACATGCACACATACACAAACACTCAATTACTCCTCTCTACAGCCTCCCCCTAGCTCAGCCCAACCCTCCCAAACCCCAGGAGTCATGGCAAGGAGTATGTTCTGGTTAAGCTTTGTGACTGGTTAAGTAGCTGACGCTTGTGTGCTGTTCAGCAGGTTCCAAATCAGTGGCCCCTCCTTCATTACAGGAGCAGATCAACTGAAGATTTATCACCATCTACAGTTAACAGCAGTGAGATTAACCAGACTGGGTGACAACAGCCTGAGGAGCCCCAGCGTCATCTTCTGCAGTACTTTGACCCAAAACCACCCACTCCAACAAAAGTAAAAGAGGCTGAGATGGGCAACTGAGAAAATGAGTAAAAGACTTGAGCACTTTGTAAAGAGCCGGCAATTCTCCATTGGCCTGTTTTTGTGTAATTGCTTCCATTTTAGTACACTCACAATAACAGGTTCCTTTTAAAGGGTTGCCCTGGTAACGATTCTCCACTTCACACCTGAGGGATAAATGAAGAGTGTGTGTGAGAGAGGGAGAGAGAGAGAGCGCGAGAGAGAGAGGTGGTAAAGGGAAAAATAACTAATAAAATAATTAACATGATGAATAAATAATAACATGAAGAAATAACAGGTAATATAGAACAATTACTTACGGCTGATGTTAGAAATATATTAAAGAGAGAAAGTCAAAGTGAGAAACCAAATAGTGTAGGTACACTTGAGAGTGTAGGTAAGCTGAACTCCTTCCACACATGAGCCACTAATGGTTGTTTCCTAAGAGTAGTGCACCTGGTTTATATTCCCCACCTATAAGGTGCCTTCACTCTATGTATTTTTTTTTTTCAGATAAGAGAAGCATGAGGTGAAGGCCACAGTTTTGGAAGCAGAAGATTAAAAAAAAAACAAAAAAAAAACACCTATACGTAGCCACTTGTCTCTTTAAAGTTTTTTAAAGAGCTCGTGTGTGGGAGTGCGCATTACTCACTGATGGCAGCGGTCTCCTTTGATGCCCTTGGTGGTGCAGAAACACTTGCCATTGTTTGAATTACACATGCTGGCATGGCCATTACACTTACAGGCTGCAAAAGACACATACAGAGACACAGTTGGCAGTCTGCTGTGTGTACAACCTCCACTGAGTTTAAAGTGCCAGCTCTCCTCAATCACTTACGCTGACAGCTGCCCCCATTAGTGGGGTCACCATAGTAACCAGATATGCAGCTCTCACAGTGCTTGCCAGTGGTGAGATCTTCACATCTCTCACACATACTCTCATTGACACATGCACTGTGGCCATTACACTGGCATGCTGTAGGAACAGAGGGAGAGGCACAGTGTGAGAACCGACACAATCACAAAAGATTCTATATGAAAGAAAGGTGCCACTGTGTGTGTGTGTGTGTGTATCTGACCATGTGTGGGCAATGATATCTATACCTGGACACTGGATAAAGGACCAGTTGTACTTGTTCTCGTGTGGACACCAGCTCACATTCAACAGCGCTTGAGGGGCTGGTATGGGGGAAGGTTTTGAGGATGAGGGAGCATGCAGGAGGGTTTGGATTGGTCCACGGTATGAGCCCTCCATGCACTGTCCCCGCCCTGTATTGCTGGGGTCAGTGCACCATCCACAACCAGGTTGATCTAGACACTGTGAACACGTCCTGTATCCAGAGCAATTTTCCGCTGTGGACACACACAAACACACATTCCACACAAAATGTTTTTAGAAATATTGGTAGGAAAACCATTCTATTCTTTATCATTTGTTCAGGAAATTGTGTTGTGAATGTTTCAAGTGGTTTAAATAGCATGGATTTCCATGTTATAGTTATAGTTATATGATGTTATAGCCATAAAAAGAGTGGGGAAAAAACATAGAATTACAGTTTACAGGATCCTGCCTCTCTGTTTCTGTTATAATTATGTTGTCCAAGCCTAACTTTAAGTGATTATTTTTCTACTATTTATTATGTATTATTACAGGTTGGTAACTTAATAAACAGATTAAGATTAGTAGAAAGTGGGGCATGAATACATACGTGGGCAGCTGTTCATGGTGTACCATTCCATGCATTGACCATAGGGGAAGGAGGCCACATAAGCATTGGAGTCGACACACTGCCTCATATTACTGCACCACATGCACTCTGCACCTCCGCTTGTGCACTCGCTACAGGAGGAGCGCAGAGCACAAGGAGTTCGACACTGCTTCACACTGTGGTTGGCTAGATCCCACAGAGAGAAAAAGAGAATATTTCTTTCCAAATATTTGTTTCCATGATGATTTTCAGTACCTTTTTTAGGATAATGAAATGAATCAAGTAAGAAATAAAACATGACGAGGCATGCTGTTATAGGAAAATAACCCACCCTGGGATTACTGGATTTCTTTCCTGTAACAGCATGTCCCAAAGTTTTATTGTTCTCAAACCACAGCACCCAACGATCACAATCTTTATTAATGAATGACACATCATGCCTTTTAACTGTTAATAGTTACATTTAATGTTATAGAACATCCATGAGTTCCTCTTAACATTTACTTTATTAGCATTAGAAAGACACTGAGTCTCATTCTATAAATATTAAATATTTATATCCATCAGAGCCGTTCTGTTACAAAAATTAACACCTTCTGACCAATCAGATTTGAGAGTTCAACAACACTGGTATAAATGGAATTAAATCATTATTGAGTTGTCTGTCCATTGACAGTTTAAAGTCAATAAATCAACAAAATTAGATTTCTTTTCCAGGTGTGTTTACCTGATCTTTCACACAGGCTGCCGTTGAAGGGGTTGATGCAAGGCGCTGCCTTCAGGCCGCTGGAACTGGGCTCGGCCAGGTAGCCACAAAAGCCAGCATCACTGGGTTCCCCAGGCAACCAATGCAGCGTGGTGTTAGTGAACGGGGACATGTCCTCCCAGCACCAGTACGACACGTTCACCTTCCTCAGACCAACCCACGGAGTCACCAATTTGGACTACACACAACACACACACAAAACAGTAAACCAGTGAGAAAGCATTTATTATATTTTTAAAAACATATGTCAAATACCACCAGTTAATACAAATGCCTGAGTAAACAGAAAAGGTCAAGATAATAAGCCATCAGGGATGATAGCTGCCTACTGGATTTAGAGCCTCACTCACATGTGCACTTCTGCTCTGAAGCTCCTTGAGGACAAACTGCACCTTTTTCTGGGTAGTTAGTGAAGCTAGCACGGCGCTGTGACTGCGGCAGGCCAGCTTGGCATTGTCATACGATTCCCGAGCTGTGATAAACTTCATACACGAGTTCCCCACCAGGTGCCAGCTTTCCCCACAGATATTCTCTATAGTACAAAAACCACAGCACAGTTTCATTATTCAGTATTCAGAAATGATTAGGCATGTTTTTGGTTAACTAGGAGTTAAAGTTTACCATAAAATTGGTTAATTTTTACTTGTTCCAGTTTCACTACTCTGTCTCCAAATCTCAAGCTTAATTAAGCACCTCTTCACATTAATCATGCTCTTCATTATTATAATAAAATGTTCTTCAATTACACTTTAAAGCAGGTACAAAAAATATCATGCACTACTGTGTGTTCAGTACATATACAGTTAGTACCAGGCAGAGGGATGCATTCCTGGTTCCTGGCTTCCCACTGGCAGTTCTGGTCAGTAGCACAGCTCTTACAGCTGGTCTTTTTATTACACATATAGGAGTGGACACCCTTAGGACACGCTTCATACTCTGTTATTGCACCCTGTTGTGAGTAAAACAACAAGCAAGCACACAACACTGAATCACGACTGATGCAAAATTCTATTTTCTTTGTTTACTTTTACTTTCTGCTTCCTCCCTTTGGTAAATTTTTGCTTGCTTTCTTTCACTCCACTATCATTTGCTTTAGTTTTTTTTTTTTCAAACCCACATCCCTGCAGCTTGTTTATACCATTCTTTCTTTCTGCACGCTTGCCACTACAATTATGAACATTATCACATTTCCTCCAGTTTCGCTAACATTCTCTCAGAACATCCCGTCACTGTGAATATTAATGTCCAGTCTCACCAAGGAAGCAGTGCAGTTGTTGTGGATGGGCACACAGCGTTCAGCACACCACTGACAGCCATTAGTGTTAATTGTGCAACTGTAGCAGTCAGTGTACTGGTCACACTTATCAGTGCCTACATCTGAAACATATGCCCACACAACGTCAAAAAACACACAGAGCAAAAACACACACAGAGTTAAAAATGCTTTTTAGCTACAGGTGTAATGATCAGATCATTTGGATCGATGCATTAAAACACGATATATGCAAGCTATACAAACTAATATATATTTTTATGATGGTCTAGTGAAACGTAAGGCTTTCATAAAATTACAGGGTTAATGGAAGTCCTAATTCACAGAAAAACCAAACACTCGCCAACTACTGAGGTAACCAGTGCACTAATGTTTAAGGTTTAGTGCTACTTACACACTCGGGGAGGGCACATATCTGGGTCTTGGAGTTTGCCTGTCTCCCAGGGAAGGCATGTACTGGTGTTAACATTCCACAAACACCGCACACCTGGCACAGCTGTCATACACTCAACTTCAGTGTAAGCAGAACAGCTGGCAGGAGTGAACCTCAACATATCACTCAGCATCAGGCTGTTAAAGCCTCCATACACATACATCACCCTGAGAGAGAGAGAGAGAGAGAGAGAGAGAAGATAGAGTTTTATAACTGAAAGTAGGCAGTTATGTAGAAGATAAAGGGGGACACAGAGTAGACTGAAATAAAAGAGGGTAGAATAAGAACAGTGAAAAAGGAAAATAGAGATAAAAAGGCTAGGTGTTCAGGAGATCAATAGCTAAAGCTAAGCTGATAAGTGAAGTTCTACCTTTACAGGGAAATGACAAAGTCAGAGAGATTAAGCGGAAGAGATGGGTCACAAGAGCAGGAGCAATTATACATAATTCTGATCACAGAAAGCTCATATCTCAAAGGTATCTGTGTGTGTGTGTGTGTACAAAGTGTACAGAGAATAAACATGCCTTGTACATGCAGCTGTGCACATTTACATAAATGTGCCTGCTGATCTGCAGTTAACTGTTTGAAGTGAGGTCGACAAGTAGCTATTTCAGGCTTTTCATTTTTACTTCCAATTAATTTGCCTAATCCGTGCTAAAGTAGATTACTGCAGGAATTAGCCCCAGACTGGATTTGCTGCCATGTCCGCATAGGAAAATCCATAATTGCAGTTGGAACCAACCCTCTAACCTGCCATATTATAAACAGATGTGTACCACACCAACAGGCAGCTCTGCTTCAGCATGACATAATACTTTCATCTCTGCATAGGAGATGAGCTTTCACTTTTATATTCACCATTAAAGATCGACTACAAACTGATCTATAGAAACCATAAGGCTAGTTATTTGAGCATTTATTTGATAGTTATGTGGTCATCAAAACATTTAAAAGAGATTGGGTTTACCCATTGATGTAGACAGCGGAATGTCCAAAGCGGTTGACATCATGGTAAAGCTCAGGTCTGGGCAGCACAGTCCACTCATCACATGCTGGAACAGACAGGAATGAAGCAGAACATAAAACAACAATTAGCCATTATCAACCCCTTAATTAAAAACCTACATATATCTTTCACCAAACTGGAGGTTTTTAAAATGTTATACAGATGGTTGTGATTGAGACGTTGCAACATTGCTGCTCATATCAAAATAGGATACAAGTGTAATTTCTATAAAATTTCAGAATTTTGGTCAACTACATTATGTATTATAAAAACCCAAACAACTCAAAGGAAATACCATATGCATGGTTTCTAAACTTTGCTGTGGTTCAATCTTACAGTTTCAGAAACAACTACTTCATAGATCAACATGACTGAATATTGCTGCATCCCATGATTTCCCATACCAGTTTCAACACATAAAGGTGCGGCCTCCATTCAATAGTGCTAGCGCTGAGAGAAGTTTGACTGAGATGGGCATCCCAATGGATAACAGGAGAAGGGACAGTGAGACCATTTCAAAAGAGGGAGAGACTGCATCTCCCCACCTGTTTATTTACAGCACCACTGTTATATTTATCTTGACCATGGCATGATAACCCATAGCACAGGGTAGAATTTCCTAATTTATTTGGAGTCTGCATCATACTCTTTCCCTGTACTGTTACCCTCTTGCAAATTGCTCCAAGACCTTCATGGAAATATCCACTTTGTTAAATGAAATTCTGGTGCACCCTGAATATCTGGGGAAAGAAGTGAAAGACATGACGCATTCACAGGCAATTTCCGGCGGAGATGACATGACACATTCAAGGGCGTAAAAATACATACAACTGATGTGCTTGCCCTTATAGCGGTAGTACAGCTGCGCATGTTGTCACACACAAGTGCCTAAATAAACAATAGCATGGCTGTCTCCAACCTGCATTATGTAGAGGAGTTAGATGAGAATAACTCGTAAGCGGAGAAAAATTACCTCAAGACATTTTGCGTTCATTTAAGAAGCCAGGGAGAGACCAAAAAGTAGAACCAAGTATTTGCCATGAAATGTGAATCTCAAAATATTGCCTGTGATCTCAATGTATTGGCACATGAAATGAATCAACTGAGATGAAATGAATCTATACAGGTGACCCTGACCCCCCAGACCAATCAAATGAAGTAACTGGCTATAAATTGTAAAGTCTGATCTATACGCAGTTAGAATTTCTTATCTGCAATAATAACATGTGACTGGAGTTGGGAGGAATATGCCTGCTACAACTCAGGGTCCCAGGAGGACTAGTGATTAGGCTTTGGCGGACTCACCACTGCGGCCCAGGTTCGATTCCCTGCCAGGGAACCAACCCCAGCCACTGGGGTTGCACAAGACAGTGCACTCCCAGTACCGGTCCCAAGCCCAGATAAAACTGGGGAGGGTTGCATCAGGAAGAGCATCTGGTGTAAAAACTGGGCCAAATCAAATATGCAGATCAATGATCCACCATGGCGACCCCTAACGGGAGCAGCCGAAGGGGAGAAAAAATGCCTGCTACATGTCACAAGCCAGGTGTGGGCTGTTCCACTTGCACAGGTGAGTTTAAAATAAAGGCTTCACACGTCACACACCTTTTCATATAGACCACCTGAGCTGGCAACATAAAAATCACAGCATCAGGCTACATCAAAATGCCCCTGGCATGGCCTATCTGCATTCTCATGCAGAGAACAGCCACTTCTCTGAGGATGGGGCGAATGTATGGCTCCTATGAAGCTGAAGTAATGCAAGATTATGAGATCATCTTAAAGACAGCAAGCTAAAATTACTACATAACATCACAGCTCATATCGAAAAAAATGTACTCTATTACCCAGTAATGGATTTCTTCATATGGTTATTTCAGGGCCAAGAAAAATCTATTATTTAAATGTTTATAACGCTAGTTATATATCTAGTAAATATATTTTAAAAATAAAACTCAGTGTTATTTTTTTAATGTCATGTCCACATGTAATGACTCGCCATGACTCACAGAAATCACTAGAAATGTCATTCTCGTTAATAGTGAACAGACAGTCTGTAAATGCTTTGGGCAATTAAATGAAAAGCTAATGATTCACCTGAAATATACCAGTATCACTGACTTCAACAAGTTCAAACCTGACTCTTACAACTGAAATCTACAACACTGAGAGGAAATAACAGGGAGATGTAGGAAAGGATGAGGACATTCTTCAGAGGACTCTGTGGTTTCACATCTTTATACAAGTTGCCATCTGCTGGAGTTTCTGGGAATCACAGTCCTGAATGCATGCTCTTCCTGAATATACCAAACAGTGACTATGATGGATTCACACATAAGGGTGCAGGAGATGCATGTTTTCAGTTTAAATCTGCTCCCTAAGCATGGCTAATGCTTGTGATAAGAGTCTGAAATGAGTGCAAAAAGTGTGAAATCAGACGACTGATTAAAATGAGTGGTCAACACAAAAGTGTGAATCCCAAAGGTTTTTTTCTCATTCGATTCATTTAACCGTTACTTTTAATTACAATATTAAAGAATGACTAAATTCAAGCCTAAAAGAAAGCATGTCAAAAGAAGCTAATTAAATATATTATCATCACCTATTTCAGACAAATGTTGAGTTGGTAGCTTTTGATCCTATACGTCACTGATTCAAGAGATAGATAGTTTTATGACACATTTGAATGGACCTTAATTACATCAATCATTACTCCCTCTTATTCTCCTGCTGAGTACATGACAATTATCACAGGAGGAGTGTATGTGGGTGTTTTAACTAAATATGTGTTGACATCTCTTTGAATATGAATTTCATAAATGAAAAGGATTTCTACTTTGGGAATTTTATTATTAATGCAGGTCTTAATATTAGGCCTCATTATTCACAGATGGTGAAATACATTACTCAATTTATCCTGGACACCTACATAAATCTTATAAGTCATGTGACTCATCATTTGGCCTGGTATCAAACACGGCAAGAGCTAACTGACATGGTCAAGCAAAACCTGTGATTGTCATAAAATTAAGTGGCGGCAACAAACAAAACACTTCACTCTGTATACTGAACCTAGAACAAAAGCAGGAACTGTTCTCTTCTTAATGTTGGTTACTGCCTATCATGAATCCTCGCCTACATCACTCACCCAGGTTGTAGGCCATGAAGTCAGAAGAGAAGCACTTGGCGCCATAACTCATGGATGTGTCATTGTGGGTGTTTCCGCCAAACACTAGCAAGTGCCCGCCTACCAGCACGGCTGTGTGGAGGTAGCGATAAGACCCACTGTCCCTCAGAATTGACCTGTAATCAGTGTTACATCACTCCATACTTTTCCACACATTTGTTGAGGATCTTGACAAACATAAATGTTGATCCAGAGACTTAATCATTCACTATCATTCATTTAATCAAATCACGTAATCATTTACTTAAACCAAGCTCTTGTGATCACTGATCACTAAGTTGAATATATTCAAAAATGTGCATAATGTACTCCAGGATAATTCAGTACAATAATGGGTTTTGTTTTTTGCCCGCTCACCACATGCTACGGTCAACATCGTAGCGGTACAGGTCACCAGCCAGGCCATATTTTGTGGCGTTGAAAGCCTTGTAGCCACCATGGATGTAGATAGACCGTGTGTGAGGGTCATACACACTGCTGTGGCCATAGCCCCCATGAACCAGTGCTCCATTTGTCTCCAAAACACTCCACCTGTTCTTCTCTGGATACAGAAAGAGACAGAGACAAATAAAGTCATTTCAGAGGAGCTAGAACTAGTTTCTCTTATTCCACTTTAACCCTTTCTCCCAGTACACTGGTGTTATCAGACATTTTCACTCAGTATAAACAAATGAATTATTTATAAGGTTAATTTGTTATAAGATTAGTCAGGACACTGTTGGGTTTCTGTGTGTAGAGTATTGTGACTCTGTGTTAAGCTGCAGGTGAGCAGGGCAGTGGGGAGGGGGAGGGATGCGAGTCCCAATTCACACCCCTCCACAAAAACAGTGGTACAGAGATAAAACGGACAGCACAGCTAAAGCTTTTTTTTGATAGCAAAAAACCACGATACAACTGTCACAATAAAATTATAAGATTTAAACCTTGTAGGCTAGGTAGAAAAGAAATACTTAAGAATTTCTTCTGTCTACTTTCATATGAGCCATTAACCGCTACGGTGGAGTGTGACATCAAAAATAAATTCAATGCCGAACCCGGGCACCCCAAAACAGGTGGAAATTCCATTCCACAAAAACAAACAAAAACAAACAAAAACAAACAAAAAAAAACAAAAAACAACACACGCACCTGTAAGTAATTGCAAATGTGTTATTTAAAGGAATATTACAGCATTTTTTGACTCCATCTGCATCTGATACATCTGTTGTGTGCACACAATTATCATGTACAATTTTCTAGAAACAAGTTTACAATAGGAAGTGCTGATTATGACATTTACTATCAGCATGATCCACTCCAGTCTCTGTCTCGCCTGAGGTAAAAGTCAATCGCATCACTTGACTGACCGGAGCCTCGTCATCTCTTCAGTTGACTGATCTCAGGTCATGCTGACATCAGTGGGGAAATAATGGCTATTAATTCAGACAGTTCTTGTTGACTAAACTTCTTTTACTGAAGTCTTTTATTAGACCATTGAATGCCGTCCTCTGCTGTCCTCTGTACAGTGAGTAATGGCTCTTCGTAGTTTTGACCATGTGACTGCGTAGGAGCATCATAGACATATTGGCAGCCAGTACCTGATTAAAACTGGATTAACTGTGCTTCCTTACAGCATGCAACTATCCAAAAACTTGATCAAATCGAGAACAAATCACACTTAGCTAGCGAGGGTTTAAATGTCTTTAGGCAGACTGGCTGCCTTTACCACTGCGTTTGTTAAACTGGCTCTTTACCCAAAGTCGTCTTGGCAGACAGATGCCAAAGCAAGGTTAGAAAAGAACTGTCTTGAACCTTAGTTAGAAAGGTTAGAAAATTCAGTTCTAGTGATTTTCCAGACTACCTCAAATATAGCCTGCACAATCTTTATTTTTCTTCCTCAATGTGCAAGAAAACCGTGACAAATATGACATACGGACATATAACGCTGCTTAACGGGCTACAATTATCTAGCATGACTGCTAGCATAATCCTTGTGCTTCTTAGATTTCATGTGAGATTCGAGTGCTTTAATCTCCATTGTGCCTGAAACGTCTCGACACATTCTGCATCCAGTAACCTCTAAACAACGGCTTGCTGGTACCAACTGCTCCCGGTAATTTTCACCCTCTCACTATTTTTCGTTGAATTTCTTTCTTCACTTCCTTCTCGTTCCCTCTTGCAACAAATGGGGGGAAACGGTGCAAAAATGACGTGAACCAGCACTAGGTATGTACAAACACAGAAGTTGTAACAGAAATGTAGAAATTGAGGGGAAAAAAGTGAAACCACAAAAGGTTAAATTCTCAAAAATATTACCTTATTGTCAAAAAATTATTTCTAAATCATCATTAAATAATAAGCTTGGAATTTAGTCCCTAATAGTTAAAAGCAATATGTTTAAAACATTTCATGACCCTAAAATAAAAAAAAATTATAATTTTAAGACATTATAAGACTTTCTAAGGTTCTATGGCAACTCTGTTAGTGCTGGAAAGTTTGAAAAACTTCATAACTTCATTCTGTTCTCTTCTCAGTAGTGAGAAATGCACTGAAATTATTGTTCATGGTAATTGCAGATATACCACAGATGCAGTAGATGTGACTGAAAAAAACACTGGAATACAGATCTTTTGCCTGATTCTAAATGAGGGATCGTCAAAGTGCTTTCCAAGATTAGAATTTAGATTAGATAAACCGGATAAAATGTTACAATGTTGAAATATGAATTTATGTAATATAAGAAAATGGGTGGGTTGCTAACCAATGTTGTACTGCTGCACTTGACTGATGTATCCATAGAGAGGGCAGTGACCGAAGATGACGAGCATAACTGGCTCTAATCCATCAGGCTGGAGGTGAACAATGTGAGCAGAGTGACCCACCACTGCATACTGCTCTTTAGCTCGCGGGTTCAGCAGCTCCCACGAGTGATTCCTTGTGTGAAACACCCACAGCTCAGATGTCACGTTCCCCGTGGAATCAATCTTCCCACCATACATATAAATCTTATCCTGAGAGAATTTCACACACACACACACACACACACACACACACACAGAGAGAGGAAAAATAGAAACCCTATGTGTAAAAGGGTTTTCAGCCCTTACAGTGTGTATAGTACGTCCTGCATGAATAAGCACATGCACACACACCTCGTGCACAGCCAGAGAATGACCATAGCGTGCAGTAACAGAGTTGGCTGAATGATTCAGAGACATCCAGCTCTGAGAGGAGAGACTGAATCTGAGAGACAAAGAAGGAGGCAGGGACAGAAGTGTAAATAATCATACCATACACAGCTGGATGTAAATGTGTTGTTTTTTTTGGAGACTCACGCTATCACCATCTGGTACTTTGTGTAGTTGAACACATGACCACCGATCACCCACATCACATCTTCATGCACCACAGCTTTATGGGATGCCCGTGCCAGGTTGTATCCACTGAACTCCTCGTGTGTCCAAAAGGAAACGTTAGCAGGTACTGACACTGAACACTCAGGGCCTGAAACACACACACACACACACACACACACACACACACAGACCATTGCTCAACCTATATCTTTCTGCTACATAACTTGAAAGAAGTTAATAAATATTAAGTCAGGCCTAATCAAGAGTTTATCATCAACCAGATCTAACGCTACAAGAGCCTACACCAAAAGATGTTAATAAATTATTACACAATTTTATTTAGATATACACAGATGCCCAGTTTTGATTTCCGCAAAAGACAAATATAAAATATTGCACTGTAGTAGCGATAATGCAGTTTCAGGTTTCAATACACTAATTCAATGTTCAACTTACACTATTCAACTACAATACACTATGAATGTTCTTTTCTTCCCCCATGTTTTTCTTTACTCTGTGGAAACCAATACACTCTTATTATCCTCACAAGCAATAGCAAACACACTATATAGAAGGAGAGAGGAGAAAGAATGAGAGTGGGACAGCGAGAGAGGTGTGATTAAAGAGAAACAGTACTGGACAGGTTAACGGTACTGCCGGGTTAGTCTCAGCCACAGCCATTCCGCCTATAGCCCATGAAGTGACTGATATTTACTGTAAAGTTCTCTGGTCACAAGCTGCAGAACCTTGAAGACTGCAATTAATTGGCCAACCATGCTCCCATATATGCACTAGGCTTGCACGATGTAAGACTTTAATCATCTCTATACAATCTTATACCAGTATGTCCAATGACGTTTACTCCAATTATATTACCAGACCTGGCAACCTTTATGCACAGGAGCCCCAAAATATTGGAATGTACTACTACAAACTACTACTCTAAAATACTCCAAAAGAGCAGTCTTTTTCTCCTCAAAAAAATGGGAGATGAGCCAACAGGCACATAAATCTGGAATGATTTTCGAAGATGTTTTGAATTCTCTGATATTAACTGACACCGCCTAGAAGCCCTGCCCCCTCCCCATCTCACATGCTCTCGACTGAACCTGCGCCTTTGCTCTCTGGAAAATGGAGAATATTTTGTGTTCATTAATGCAAATTAAAATCTATCAGTGTTTTTTTGGACTGCTAACATTAGATGTTTATAGTTACATTAGTTAAATATATTTATTAGGAATGCCACCGTAATACTTTATAAAAAAAAATAAATAAATAAAATAAAATGAAATTGTCGGATCTAACATTTTACAATACTTTTATAAATAATTAGGTACAATGATGTGTCAAATCTAAGATTTTATAATATTTCATAAACAATTCTAAAGGTGATGATAATTAAAAATGTATTTGAAATGCTGTTTGTTTGTTTTTTTTGCTCTCCTTTGCTCTTTTTTGTAAAAGGATTATTTCATATATGTGCTGTGTTGTGTTTTTACTGTTAACTGGGCATTACCGCAGAACCACCTGAAAATCCACCATCAAGCTGAATTTCTGCACAAGCAGGGAAAAATCAATATGCAAGCTTGTGCTGCATGACGCAAAGTTGCAACTTGTAATTCCCCACCTACAACCGGAAACACCTACCAACAACACCCCTTCAGCTTTAAAATTCAACTCATCAACTTGGCCTTCTCAACTACCAGTTCCTTCAAAGTCAAATCAACATGGCACACTGAACAGTGTAAAGACCCCTTCTCCACTTCTAACTCTAATGTTGATTACCTTCTCAAAACAGCATTTATTATGATCAATGGTATAGATATAGTATTTTAACTGAGCTAAAGCCAATACTGCTATAAACTAATTTAACACTCATATAACTAAGGTTAGCTGGCTAGCTTGTGGCTAACATTTCTCACTATTGTCCGCTGTTGTCGTTGTACTGCAATTTCAGTTCAAAATATTGCATGAATGATTGAAGTTCACTACAGTAGAAGCCACTCAGGCATGTAACTGTAAAAGTGGCAAAAACAGCTTTACATGCTTGGACAGAGCAAACAAAATACACACTTTCATGGTGGCTTCCATGTTTTTTTTTTTTTCCCCCCCACTTTGCGAGTCCAACGTGCCAAGGTGGGAAATGATATTATTACACCTTGCAAAATTTCCACTTACAAGGCCCAATGAACGCAGCACTAGTGTGCACACAGATATGCGCTGACATCCAAAAGAGCAAGATCAGGTCACTAGATCATAGACCACAGCATTTTGTGAAAATTACTAGTAGTTTTGTTTAAAGAAGTTAGTGGCAAATAAACGTGATATTTTTAGCGACAGGCTATGGAAGAAGTCCGAGATTGATCGGTTGAAATGTCAGTCAAATGGCCTCTACCTCTACCTATTAAAGTAGGTAGTTCTTGGTTGCATTAGTAAAGGAAGGTACTAGACTCTCTAGTAAATGGCAAATGCTAAAGGTCTGACTCGTGAGACTACAGCTGGGTTAATATTTCAACAAACCTCAGACAGTAGCTTTAGAGGAAAGGAATTTATTAAAAGCTATAGATATTTGAGAACCTAAAGAGAAATCATAGAGTAATACACACCAGTCTATAGCACAGACTGTATATATGTACAGTCACTGGTCGATACCAGCCAGGAGTCATGAGCAAGCTGACACTTGTGAACTGCAAGCTGACACTTACTGAACTGCAGTAATGGAACCTACCATTAACTGAAGTATAATGAAACAGAAGTTCTGTTTTCCCCATTATTATTATTGTTTCATTTGCTGATGCACAAAGAGGTGGCCCACCTTGCCAGCCAGGGTTGCAGAGGCAGCGTTTGTCACTGATTTGGCAAAGACCCCTCACGGGGTAGCCACAGTTTGAGGCACAGTATGGGACATCACATGCATCGCCTTTCCAGCCCTCCTCACACTCACACTGCACCACGTCACTGGAGTTACCCAGATGACACACACCGTGGCCTGAGCAGTTATTAGGACACATATTTATCCTAAGGAAAGGGTGAGAGAAACAGAAAGAGAGTATTAATAACTAGATTGCAGTTAACATAAACGTTCACAATATTTTAGCAGTGCATTGTTCTTTTGTTGTGTGCATAAGTAGTCGCTGCCTAAAAAAAACCTCATTTCTATACTTATCTATCAAAGTCTTCAGAGCACTATATTATTCTGTCTGAAGCTACTCTTTACCTACATAACAGAGTACAACAGCTAATATCTTATATATCTGTTCATGATATATGTGCAAGAAGGCCCATTTATCCTTTCAGTAACCACAACCACTACATAGCACACACAGACAGAGCTGTGAATTTTCAGTTTTATTATAAGCTTGAAAAATGTTTAGCTATCTAATGCATTACATTAGAGAAGGCATGAGACATTGTGTAGCTGTCATATTAGTGATTTACTGAATTGTTAAATAGCATTAGTTTCAGCTGAGTAATAACAAAAATACTGCTAGGCTGCTAACATTAAGCAGCATTTAAACCTAAGCTGGCATAACCACTGCCCCATTAGTAGGCAGCTCACTCTCCTCTAGAGCTGAATAGAGCTCATGGTGTGTGTGTGCACGTCTGTATGTAAGAGAGCGAGAGAACCACACTAACTGTTTGATGTCCTTCAGTAAGCCTTGTTTTTGCGTGTATAATGGAGGAGTTTCATGAAGAGTGCATACATGAACATGTGTATGTAGAGTGAATGAGTGTACACAGAAGTTCTGTTTGATGTTCTTTTGATATTGCACTCCACTGTGCTCCTTTGGGAAGAACGAGATCCACCATGAATATAGTCGCTATAGAAACTGCACCAATGAGCACCAGAACTCGGCATCATCAACCTCTCTAAACCAAGAGGCCAAATTCATCAAACCTACAGTCCCCCCTGAAAGTACTGGAACAGCAAGGCCAATTCTTTTGTTTTTGTTTTTACTTTTGTTATACACTGAAGACGACTGGATTTGAGATCAAAAGAAAAACAATAGAGACACTAGAGACAATAAATCAGAATTTCAGCTTTCATTTCCACATATTTACATCTAGATGATGTGTTAAACAACTTAAAATGGCACCTTTGGTGGCAGAACACCCAATTTTTAGGTGAGCAAATGTAACAGATAGTTTTAAAGTAAATGAAAGTAAATAATATTTAATATTTGGTTGCATATCCCTTGCTTGCAGTGACTGCATCAAGCAGGCGACCCACTGACATCACCAAACTGTTGCATTCCTCTTTGGTGATGCTTTTCCAAGCTTGTACTGGAGCTTCTTTCAGTTGTTGTTGGTTTTGGGGGTTTCTCCCTTCAGTCTACTCTTCAGGATGTGAAATGCACACACAACTGGGTTAAGGTCTGGTGACTGCCTTGGCCAATCTAAAAACTTCCCCCTGATGAAGTCCTTTGTTGTGTTGGCAGTGTGCTTCTGTAGACAGAATGTTTCTGTAGACACACAAATTCATTCTGTTCTTCACAGCTCTTCTAATGTTTCTGTCATCAACTGCTGTTTTTTGTTGATCTTGTTTTGATCTTTTTTGATGTCTAGTTGTTAGTACAGCAGTGTATATACAGTCAGGTCCAGAAGTATTTGGACAATTACAGAGTTTAGTGATTTTGCCTTTATACACCACCACATTGGATTTGAAATAAATCAATCAAGATGTGATCAAAGTGTAGACTTTCAGCTTTATTTTAAGAAGTTCTACAAAAATATGGCATTTACCATTTAGGAATTACAGCCATTTTAAGCAAAGTACTTCTATTTTCACAGGCTCAAAGTTATTTGGACATTTGACTGACAAGAAGTTAATTGACCAGATGCAGTCCATTCCCTCGTTACTTCAAGACAAATGAGGCAGATAAAAGATCTGGAGTTGATATCAGGAGTTGAGTTGGAATTTGTAGGCGCTTTTGGTGGTGGACTGGGGACAGCATGGGCACTGTGACCGGTCTGCGACTATGCAGCCCCATACACAGCAAGCTCCAATGCATTGTGTGTTTTCTGACACCTTTCTATCATAGCCGGCATTGACATTTTCAACAATTTGTGCTACAGTAACTCTGTGAGATCGGACCAGACAAGCTAGCCTTCATGCCCCACGCGCATCAATGAGCCTTGGGTGCCCATGACCCTGCCACCGGTTCACGGGTTGTCCTTCCTTGGACCACTTTTGGTACATACTAACTACTGCATACCAGAATATTAAACTGGAACTGCCTGTGCTTGGTACATATTAAAATAGTTTGCATTCCTTCCATAACATAGTCCCACTCTACAGGGTCATATGTACAGGCAATATCTCTTTCCCATTTCAAGATCACATTATCAAATGGTTTCAAGTTATTTGTTATTGTGCTGTAGATTACAGAAGTAATCTCTCTTAGAGATGACAATCTTGTCAAACATAATGTTTTTAAGCGATGACAGTGTTGCAATGTTGGGAAATGTCAGAGGAGCAATTTCTTTCACCCAGTGTCTGATTCGTAAATATTTAAAGAAATTGTGTTTTGGGATTTTATATCTATGAGATAGCAGATCAAAGGTCATTAAGGAATCATTAGCGTATAAGTCCCCTAGCATCTTTACACCTCTACTTGTCCATACTTTTAGGGTACTATCAGCAACACCAGTAGGTATAGTGGGGTTCTCCCAAAGGGTTGAATGTCTAAGCGGAGTTACACTAAGGCCACCCAAGCAGAAAACATATGGGGCATCTCTGGATTTTTAGTGAATTTAGACAAGCTTCCTTTTAGCCCCCCAAAAGGAACAACCTTTAGTGAGATGGAATTCATCTCCCACTGTTCTATTGATGTACAGCTAGTATCAACCCTATCAAGGAACAACCAGATCCATATTGGGTGAAATTGTGAAGCTAAATAGTAGTGTCTAAAATTTGGGAGGTTCAAGGCAACTTTGTCACAAGGCATTTTTAAGTTAGGTCAGAATAAGGAAGTTTAAGAAGTTTCAGTCTAGGGTTTCTACCGTTCCAAAGAAAGCAGGAGAGTACCTTGTTAAGTTCCTTAAAATAAGACTTGTGAATTTTCAAGACATTGAAATTTCTACATATATTTAGGTAAAATGTTCTTTTTTTTTTTTTTTTTACATTCATTCTTCCAATTTATGATAAGGGTAATTCTTTCCATTTTTGCACATCTCCTTTTACTTTGTCAAGAAGTTTCAAATCAGCAAGAAATTAAGAGGGAGGGCTTCATTTATTTATATCCAGAGATATCACTGTATTCCTTAAGTACATGTAATAAGGGGGGATAGAAGATTATGGATTGATCAAATATATTAACAGGTCATCGGCATAAAGGGATAATCTGTGTTCTATAATGCCAAATTTAATGCCATTTATTGCAGTATGGGACCTTATTGCAATAGCGAGGGGTTCAAAAGCCAGGGCAAATAATAAGGGGGATATTGGGCAGCCATGTCTACAACCTCTTGACAGTGTAAAAGTGCTTGATATAACACCATTGGTGAGTAATTGTGCTTTAGGGCAGTTACAGATAGTTTTTAAATATTCAATAAACTTAAAGACAAAGCTCATAGCTTCTAGGGCTGCAAAAAAGAAAAGTAGGCTTGATTCTGTCAAAAGCCTTTTCAGCATTCAAAGACAGAATAAACATGGGCCTATTCTGCTTTTGAGCAATATTAATTATATGAAGAAGCCTTCTAACATTATCAGAGCCTTGTCCATCCTTAACAAAGCTGATCTGGATGTATTACTTTGGATATAACAGTCTCCAGTCTTAGGGCAAGCAATTTGGTCAGAACCTTATAATCCGCATTGAGGAGACTTAATGGCCTATAAGACCCACATTTCTGCCTGTCTTTACTCGGTTAGGAAGTAGTGTTATTGTTTCCAGTTCTAGAGAATGTGGAAGCTATTCACTCAAGCGATTCATTAATCATTAAGGGAGGTAGCAATATATTTGAAAACGCCTTAAAATACTCTATTGGGAAGCCATCTGGTCCTGGGGCCTGTTTCCCAGTGCATTAATGGCTCAGAGGACCTCTTTCTCAGCTATGTCTGCATTCAGTAGTTTATTGCCTTCATCATCGATCTTGGGAAGCTGTATTTGCTTAAAAAGCTTTCAGCACCAACATTTTCCTGATTGTGATCAGTTTTGTATAAAGTTTCATAGAAATCCCTAAATAAGGTATTGATTTCCTCAGCATCTAATATATATCTACCATCAGTCGACTGTATGGAATGAATGCGTCGGTCTGATTCTTCTTTTTTAATTTGCCGTGACAAAATCCTGTTGGTCTTATCTCCAAATTCATAACACTGATATTTTGTCCTTGCCATGATAGACTCGGCCTTATGGGTGCACAAATTATTATATAAAACCCATTTCTGAGTAAGTTGTGTCAAACATTCATCCTTGTTATTCAATGCACGCTCTAATTCCAGTGATCTTATTTCTTTTCCTAATTTTATTAATAAAGCTCTCTTTTCTTTCTGTTCATAGGCCTCATGTGAAAGAATATGTCCTCTCATGTAAGCTTTAAGAGTCTCCCAAATGTGTGAATGTGAGGCTGAATTAACATTAGCCTCTTGGTTTATCCTTTTTAACAACAAATGCAGTCTTCACAGGCGAAAACCAGAGTTCAAACCAAGAGTAGACAGTCAGAGCTATTAATTGTTTAAACAATCAAACTAAGAGGGCTCACCTGGGCAACAAGAAACAACTGTTCCAGTGTTACTGATCACTTGAAAAACAGGTGCGTTCAAACAAAAGGTGCCATGCTCTAAGTTGTTTAACACATCCAGATGTAAATATCAGAAAATGAAGGCTGAAATTCTGGTCTATTGTCTCACATTCCTCTTTTGCTCGCAAACACAAATGTCTTCAGTGTGTAGCAAAAACAAAAGAATAGGCCTTGCAGTTCCAATACTTTCGGAGAAGACTGTATCCGTGTACCCCTTCTCTCTATACACGAGTGTGGTTAGAGGCCACAAACCTGCCAAACTATTTCAAATGAGCTAAAAACCCATTAGCCATCAAAACTACTTATGGGTTATGTGTTTATGACAAAGATTTTTTCTGATTCCATATGCTGGTTTAATACAGATACCAACAGAAAAAGACTGATCTGTCAGTTACTTATGAGCCATAGAAATGATCTTTAATCTTCAAAAAGCATTCGTTCCTTTGGAAGGTACACAGCAAAACCTTTGGTTTATATCATCCTAGTGACAAACTGCTCGATTTTGTGGTGAGATTTGCCTATTCAGCTTACCTGTAGGAGATGTTGAAGCCAGTGAGGTTGTAGGCTGCGTCACTGAAGAAATGGAGGAGCACATAGCCGGATTCAGCCACAACTTCTGGAACCGTTTCATTGCTGTAGTGTTCGGGAACGATCAGACCACTGCGACATGAGAGCACTAATATTATTTTCCGCATCATCAACATCTATGCGGAGAAAATTCTAAGCAGTCCTAAATAACCTGTATTTTGAACCTCTCTTTGAGGTCAAGCTCTAGCAGTACTAAAAATATTCCACAGAAGAAGCTAGAGATGGTTGTTGGCTATGTGTACTTCATTCACTTCTTTCCAATCTTGCTCTTGATAGACTTTTTTTTGTGGCATTGTCAAAGTGAAGTAGCAAAAATAGAAAAGCGGTTGTAGTACCTTAGCTCATGTGGAGGCTTAGTGTGTGTGTATATATATATACTTGCATGAATTCAAAGATTTTTATGTGGATCTCAGGTTGCTTAAGAAATCTATGGCTGAGCTAAATATCTGTGACAAACAATATTCTGAATAAATAAAATATATGCACACAATTTTAGTTGATAATAAAAAGGCTTCTAAGACAAAAGTACAGTCATCTGCAGAATTATTGGCACCCTAGGTAAAGTCGCGTTTTTTATATTAAATATATTATTATTATTATTAAAAAAAAGAGAGGACCTAGGACCCTGGTGGATCTTGAGAGATTCTGTATTGGAGGAGTGCTCTCAGATTACTTGCTCTGCATTGCATGCTCACTCCAATCTCATCGAGCATTATAGGAGACTCAGAGTTATGTTATCAAAGTGGCAGGAGTGGCAGTAATTGTGATGGTTTTGTTAAAATGTTTTCAGTATGGGTTTGTCATTTTTTTAAAAAAATTTTTAAATACACTTACTTCACTTAAAGCTTAGTTTTCTTTCACATTTTCAGTGTGAGATTAAGTTAATTAACAACAAAGGCATTTTTTCATAAGCATTTTTAAAACATGTCAAGGGTGCTAATAATTCAGGTGTTGAGTATAAATGCAATGAATGTGTGCATGTGTGTGTGTGTGTGTGTGTGTGTGTGTGTGTGTGTGTGTGTGAGAGAGAGACAAAGAGAGAAGAGAGAGGAGAGAATGGTTTCTCCAGTTCCATATTTAAAGCATCATTGATCTGCTAGTCATTACTGAGTGCTCGCTTATTTGGTTATGGCTTCTTCACACAGACAGACCTGTGGAAACATCCACACCCATTTACACAAACATCCCCCAGTACCTGAACGCAGCCAGTAAAGGAGAGTATATGGAGTCTCCATCATATACATATAGGTGATCCCAGCTGCACTCGGTGGCAAAGTGCTCAAAGCGCAGCCTCAGAATAGAGTTTGACCTGCAAACACACAAAAGCAGAGTGTAAAGGTTTTTTAGTTGTGTGGGCTACTTTTATGAAATATTGCACACTGTATAAGAATAGTTAGACTTTACTGATTTATGTAAATGCATAATGTATTCATATGAAAAATCTGAGCTATAGAAATGTTTGTGTTTAACTCCCAAGTTAGCAGTGATAATTAATACAGTTCTTCAATAACAGTGTTATTCTCATTTCTTAAAAAGTTATGTACAATCTAATATTTAATTACAACCCTGAATATTACCAGCTATCTGCCTCAGTGCTCTAAAACTAGGAGCACTCATGTGTACACCTTTATAATTATCCTGATTAAGTGAAACCTCACATTTAAATTATAGGGGAACTTCTCTTACTTAAAATAACCTCAAATAAACGCTGTAGCTGCTGATCTCATTCCTGTTTACAAAATTCAGTTCATGTATGTATTTTCATTGTAAATGAAACTGGCTAAATATATTTTGCTCTCCCACCGTTATTCTGTTCGTCCCTTGTAATGCACTTTCATCTGAGCTGGAATTTTCAACACGAGAGAAGCAGCCATCTTTATCTTTTTTTTTAGATATTAGGTTTTAACTGTTGCTGATGTCTCAACATGGTGTACAATTTCGGGCCTATACGGTTAAAACTAGGTACCATTTTTTCAGACTGAGTATGAGAACAAGTATGTTTTTGGTACTCACCGATACCAATACTAATATCGCATTGAGCAACCTACTTAATATTAATCAGGTATGTCACCAACATCGTGACCATGAAAAGCACACACATACAGTATGACAGTATGTGCATGCATTTAGGCTACTAGGCTTTTCCTTTATAATATTAGCTATGAAGTGCATTAGGTAACTACATTAGTTACCTGGGATTGGGCAGAGCTGCAGTGAAGAGTGAGTTTTGTTTCCTTTCAGATGACCAGTAAAGTACTTTTCTGTTTTCACTGTGTTGGAAATCCTTGCTGTCATACTGATACTGACTGACCATCAAGAACAACATACCGGGTAAGGGCTGTTATTTTCACTCACATAGTGTTGTCTGTAGATATTTTTCTCACCTAGCCAGCCTCGCTGCCACCATTAATCACGAAATAAGCCAAGATTGCTTTCGTTTTGTGTTGTCTGTTCATTCTGTGGTATCATAAATAGCACATATCCTACAAAATGATCTAGCCACCCAATGATAGCTCACTAGTTGCAATAGAGATAATATATAATTATGAACAATATAAAACTTCCCCACTAAATTACAGCAGGAAAAAAACCCTTAAAACTCCAATGTTTTCCTAGAATTTCCTAGTATCTAAATCTCTTAATCGCTCTCTCTCTCCTGACTGGCTCCGGCTCTGGCTTGTCACTGTATAGGTGTGATCAAGGATCATGTTTCTGAGCTGGTAAATATCACGTGGATACAAATTTATTCTGACCTGACACAATGCTGTCTGCTTATCACTTATCAGCTTATCACTGATCACAAACTTATTTTACAAGCTGTCTTTCTCTTCAATTTCTCTACAGTATCAAGTGAAACATGACCAACTCCATGACAATTCTGCTGTTAAAGTAGCCCTGTGACCAAGTCCTCTTGGGTGGTACTTATACAGATGTGGAGAATTTTGTTACCACACCACCAACCTCACACCTTCCTCATTCATGACAGACATGCTCTCAGTTAATGCAACAAGCAAAGTGTATTCTGGCCCCATCCCTCCCTTAAGCACATTTTTCCACTTACAGTAAAACTATGTAGAATCTGTAAAAAGGGAATACCATCTAACCATCAAAACCTATTTAAATGCAAAACTACATATAGCCTATGCTCACTTGTGCTGGAGATGTGTGTGTGTGTGTGTGTGTGTGTGTGTGTGTGTGTGTGTGTGCTTACACCTACACACAGGTGACTTCATTAGAGTAGGAGAGAAGAGTCAAAACATTCACATAAGCACAAAAAGCACACTGGGGTGTATTAGACTGAAAAAGATGAGTGCTATTAGGCCAAGTGTCAGAAAAACAATGAGGAGCAAAAACTGGTCTGGAAAATAGGCTCATCATGGCACTAAAAGTGTGTTTGTTTGTTTTTTTTAATAAAAATAAATAAATAAAAAACTCAAGGTAAGGCTGCACCAGTTTTATGAAATAGGATTCACTATTTTTTGCCTTCGATTTGCATGATTCTAACAAACAAATGTTTGTCCAATCTGTTGAAAAGAATAATATGTACATTTATTAAGTACTTACACTACTGTAGCTGAATGTAGCTACATTTTCCTAGTAGATGTTGCTATTTATCATAACTTATTAATCCTTTCAGGCTACCAAAATAGTCCAAAGTTGAAAGGAAAACATCAAAATGAATGGTTGGTTAAAAAATATTAGTTGTAGTTTCTGTTCTTCCGCAGATTGTAACTTATAAGTCACGTGATCTTGATAAATGTTTATGTGTAATGTTTCACTGATCAGTTTTGAGCAATACAGCACATGAAGCCATGAAGCCATGACTTACTCACCACATTCAACCAGTTCACATGTTTAGTCACTAGTCATACATTAATCAGACAACGTTGTTACCTCTCACTGCAAGCGGACATTTGTGCCATTTAAAATTTCTCACTCACAGGTAGGGATGTGAAGGCCGATTCTTTTTACGGCAAACCGGTTCTGATTTTTTTTTTTTAAATAAATAAATAAATAAATAAATAAATAAATAGTAATTTCAATCAATATAATGCCGTTATCTTCCACTGAATTTGGAAGACACCCGTCTGGCCCAAAAAAGCATTTGCTCCATGAAACCTAATTGATAGCCTCTGTCCTAGAGGTTCACATATTTTTCCATTAATGATCTTAAATGATTGATTATTTAATTATTCATTTGATCAAGATATGTCAATGTCCATAACTGCTTGTGTGTGTATACCAAAAAGAGGAAGTGAAAGTGTAACTCACTGTCCCTCTATGAGCCATGTGCACTTGGTTTTATGTTTGTAGTTCCCTGGTCCATCTGTCAGGTATCCAGAAGGTCCAGTTAGCCTGTGAACACACCAATAACACTCACACAGTAAACACACCTGAGAGGACAGACCAAAAACACTACACAGAACAACGAGCAAAGTTCAGCTGAAAATGACCTGCTGTGTAATTTACCCCACAGCAGCAATCCTGTGATAACACTTTGGAGGGAGACAGAAATGCACTTTATTGTTTCAAGGTTGCTCAGGAAACAATATATAAACAACTAGTGTATATCGAGTCTATCAGATTACAAGTAACAATTATGTGTTTACAAGTACGTGATATGGTGTAACAGTTCGACAAAGTGGGTACAAAGTCCTACAAACGCACCAATAAAATGAACAGACATTTTTGTTTTATTACACTCCTTATTAGACTATACCTGGAAGAAGCAAAATGTTGTTTCTCTACAACTTGGACATGTTTCTGAGATATCAGCAGGCAAAAATACCTTTTTTTGTGGTTGCTTTGGTGAAAATAAACAATTTCTGTGTGGAGTGGTACAGGTACCACAAATGCGGGGGGGGGGTGG
>CM040977.1:19238292-19249882 GCA_022985145.1 Pangasius djambal
AGTTCTTAGGAAGGAAGTCCTGTGCAACTTCCTTCATATTTAAAAAAAAAAAAAAAAAAAAAAAAAAAAGATGAGCGACCAGCGTTCCAAAGCAGCTCATTAATCAACTTTCCTTCATTCAGCACTGTATAATGTTCCATTTCCATTTTCCATGAGTGTGTGCGCGGTATGGAAGAGCAACTGAGGTAAAGATGATGACGCGTCCATCATGGAGCTTCAGAATCTGAGCTGATCTTCGAGGAGTCAAGCAGTTTTGTTAGCATCTTCTCTCCTGAGTGAATGTCTTCTACTTTCTTAACTTGTAAAGGATGGGAGAAGGCCATGAGGCTGACCTTGACAGTAAGGAAAAGCCAATGCAGTGAGGCAGGTGAGGTGAGAGGCAGAGACATTGTGTGTAGGCGACTGTGTGTGGGTTTGTGCTTGAGATGGAATGACTGAGAAGCTAAAATGCCTCCTGTTTTCTAGCGATAAAGACTGAGATTATAGCGTGTGCTTAAATTGTGAGGACACTCCTCAGAAAATCGGTTCACATCCAACTGAGGTGCTGAGAGAGGGTCAGCGAGAGCTCAGTAGGCGTGTCTGTGTTTTAACTGGAGCTGGATATCTGTCGCGACGGTCGGCCCGTGGATGAGGCGCTGTATGTTCGCGAGCGCTGTCTGATTCTGCAGGGCACCTCAAGCTCCTGAAACAGTGGCGTCTCCGTGATCTCGGATGCTTCGGGCCGCTCGGCAGGAACGCGAGAGAGCATAGAGCGCACCATCTGAGCCTGAAACACACAGAAATAAACTCATCAGTAAAAGAGCACTTAGTACTGCATATTCAGCTGAAACTGAGGCTGCTCTGAAACCATTAGACCATTTTCCAGCAACCTTTTTAGGGAAGTAAAAGAAAACCTTGTTGTGTAACTATGCACTACAGCAAGAACACAATTAGGGTGATGCAAAAAGGTTAGGTTTTAACCCCATTTGCAGATGCTCAAATGGTAATAAAAAGGGTTGAGTTAAAGAAAGGAGACTGTGATGACAATGATTTAGATCATTCCACTGTGTCTCGAATGAGGCACCAAGCTTCCCTTCATTTTTACACAATGCTGACTTGCCTAACGCCGGCATTTAAGTCAGGCTCATACGTTTGGTCTCCTCTGGTCATGCCGTGAACTAGTGTTTAACCAATCAATATTACTGACTTCTGTAATTTCAATCCCACAAGTTACGTTAAATATGGGCAGTGGTAGCTCAAACAAGGCTCATAACCCTCAGCTGCTCAGTTGTGTAAATTAGATAAATCTAAGTCGCTCTGGATAAGGGCATTTGCCAAAACGTAATAAAAACCTTTCAACCTACTACAAGCCCCCTATGTAGAGGGAATTATGAGAAATAAGAACTATGGCCCGAGCCTTGAAGTCTGTGGAAAAAGAAGTAGTTCCTGTGTTTCAAAGATGCCATCGTGGTGGAAAAAAGTTATAGAACTACATAACAGGTCTGAGTCATATTTAAGCTGTTCTGCACTTTTACAATTTTCTTCCTCTACACCTGTGATTCAGCCCACAATCAGATAAAGCCAAGGAAGGAAAACAGTAATCTTTGTAGTGCAGGGATGTTTCCATTTATACAGATAAGATTTTTTTTTTACGGCGTGAAACTACATCCAGCCAGGAGAGGGCAGTGTTCAATTTCTAATATAAAACGTAAATTAAGCTCTGTCCCTATAGAATATATTTAAACAAAGTATGCTTTAATTATATTAACTTGGAGACATTAAGGATGTCATAAAAATGATTTAGATAATAAATACTATAATACTATGATTGCACCCACATGGAACAGCTACTTATGCCTGGTACTCGTGCCTTCTCCCCCCCCACAAGTTCTTTCCCTTTTGTCTGCTCTCCCTTTCCATGCTTCATGCAAAGGGAAACATCTCTGCACTCTGATACAAAACCACTCTTACCTCCAGTACATTGTTTTTACAGAAGGACAGAGGAAACTGCAGCTCACGGACCTCGGTGAGAGTCTAGAGGAACCAAAGAATGTATTAAATTTTATGAAAGATCTGTAAATTAAGCAGAGACTGAGGCTCACGTTAATCTGAAACAGAATGAATGCATGATTGTTCTTACTCTGAGTCTCTCCATCTGTGTGCGGAATGGGCAGAGCAGCTCAAACAGGATCAAGCCCAGAGAGTAAATATCCACTTTATGAGAGTACAAATTCCCTGACAACTGTTTAAATAAAATTTAAAAAAAATAAAAGAGAGAGAGAGATAAAGCATTTAAAATGCAGTGACATGCAGTTCAGCAGGATATTTTTTTAACAGAGACTTAATGCACTTCTGTAAGTCACTCTGCTTAATGCTGTAAGTATAAATCTACATGCACACTCACCTGTTCTGGGCTCATGTAGAGTTTAGTGCCCACTTGGCCAGTGTGGCGGGCGTAAGCTGGCATAGGGGTGAGGGTGTTTATTTCCTCATCATCGTCTTCTTCCTGATCCATAGCAGTCACCAGCCCAAAGTCCCCAACCTTCACTACATCATCCAGCGTGAAGAAGATATTAGAGGGCTGACGGACAGCAAGAAAGGAGAGAGAGTGCAAAACACAGAAAGAAACAGAGAAAAAAAATGTTATTCCTCAGATTTATTGATTTAGTAGGCAACATTTAATACACTGCATGCACAATAAGCAAGTCCTACCTTCAGGTCTCGATGCATAAGTCCCTTGCTGTGGATGAAGTCGACAGCCTCTGCGATCTGCAAAAAGATAGCGAGACACTGCGAGTGCTCTCTGAGCTCAGGCTGAGAGCGCTGTGCCATCCAGTCCTTCAGGTTCTCCTTCCTGCACAGCTGCATCTGGATGTACAGGTAGACTTTGGGAGTCAGGGCCAGCCGCGGAGCAGGAGTAGGGGCTTGTGGTGGCAGCTTCAGAGACGATGGCCGAGGAGGAGAGTAAGTGAACGGGCCTGAGGAAACAGTGTGGTGAGATCTGGAACCCGAGCGAGAGGGGCTTTTTGTCTGAACCGATGTGCAATTGCTGAGCTCTGCATCATTGTCGTGCTGATCACAACCAGAGTCTTCAAAAACGATGTCAAAGGAAGAAGAGGTGCAGTCGTTATGGGTCACTGTGCGGGGAGGACAGAGCTCAAAAGAATGCGGTGATCCCGAGAGTTCCAGGTCAGGGTCAACATCGGCATGGCTGTCCTGGTCCGACATCATGCTGTCCAGGCCCAAGCCATCCACGCACACATGATCCTGAACGAGCACGCCAACACTGCCACCAGCTACACACACACACTGCAGATCCAGAGGAGAGGGAGTGGAGACTGGCACCTTCACAGAGAAAGCCTCCATGTGGTCAGGACTGCTGAGCAGCCAATCAGTAGCACTGACAAACACAAACAAGAGTACAGTCATGTAATGTTCCATCAAGTATCCCTGAACATATGTTATACTATTAAAATATTCAAAGTAGAATAGTAAACTGTTCAAAGTTTTAATGCCCATGACTTTACTAACAATGGCTTTTGTCCTCATAAAAATACCAGATGCATAATTTGTAACTTATACCACCTGCCAACCCACAGATAGCTACTAGTTAACAGCCTGTAATTTGTCACTGATCAATACAATCTCTGAAGCACAGTCATATTCTCAGCAAATTATTTAACAGTAGCCAAATCTATTAAAATCTACCAAAACTATTATGATTGTTTATCATGCATTGTTTTAAATGAACAGCACAAGCAAGTAGATCAGCTTTTCCCCCATTTCATGTTTGCTTCACACACGGCGATAACGATCACATGTTTGTTTAATGGATTTATGATTTATGTACAGAAAACTACAGTCATGACTTTGGGATATATGTGAATATAAAGGGCAAAGCTTTATAACCCAGGCTGTAGTTTAATCCTGCAGGATCGCACAGTTTACTTTATTTTTCTTCTCACGGACTTCCAATAAAGACACAATGTAGGTGACAAACCACAGCAAGTCGATTAAAAGAAAATCTAATGCATCAGTCAGTCCGTGATTGATAGAATTGTGGATTTAAACACTGGTTAAATTGAAGTGCTTCTGACACAAGAGCTGCTTGATACTGCTTAATACAGAGAAGTAAAAAAGCTTCAGAAATGCTTACAGGGAGAACTGACTTGGTTTATAATCGATCCCCCACATTTTTCAAAACAACGCTAGGCCTGTATTATCTTCTATTTATCATTTCCCCAGTGAAACACGGACCTCTCCACTGTGTCTGCTCTTTGACGCGGCCTCAATTTTGTCCATTCTGGTTTGGTTCATATGACACCACCCCCTAGTGGACATGCTCATGTTACATGCAAATATGAAGAGTTCACCCTGCGTGTGTATCCACACCTGACACCCGGACACCCCTGCAGAAACAGGCTTGCAAAAGTATAAATCAGCTCTAACTGACCTAATATGCAACACTCTTATTTTTAAATGTAAGAATACTTTAATGATAGTTTCATAGCTCATTCACTAAATTTATAAGTAAATTCTTCAACAAGCTTGCTCTACATGTGAAGTCTTCTTGCTTTTATGTTAATTGTACCTGGCATCTTTAGGCCAGCGTCGATCCATTTCCTCCTGCCAGCCCTGAGGCGGGCTCTCCTGCCACGCGTTGAAGTAACGGATGATACCTGGGTGCTCCAGTTTAGCTAAAGCCTTTACCTCCCGCATCACCTTTTCACGGGCCACCTCCCTGCCCACACAAACAAATATTTATATATATAATACACACATACTGTGTATATTTGAATACTGCAGTATGGATGTTGTCAGTGGTTACCTGTTGGGTAAGCGGATCCTCTTGATGGCATAATTGCAGTCGTCTACTTTGTTCCGTGCCTCAAACACAACTCCAAAGCCACCTCGCCCTAAACACTGCACTGGTTCAAAGTCTGTCAGGTACCTGCAACACAGAGCCACAGCTTTCATCCAAATGAAAAAGTCTCCTTCAACATTCCAACGCTGACAAATGATCTAAGGGTAGAAATGGTCTCCTTTATGTTGAGTAGGCATTTACGGACAGTATTAGGCTGCTTTCACACATTTATTCCCCCCTTAACCAACATTGCCTGTTGCAGTCCTATGGGAAATGGCTACAGAACAGGCAGAATGTGGCCACTTTTAAAAAGTGCTGCTGTCTTCATTTTCTTTTTATTATTTCCATCACAGTGAAGAATTTCCAAAAGCTGAAACACTGACAGCGGGTGATATCAAGAGCTTTTTATCTCCTGACCAGTCAGGTTGCATCTTGGGCAGCAAACAAGAAATGCCTTCATGGAGGACAGTGCCACTAGTTTCACTTCTTAGTGAATGAATAAGAGGAGCTTAACTATACAACTGAGGCCAAAAGTTTACACACACTTAGGCTAAAGATATTCGCTCTCACATTTTTTCACACATTTCACATCAGAGGTCTTTTTAAAACAATGGATTAGAGACAAATTTATTCAGCTATAATTCACTCTCAGAATATTCACTATATGATCCATATTCAGTGCATGAAAAGTTTACATAAACCCAGTTGGCTGTCTCTTTAAACTGTATGGAAGATTCCAGAAATTGATGCAATGACTTTTAGAAGCTTCTGATTGGCCAATTGTCATAATTAGGAGTTAATTGGGGGTGCACCCGAGGATGTAAAAGGGCCTATCTTTAGAGACCGTGCTTTTTTTGCCCTTGATACTATGTGAAAATCCAAGCAACTCAGCAAAGATCCCAGGGAAAAAAAGTGGTCCTCCACAAGTCTGGTTCCTCCTTAGGAGCAATTTCCAAACAACTGAAGGTACCACAAGCATCTGTACAAACAATTGTAAGCAAATATAAAAATCTTGGGACCACACTGACACGGCATCATTCAGGATAGAGGCACAAATTAACTCCAAATGATGAACGAACTTTGGTCCAAAAGGTTCAAACTGTACACCAAGACAACAAAGGAACTGGTGAAAGAGTAGCAGGCATCAGGCTCCCAAGTATGTACATCTACCATGAAGAGAGTCCTACATCGCCGTGGCCTGAAAGACTGCTGTGCAACGAAGAAGCCCTACTCTAAGGCTGGTATAAAAGCTAAACTGAAGTTTGCAGGTGATCACCAGACTTCTGGAGGAGTGTTCTCTGCTCAGATGAAACAAAAATTGAACTGTTTGGCCATAATGATCAGCACATGGAGGAAAAATGGTGAGGCTTTTAAACTGACAAACATCAACCCAAATGTGAAGCATGGAGGTGGCAGCATCATGTTGTGGTGGTGTTTTGCTGGAAAAGGAACTGGTGTACTCCAGAAAATAGGTTAAACTATAAATACCAGAGCAAAACCTCAAGACATCAGCCAGAAAGTTAAAACTTGGTCACAACTGAGTCTTCCAGCAGGACAGTGATCCTAAGCATACCTACAAAGTTGTACCAAAATGGCTTAAAAGACAACAAAGTGAAAGTACTGCAGTGGCCATCACAAAGCCATGACCCAAATCCCATGAAAATATGTATTGTGGACTGAACTTAAAAAAGCATGTCTGATCAAGGAGGCCCACAAAGCTGACTGTGTTACACCAGTTCTGTCAGAAGAATTGTGAGAAACTTGTCAAAGGCTACTCCAAGCGTTTGACTAAAGTTCAAGCAACTGAAAGGCAATGCCACCAAATACAAATTATATGTAAAATTCTGACCCACTGAAAATCTGATATAGAAAAGAAAAGCTGAAAAATGTCTGTCATTTAGCCATTATATTTAAATGGAAATAAAGTAGATACCCTAACTGACTGAACACAGGAAACGTATGCTAACATGAACTAACGTGTGAGGTTGTGAAAACTGAGTTTGAATGTCTTTAGCCCAGGTGTATGTAAACCTTTGGTGTCAACTGTATGCTCAATTGGAGATATGTCAATGTAAATATTTTAATGTCACAATGTAACTAGTTATAAACAAATCTGTTGTTTTTGGTACAGTCATTGGAGTCTAATATCACGGTTCAATCCCAAACTCAGGCAGCATGCAGTGGTCTAAACACTATCGTGGCAAAAGCATTCCAGGAAAGCTGTCCTTGCCATACTTAGACTAAATGTTGAAAAATAAATGTAACCTTTATTATTATTAATAATAATACTGGCTAGTTAACCTGGACCAGCTAGGATTCTGTGGTAGTGTTATGGTTGCAGTGTACGAGTAGCATGAGCCACTTTTTCATATCAGCCCAGAAGGCGCTTACACCAGCACTTTTTCTGCTTAGTGTGAAAGCAGCCATAGAATGATGAACAGTAAGTAAGCAGCATGGTGTAAAGTTCTGTAAATAGAAGGACCAGCTGTTCATAAACTGACATTCCTGCCATGACTTCTCGAAAACCATATGGCTACCACCCCAATCTCAAGCAGCACTCCCACTATGTACAAGGGTGTGTTCTTGCATTCTGTGGCATGTGTGGCTAAGTGTGTTCTACTTCATGTGGATGTTGCAGCTGTGTCGCTGTCCCGCTGTAATGAGACCAGTATTTTCATTAAGCTGGAAAAACCCTAGAAAATATTAGACCACGTCTTGGCTGAGGGTAATGTCCCAAATGTGTCAAACCTTGCTAAAATATTACTTTATTAGCGTAGCATTTACCTGGACACATATTCACTGGGCCGAGTCTCTGTTCCTGCCTCCCTGGGTTCACTGGCATCCATCTCGAACTTGGTGTCTGTCTGACACTGTGTCTCAGACTCCTTCCGCTGCTGCAATTAAACCAAAAGAAATAAAGTGTGAAACACATCCAAACAAGCTTAGCCACTTTTAATCAGAATGAAGTGTCTACCGGAAGGGATGCAGTAATGTAATTTGTAAGGGATTCAACTGGCTGATTTGGATGGGATAAAGTGTCTGAGTAATTTGCCCAAATTGCTACAATTTACACAGCAGACGCAAGACGCGATAACAATAACATGGCACATGCCTTTGTCTATTACCATGTTTAGTAATTACATTACTGTGAGATCAATTTAAACTACCACTGAAAGCTCTATATCCAGTGAAGTACGGAAGATATTTGCTTGTGCATGACTGCTTTTTCAGACATCCCTGATTTATTTAGGATTACAATCATGGATTATATTGGTAATCATTAAAATTAGTAATTGCTAAATAAATAAAAACTAATCTATGCCATGGATTTTTTGTTTATTGTCTTTTGTTCTTTGTCTGCTGTCATGTTTCCACATTGTAAAGTGACCTTGAGTGTGCAGAAAGGCGCTATATAAAATAAACTTACTATTGTTATTATTATTAATCCAGCTCTAAAATTTCATTACTCACGTGTGCAAGTATGCTACCGATCATTCCCATCTTACCCGTATGTACGTTGTGTGTGGGTGGAAGAACTTGCGAACGATGTATGTGGTAGCGGCAATGCAAAAGATGATGGTGCCCAAGATCTCCTTCCACCATGGCAGAAGTAGCACTGGGTCCTTCCTCCTCATCCCTCCAGCCTCACTCGTACGCAATACGCTCACTGCCGTCACCTCTCGCCGACCACGGTACCGTGTACCATATGGGAAGTAGTACCCATTATCTGCAAAGACGGTTATTAAGCAGTTATTAATCCGCTGAAACAAGACTAACAGTCTGGTTCTAGATGTCAGAGAGAACAGAAAGCCATTCTAACCATGTGGATATTGCAGTATAGATAGAGCACCATTGCTGTACTCCTCATAGGAAAATTTGTCGTTGTTCAAACATTTATCGAACTCCTCTGTCCCCACGAGTGCCGGAGTGCGAGAAGGAGAGTCTGGGATAGAACAACATTATTGTCTATTACATAATTGTCTTAACATAGCCATTTACCACACTACGAACCATATTTCTGTGTTAAAGTGTGCAAACGTACGAATGAGAGGCTTCCATTTGACTGTAGGAAGAGGAATGATGTCTCTGCTAGAGTGGTGGCTGTCCAGGGCTTTGGGCTTAGATGGGAACTTCTCGGTCATTCGAACCGAAGACTGTAAATACAACTGACCTTGAAACATCCCTGTAAGCGGAAACACACAGAACAAGAGTTAAATAAACCTTTCTATATCTCTCTCGGTCACACACAGGCACACACTTCACGCACGCGTTACCTAGATAAATACTCGACTCTGTGGCTCCACGCGCCTCCTCCATGAGGTCATCGTCCTCATCCTGAATCTCACTCTCTGGCTGGACGGTGTAAGAGGTGTCATCAAACAGACTGATAGGGGTCACCTTTCCCCCTCCGACCAACCAGGCTGAGGCAATGGGCGTGCAGAACTGCAGTGAAGGGACACATAGTACACACATCAGCGGAGTTGTCGTCTGCCATTTTTCCTTAGTTTATTTAGTGTTTGGTCAAAGAAAAACTCATTTTAGGAATCAGTTAGGTAAATTTGTCACATGTACCAAAACACTACTTGTGCTTATCACCAGCTAGCAGGGATGTGCATGGGATTTTTGAATACACAGTTAAGTATTAAAGAAATCCCAATTCGGGTATTCACCATGTCCTTCGTCCACATGAAGTCAGTGGAAAAAAAATATGGAGAAAGAAAAAAAAAAAAAAAAGAAGAAGCCTTGTCTGGCAGTATTTTGATGCAGAGACCAGCACTCACTGGGAATAAAATGGCTCAGGAGTGGGCAGTTTCCATTAAAAGTCTACAACAGACATAAATCGAGTACCTCAGGTTTGCAGATTAAGCATTTTAAACTAGAATTGACGCTGCACCCACAGCACATCACAAACGCTTTTCTTTCATTCGTTTCTTTGTTGTCTTTCACTGGTTTATGAATATAAAATGCAAAAATCTGTACTGACTGTCAGATTATTTTAAACATCCATTGCCACTGTGATCAAAGTAAGTACCAGTGGCACTTACTCAACACAGTACAAACAAGTGTCCTTGTTCATTCATTTCATCCATAGCATATCTGTACAATCAAATTCGTGTCTAAGCAGAGGCACATCCTTATTTGCTAGAAGGTCAAAGTCTGATCTTGGAACATGACCATATCCCAGGGAGGAAGATTAAAACCAAAAATCCAAAAACTCACTTGATGCTCCCAGATGAGCTGTCCTCCTGGTCCACTGCTAAATGCCATAACTTTCCAGTCTGGAATAGACACTTTGATCACCAGGTCTAGGCCTTCTGTCTGTATATGTGCGTTAGCATGGTTTTGACTGTGTGCTTCTGCCTCCTCCAGGATCACACGTGGCCCGTCACGTTGCAGTTCATACCACGCCTCGTTACTGGCCGTATCCCCTTCCAAAAAGCTGAGCTGTGTATCAGTCTCTGGAACAAACTTTAGCTGAAAGTTTCCCACACTGAAGTTCCACCTGACAGACAGAGACAAAGGGTCAATACAGTCAAACATTAACTGCACGAGCCGCAGTGTGTCTGAGGGTCAGGGATATGACCTACTTCTCAAAGCCACTGCGAGGGGTCACAGCTCTGACGGTTTTCTGTGTTCTCTGCAGTAACAGCATGTCCTCTGACTCGGTCTCCTCCTCTCCCCAATGACTGCAGCCCACGGTCGAACAGATATACTTCAGCTACAGAGAGAACCGAACATCATGTATGAATGCTTGACAATGTTGTCTTTTATCCGATTTTGATTCATGCTGCCACAGAACAATTCTAAAATGATTTTATAGCCCACATTATGTGGTTTTCTTTCAGTGTAATCACATTTTTAAGGCATATTATCATTTTTCATCCTTCAAGAAAAATAATTTGTTTAATATATTTCTATTAAGGCTGTCAGATCAAGTTTCACTATTTAAATACTACTTCAATTTAAAATAAAAATGCACATTTAAATGTTTTAACTCCCATTTCCAATTAAATTTTGCCAGAGGGGTCCAAAAGGGCAAAACTGACCATGCTCTGTAGGTGGGAGGGGTGGCATTACTCCCCCCGTCAATCAGTGTGACACTAGCCAAAAGCTGACAGAAGCTTCTGTGAGTTGCATAAGCCTACATAAAATCCGATTATGACATTTTGTCATAGGGAGAATGGAACTGCAATAAAAATCAGTTGTTTTCTCCATCCTAATCATGTGAGTGTACCTTGCCACTGTAGATTCCCAGGCCGTAGGTGGTGAGCGATTTTCCTCCCACCAGCACGGTGTCCTCTCCAACACGGTAAGAAGAGTCGAGCAGGGACTCCACACTAAAAGGGACAGCCTCCATGCTCTCCCTGTCCCTGTTCCACTGAAACAAAGCTCCATCCAGAGATGGGATGAACATCTTATTCCCAAACACCTGAGGAGGGACAAACACATATCAGACTACGCACAGTGTCCTTTGACATTACATATCAAACGCTGCACAGATCATGAGAAGCTGATCAGAGAGCTCAGTTCTTAACCATGGCTTCAGACTAAACAAGAGAAAATGAGCAAGGTGGCAATTTCAGCTCTGGGTTCTTCGAGGACATAAAGACCACTACCAGGCCTAGTTTTGATACTCACTTTCTGACCAGTCTTTTGTAGACAGTGACTTTACACTACACTTCTGGTCCAAAAAAAAAAAAAAAAAAAAAAAAAAAAAAAAAAAAAAAAAAAAAAAAAAAAAAAAAA
>CM040977.1:19249982-19281057 GCA_022985145.1 Pangasius djambal
TCAAACTAACGCATGTCAAAACTTTCCAAAAATATCTTCTGGGATGTTTTTTTTCTTAAAAGATTAGTCATTATTTGGTTATCTGCCACACCTGATGCAGCCCATCAAGGGCCACAAGGCTTAAACATTTAAAGAAATCAAAGGGAAAAGCTCCCATACTAACTTCCTTTATCTACCTATATCTGACCAATGATTTGTTGTTAAGACCATTATAAGCTTAATATTTTGCCCAGGAGTGTATGTTCCAGTTGAAGGCTATGTATACTTTTCACAAGTTATAAGATTTTAGGAAGAATTACTCATATAAATGGGTAATGAATGTACTAAGACAAATAGGGTTTGTTTGTAATATACAGGACAAAACGGAGTCATTAAAGAATAGTCAAAGGTGTAAGAAAGAAAGGTGTAAACTGAAAGCCAGTGAGTTCAGTGGAGTTTTCTGCCTGTATTCCTGACCCTATTCCAGAAATGATATGGTGCTGATAAGCAAAACAACACTAATAGATAAAACAAGGCCTCAGTATGTGTTGACCTGGACCAATGTGGTTTAAGAAATAAATGGGCTTTATTGGTCTAGACAGATGACACATGAATTACTGAGACTAATAACTTATAAGGGCTAAATCTTTAGAGAATAAATTCACAAACCTTTATCCTAAGGGCAGAGTAACACACACACACACACACACACACACACACACACACACACACACACACACACACACACACACACTGCGCTCACAAGCTACCTGTTGTGCTTAATTTGACCTTGACACCTACTCGAGCCAATGTTTGCCTGAAATGCTCAGCCGTGAGAGAGAAAGCAGCTTGTAGTGATTGACAGATGATCTCATCGCCCCTGCCCCAGCCAATCACAGGAACCATGAGGGATGAATACCTACAGACGTCAAATCGTGATGTATTGGGTAAGAGGTTTAAACAGTCTCTGTGTGTGTGTGTGTGTGTGTGTGTGTGTGTGTGTGTGTGCGCGTGTGTGTGTGCGTGTGTGTATGCGTGTGTGTACACTGGGTTGATGACTCATTCATTTGCTGCACTGATATAATCCAGCATGTGATCCAGGAGTATGATCACCTGCTCCAACTCAGCTACAGCTTAAAGCTGCAGCAAATTTTCCAATCAGAAAATCGAGTAGCACTATTTAGCAAGTAGATAAAAAAATGCTATAGGGTGTTTTTCTGCTGCGAGTTGCCCTGCAAAGCCTTAAATAATTTATCAAAGACACAGCTGCCAGGTTAAATTTCACACTTGGTCTAAAATCAACACAGACACAGGAACAGGAAACACATTTCAGGAGTCTGCTAATTAGCTAGCTACTGAAATTATAGTTAACCAAATTACCAATGTTCTGTGGAATGCATAGTCAAACTGTTTCAGCTTACATGACATTACTTGACCATTTCACAATGTTTGTTATGTTGTAATCTTAAACTGATTGTGGAGTCGCTTTAACATGCATGCTTTGTTCTTCACTCCATGTTTTCTGCTAAACCTGATAAAGACTAGAGAGTTTGCTCTGTTCTGGGTGCTGATTTCTTTGTTCTCCCAGAGCCGCCTGACCCAACTAAAGCTAAATCTTATATCTACATCTGCATAACTGTGATGGTCACATTGATGTTCAAAGTAAAATTTTTATTTTCAATCACATCTGTAATAATGAGGAGACTACAATCATAGCAGCAGATAATTACATCCTCATTACATCAATACATTTTGATTATTAAGTTTTGAATACCTGAACTGCTCCTTAAATATGTATTAATTTGCCACTTATAACTAGCAAATGAATCTTCAGGGAGAGCAGGATGTAGAACAACTAAATTTCTAACAACAACAACAACAACAACAAAATGTTACTATAATTATATATAATAATATATTTCTAGCAGAGAGGTCTCAGGTCACTTACATCCCCAAAAGCTATGCTTTGCTATGTACTGCTGCTTTACATCGATTCATAGGAGGACTAATCCATTGAATTCTGCTGCTTCCTGTGTTACAAATAGCTGCATTCACAAACACTACATTTTACAAATTACAAATGGCGAGTCCTGTGATCAAATTTCTATTAAAATATACACACACACACACACACACACACACACACAGACAGACAGAGAGAGACACTGAAGTTACTGCAAAATTATTTCCACCTATTTATAAATACAAAGCTCTTTATAAGTTGAAGGAAATAAAGTAACTAAAAATTCAAACATTTTCATTCAGTATGTTCTGAGATCATGTGCTTGAGCCACAAAACACTGATCAATCAGTGATCCATAGTTCTCCCTAAAATCCTGTATGAAAATACTAGAATGGTTATAGTTATAGCCTAATACTTTACCACCCCAACAGGCATTTAACTGAGCTTAAAATAGTGCCCCTTAAGCAGTGAGTAAAAGCGCAGGGAGACACTCGCACCGGTTTAATCAGTTCACCAACATTTCATCAAACTCTGTCTAAATTAGTCTACCTAAAAAAAAAAAAAAAAAAAAAAAAATAGATGATTAATTTGGATCACGAATTAGTGAATTAGGTGTCATGAGCTTCATGAGTCACTACACAGGAAAAGCAGTTAATCATATGCCTGAATTAAATGCTTAATTATTTCCATTAGCTGTGCGCTTGCAGTTGGAGCCACTGTGTTTATCTCACTGAAACGAGTAAAATTAGCATGCGCAGCAGGACTCACCTATAGGTTAAATACATCATCTGATTAGTATTGGCCTATTTAAATGCAGCATGAAAAGGACTGATCATAACAGGATTTACAACACTGTCGTATTGGAAAGGTTTTGAGCGTTCAATACCACGTGTAACTCGAGTCCACTGTGAAACGTTTCGCATTAAACTTTCGTTCCATGCTGAATTTTCTGGTTGTACTGGTAGACAGACTACAGACCTCACCCTCTAAATTACACGTCATTGCTGTGTTTCAACGTCTTCCTACATACTTTAAAGTCCAGACACACCGTGCATTCCACCAACACTCTCTTCAGAGTTCTGTACAGCACAATACATTACAATACCAAATCCGTGTCACTGCAAATAAAGCACTTCGGTACTGACTGACCTTACCAACCCACATTTTAGAATAATCTTGTCTGACCTACTAGTCCAGAACCTGACTGTGGTGTTCAGGACATGATGCTCTTTGAAGTCTCTTTTATAGGCTTAGCAAAAGATTCTCTTGTGCACAATAAGATTATTTAATTTCTTGCATCCCTGAATTTACACACGCTTGCCCCTGAATTTGCTGGAAAACATGTAATATTTTTTAAACATCAGGAAAGTTAAACACCATGCTCAGGCTTTTGCTTGCAGGACAAACTCTAAATCACTTTTAGAGCTGCACTACCTGAGGTAAACCTTAAGTTTAAGGTAAATGCTGGGTGTAATGATAAATAAATGTCACATTCTATATGATATGGTGGTGTCTCAACACAAATGTTCAGTACACAAAAATGAGCACTGCCTGAATATATATGCCATGTGTGTCCATTTACAATTCACTAAAACATTAAACATTATAAAAGTAAATAACTGAATGACAGTGACTCAGACTCTTAGCACCATATAATGAAACTAAACCATGGCCAGCATTAGCTCTCTGGCCAAGCTTTCACTTGTGTGACACTCAAGGGGGCATGTCTGCAACACAGGGCTTTTATTTCACATCCTGCTGTGGCTAGTTGTGCTGTTAAAAGACACTTTGCTCTCAGAAGCCTTAGAGTTCATGAATTCATGAATCTTGCGTTCTCTACCACCGAACAGTGTCTCACAACTGCAGCTACGAACTTCCCAACTGCCTTGGTGACTTCTTTAGTCCAGATTGAATCAGCAAGGAAAGGCTATGTGAATGCAAATGTGTGCGCGTTCCTTTGTGTTTTCATTTGTCTCTGCTGACTGACTTGGTGCAGATGCATGGACATATCTGTAGTATTAGCGGCATTTCAGTCCACTTACTGGATGGCGGCATCGTAACTTACCGGGAAGCCAAAGTGCTTAAAAACTAGACTTACAGATTTGAAGGAAATCCTCCAGATCCTGCTTGCTGATGAACACAGCCACTGCTGCTTTTTCCAAGCTAAGCTAGCATCATAACTTGTGAAGAACAGAATTCTTGGGAGATGTGTGTGTGTTTTTTTTTTAAATGCCTATAGCCTAACCTGATTCAAGATAAAGTACTTTATATTGGTGGTGGTGGGGGTGGGGTGGGGTGGGGGGTGGGGGGGGGGGTCTGAGTGTGGGCTTGTTTAAGTTTAAACCTTTATTATACCTTAAATAATATAAATGGTATTTTATTATTAGACTAGCTTACTTTATTATGCAGATTGTTAAATATAACCTATATGGCCAAAAGTATGTGGACACCTGACCATCACACACTCATATGTGCTTGTTGAACATCCTATTCCAGCTTTAGTCCCTAGACCCTTTGCTGTTATAGTAACCTCCACTCTTCTGGGAAGACTTTCCACTAGATTTTGTGTGGCTGTGGGGATTTACCCATTCAGCCACAACTGATGTCGGGTTAGGAGGCCTGGTGCATTTTGCCATTCCAATTAATCACGAAGGTGTCAAGTGGTGTCGAGGTCAGGGCTTTGTGCAGGACACTTGGGTTCTTCCACTCCAACCTGGCAAGTCATGTCTTCACGGAGGTCATTTTGTGCACAAGGGCAGTTTCATTCTGGAACAGGTTTGGGCCCTTTAGTTTCAGTGAAGGGACATCTTAATGCTACAGCATACAAAAACATCCTGTACAACTGTGTGCTTCCAGCTTTGTGGCAACAGTTTGGGGAAGAACCACATATGAGCATGATGGTCAGGTGTCTTCAGAACTTTTGGCCATGTAGTGTAGTTTTCATTACACAGATGTATCAAACAATATGATATGGCACATCATTACATTTTCATAATAATAATAATAATAATAATAATAATAATAACAATAACAACAACAACAACAAATTGTTAAAGTAGTGGAACAAAATGCATTCGGAAATTTAATTTTATTTCCATTTAATCAATTATTTTACACCAACTGACAGGATAATACTAACACTATAGATACTGATACTGATAATAATGATTGAGATATTACAATTAAGCAATTTCCAAATGAAAAAAGAATAACTGAAAGGATAAAGGCCAGAACGTGTGCACATTAGGGTGGGTGTGCATGCGCACGCAGGGTGGATGACATCATCCCACACATAAGGCATTATCTCATCCTAAAATCCGCTCAGCATGACTCACACCACAACGCAGTGGCATTCCTCCATCTACCCCCCCCCCCTCTCTCTCGCCCGCCCTTCACATTGTCTCCCTGCCTTCTCTCTCTCTCACTCTCCCCTCCATCACTTCTCCTGCTCTCTCTTGTTGTGACAGCATGATTGTGCAGACAGCTCTGTTTACTGCTCGTCTCTCCTGGTGCCACGGCATGCTATAGGTGAGTGCTCTGTGCCTGCACCATGGAGAGGGCCAATCAGATGGGGACAGGCCGCTCTAATCACTGAGCAGACTGCCTCGGCCAATCAGAGTGGCTGCTTGTGTGATACCCGGGGGGAAAAGAGGTGGGGGAGGAAGCTTAGAGCCAATGGTAGGGCTCTTTCCACAGCATCCAGGCATTTGAGGTTACCGCCAACGCCAAAGAAGTCAGTGTGAGAGAGAGAATGATATGAACTCCAAGGAGAGCTCAAACAAATACACTGACCTAGCAAAAAAGAATTCCAAATGTACAAATAACATCCACGAACAGCTGTGTGAACACATTTTTATGAACACCAAATGCACACACAAAAAAAGCTCCCAGCAGAACAAACTGTTACAAGTCACAGAGCTTGTCTGGCCCATGTTTGTGCGTGCGCATGTGTGTGTGCGTGCGCGTGTGTGTGTGCAGATATCTATCATAGTGTAAAGCTGCCAAAAAGATCTTCCCCCAAGCGATATCTCAGTCTCTAGTGAATACTGCTCTGCATGTGTATATATCAGTTTCAGACCCAAACTCTGGGCCACTCGTGTTTCTGTTGGGTTAAAAACATCCCACTCACAAACACATGCAGATAAATCGTTTAGCAATGCCTTTGTCTTTTGTACTGAAAGCTTTATTATAGGCTTTTTTGCATAAACATGTTGTTTGAAAAAGAAAAACTTATAATCACTGATGTGGTGAAGTTGTGTCAGAATGCACTCGATCACTGATATCTTTTTATTACACTGTTAATATATTTTTAATATATTAACAATCTGACATTTTTGTATTTAATCTTTAAAGTTGTCAAATGTTTACATTTCCCCCCCCATTTTCAGTGTTTCACATTTTTTAAATGTATTTTTATAAATAAATTTTTAATATAAAAAAAAAAAAAACGTACATTTTTTGTAACCATTAAATGAAGTATCATGGGACAGGTTTTTAATGCAAAACTACAGTTTTTCTGACAGCTTGTGAGAAAACCTGGTGATGTATATCGTGATATATTTTTCTCATATCGGAAAGTGCAGTTATGTGGTGTATACATGCGCATGTGATTCAAGTAATGGCACGCGAGTGTTGACACAATACATATACTTGTTTGCTCGTACCTCTGGTTTGCTGAGGCTGGAGGACAGCAGGCAGCCGGAGCCCACGTCCAAGTCCCACTGCTTGCGCCCTTGATTCAGAGGATCCAGAGCCGCAATCCGCCCATCCAGAGTGCTGATGATCACCAAGCTTCTGTCAGAGATTAAAAAAACAAACAAAAACAAAAACTTCATCTACAGATGAACACAACACAACATATAAAGCTTTTTAATGAAGAACTGTTTTGTGATTGTTACGGTTTTAAATTACAGACATTTTAAATCAGTGACTGTTGTAATCTGATTTAAAAGCAAATCCGTCTAATTTATTTCATCCATTTATTTCATGAAACATCTTGGATGTTTTTTGTGGTAATAAAAACATGAAAATAATCAGTGTCGGACATTATACAGTTCACATTTTAATGAACCAGTTCAAATACTTTGTTCAGGGGAAAAAAAGTGTAATTCATAATGAATTTTCAATGACACTAAATTACAATTTTTTTCCCCTTTAGTCATCTAGATTCAGATTCTTGTGAATCTAAATGAAAAGGATAGTGTGTAATGTTCACTTCCTCACAGCGAAACTTCAGGATGAAATAAACAAATGACGCAGGGAGGGTTTGAGGTTAGAGGGAGAAGGAAGGAGAGCTTTGACAGAGTTACTCTTCACACTGCACATCAGCACTGATGGAGTCTGACGGTAAGGGCACCTCAGTTCCCATGAATTCTCTTCATTACTGCAGGCTAAGACTGTTTGTTTTTCCTCCTCCAATGGGATTCAAGAGTGTAAAACGGTTCAGCTCAACACTCCTGATTGGCTGGTAGTGCCCTCCAAAAATATTTGGACTGATTGGTTGTTGCTAAGCAGTGGGTGTTGGTAGGATGAATGAAGACGCTGCGCTGGCTACACCCCTCTGTGATTGAGTATCACAGAGTTTCTTAGTGAGACAGAGCGCGAGACAGAGAGCAAGAGAGAGAGAGAGAGAGAGAGAGAGAGAGAGAGAGAGATCTCATTACCTAGATAAGCTCAAAGGTATTGATCAAAACATTTTTCTCACTAAATTATTTAACATCCTAACATTTTGTCCATTAACCTGTAATAGACTGCCAAAAGAAAAAAAAAAAAAACAGAAAATGGAAAGGGAAAAGAAAAAAAGGAAAAGGAAAGAACAAGTACCAAATCAGCACCTTGCCTGTTATCTACTGCCAGTTTTTTTTAACATGTGAATTAGTCCATGTGACTTTTTACTAACTTTTTAGAGCGAATGCTTAACTTTTAAGATGAACAACAGATTTTTCACTGTAAACCTGCTAAACTTGAATCCAACATCGAACATGCTGAGACGTTTATCAGCAGTAGTAAGTCATGGTGAAATACTCAGCAGTGGTAAGACTTCTCCAAAACACTGTAGCTAAATGAGGACATAATCGTCCACACAATTGTGAAACTCTAACAGTATGTGCTCTTTGCCTTCTGATCGTCGAGTACATTTTCCTCTAAAAGCCACAGCTCTTCTCAAACCCAAACACACTAGAGAGGACCCCCCCAAACCACAAACACACACACACACACACACACACACCTGACATAAAGAGACCTTACCAAAGCAAAAAACACAGAAGCCCAAACTCACACAGTATCTGAGGTATTTAAACCAATCACAGACGTGCTCTCTAGCCCAACACCCAATCACAACTCGGCTGCGTAACAGGATGCCCAGTCAGAATGCAGTGTCATAAAAAAGATCAGCCAATGAGTAGAGAGCGCTCACTGTAACCATGCAACAGCAAGTGGCAACTGCCGTCCCACTGTGAGCTGTCAAGTATTCAACCCCCCACCCCACACACACACACACACACACACACACACACACACACACACACACACACACACACACACACACACACACACACAGCAGAATGAAAATCCAGCAGCAGTGTGAGCACGTGGGGAAGTTGTGGATGTGAAGCCACACCCCTGCAGAGAAGCAGCACAGTTCAAAACACTACTGAGAGCTGAAGTGGGCACAAGAAATTTGAGGCACAGAACCCTAAAGGTCTCTGAGACCTAAAGAAAATGCGATAAACACGAAGTACAAAGCACACACATGATATAACACATAATGCAATGTGGCACAAACACAAACCTGTGTGTGAGGTGTTGTGTGTTTACATCAACTGGTCAAACAGGTCCTTTGCATCTATACACTATATAGCTTCTTTCTGACAGCATGAAGACATTTGAAGATAAATACTGTATATACCACCTACAGGTACCAAGGTGTGTCTTTGGTGCACCACATGCTGCGCAGAGTAAGAGCAGATTCAGGGTTTATTCAGGATATGACGAAGTTAAAAAAAACAAACAAACAAACAAAAAAAAACACGTGGAGCAATTTATACAGATAAGCCTAAAAGCCAAACAGCGTTCAGTAATGCTGCTGGAGTAGTCTGATTACATTAAGTACTTGGCTGTCAAACTTGATTTTGTGAAGGAAGGAGGTTTTGTGGTCATCGAGTTTTACTGCATGTATTGATTAGGATGTGCAGCTTATACAAGTGTCCAAACACGGATTCTCTCATTGAAGTTCATGTCACGTACAACCACACAACCACACCCAAACTGGGAGCCATCACCATCTGCAGCACGCACACACACACACGCACACACACACACACACACACACACACACACACACACAGAGACTCATTAAACTGACCATGTGGTATTCAGCACTCGGACACACACTCAGATATACCAACAGCATTTTGCGCTCTTCCACATTACCACCAAATGATCAAAATGATGATACAAAGATTTATTCCTGTGGAACAACAATGAGCCACACAAACACACAATAATGGAAAACGTTCGAAGCCAAGCACCCTCAGCCATACCCTCATCTATCTAACCCCGATCATCATCATCATGTCATTTCACTCGTCCCTGCACCTTCTTTCCTGTAATTCCCTCTCTATCTCAGAACTCACAGGCGCTGAAATCAAAACTCCATGGCATGGCGCTCTGCTCTTCTTATTGGTCAAGGACTGGCCTTGATCTGGGCAGCTGATTTGTTGTTGCTAAGCAGTAAGAAACCAAAACGAAGAAGAGTGCGCTGGGTCCTAGTGCTCGCAGCTTTCCATCACGGTGTCTTTTTCGCTGGTTTAAAAATCTGCCTGACAGTCTCTCCCCATTTTTCATTCCCTTCTCCCCACCTTTCTCGTGCTCTCCACCCACTGCAGCACTGCAGCAGGGCGGGTCCTCCGCAAAGTCTCAAGTAGTCATTCTGAAATGATCAATAAACAAATAAGGGAACTTTGAAACAAGTAATAAATTCAGGCTGATGAGCCTCTTCTCTCTCTCTCTCTCTCTCTCTCTCTCTCTCTCTCTCTCTCTCAGAGTCTGAACACAAAGCAGTGATGACTCCTAACAATTAAAACAAACTCATCAAGTAGTTTGTGAGGAACATTTGCACAGCGCAAGCTCACATAAATGAGGGAAAATATCTAATCGAAACCTTAATTAGAATTTACATGCTTTTAAAAACGCTGTCATACCTTTTCTGTAACCCAGGCACAGGCCAGGCATGTATTAACATCTTTACTGGAGCTGAAGCACTCTTCTAAGTTATTAAATATTTAATTTTCCAGGCACCGAGAACAAAATGATAAGAACAATACTTGTGTGGATTTCCTAAATAAGTTATAAATGCTGCTATGGTCGGTGTTAAACCCATGTGCAAAACAAATCCACATAACTCACTGCTGAAACTGAGAGAAGTCCTGTGGTGCTCATCCATCATCTAACTCAGGGGTTCTCAAAACACTCAGCCAGGGACTCTTTTAACTTTAATTGTAAAAACAATTGCACACACTCCCTCAGCACACATTTATTTTATGAACAACATTCAACTATTCAGATATTACGCTCATTCTTTAAATGTGTACAATAATATTTTGGCTATGTTTTGGAGCCATGGACATTCAGTTGTTGTTAGATTAAAGTTGACATTATTGATAAGTTTAGCTAGTTTTGAGTTACTGAGGTTTTATGATTTCCATTACCACGAAAAAACGTCAGAGCAAATAATAATAATAATCACAATAATAATTCACAGACCCCCTGGCTATGCTTCACAGACTTTGAAGAAGTTTAAGGAACCTGCACTAATTTCAGAGACAAAAACGTTTGTCAGGCATGAATTAAACAATTTGATAAATAATAACTATATTACTGAGGGGTGCTGCCATTCAAAATGAGATATGTGCAAATTTATTACCATACCTAATAAAATCACAGAGCAATATCATATTCTACAGCTTCACAATCACTTTATTTGCACAACAGACATATAAAACAATAAAACATGCGCATGGACTCGGCGGTCTCCTTTCCTGCGCCTCTCTCTCCCTCTGCACCCAACTCAAATTCTGAGCACTTTCTCCTTCCATCCTTCTAATTGGCTAACAAGTTTCCAAGCTCGAGGCTTCTGGTTGGCTGTTGCTAAGCAGTAGGCAGCTGGAGCTAGACGTCTGCCGTGGTTTGTGCCAGGCAGGCAGAAGAGAGAGCCGTAACAGCAAGTGTGTGTGTGTGTGTGTGTGTGTGTGTGTGTGTGTGTGTGTGTGTGTGTGTGTCAGATAGGGCACCTCAAGTGTTACTTCTACAAAAGGTCTCCCAGGAATCGCCACTAGTCCAAAAATACACTCAATCAGGTCAAGCTGAGCTACACGCTTGGTTCAGCATGGAGCGCACACACACACACACACACACACTCACACATTCAAGTAAACAAAAAAAATAAAAGTCAAGAAGATTATTGATTTACAGTGACAACTCAGTCATTATGGGAATTACTCTTTAATCCATGTCCATGACCAAGTGCACCTTAAGACATACCTCAAATACATTTTGAGTCAATACTTCACATCAGTATCATCTGATACTTCGTAGAAAAAATTTTCCTACTAGCAGTTTCTTCTGGTACCTGCTAAAAAAAAATATTCTTGATTTTACAGCAGCTTCGTTCCTGTTATTCACACCAACACAAAGTCCTGTGTTTGATTTGGCACCTCTATGCTACACACACACTCTCTGAGAGGGTCACAAGATCTGGTGTGTTTTATAGTAGAGCCCGAACAAAGAAAAGGAACAGGGTGAAAGCAAAGCTCAGGTGTTTAAAATCCTACACACTGTTATCAGAGTGCTGCATGATCTGTAGTAAAGCAGTACAAGTGGGCAGCGCCTGCACAAACTCACTCTCATACAATCTCACTGTTCTATATACAGAGCATTAGTTAATGATTAACTGAGATGTGATCTTTATCTGGATCCCAGCATTCAAATTTATTCATTTTAGAGAGAATAATCCAAATGTTCTCTTCTAGACACCAGATAAGAAACAGCACAATCATAATCCGTATAACTACAGCTAGTCAAAACATAAATGGGGTTTAAATAAAACATTATATGCATGTTGTCTGATAGAGCAGCACTGCCCGAGTTCTTGATCATCTTTGCTGAGGCTCACACAAGGGAAATTAGTTGTATTTCCTTCCACTACTCTCCATCTGACTGATGTTTGTGCCGCTGCACTCTCTAAACCGCAACGAGCATCTCGGAGACATTCATCACAAAGCAGTGTTCTACTGTATTTGCTTTTGAGTATAGTATGTGCAAATCTCCCGGGTTTCTGGGTTAGACTCCCGCTTGCCAGTCAGCCAGGCTGTGCATCGCTGAAACAGTCCCAGGAGAACACCATCCCCCAGTTAAGCTGTTCCATGTCTCGGGAAAGGCCTGCGGGTGTTGATTCTTAGGAACTGAGCACAATAGGCTGGCTTCTCCATGTTACTGGCTTCATACACAGTGTTAAAAACACGGATCGTTTAATGTTCATAATGAATATATGAGGTTTGTGTTTAATCTTACAATACTGTATTTGGATTTGATACAAGGAGTGAAATCTACAATAAAGAAGCGAACATGGGATACACACAGAGGTGTGAATTTGTCATTTTTAATGTGTGACATTCTGAGCTGCAGGTGTGTAGGGGACCAATACATTAGGATAAATGCACAGCTCAGTGAACTCTTGAGGAATTTGTGTAAATGTGTGGCACATACGATGTCACCACTGGTTCAAGTAGCTTACCAATATAATAAATAAATAAATAAATAAATAAATAAATAAATAAAATATGATACTGACTAAAAACAAACCCAAACACTAACATGCAGTGCAATTTTGTTCTCTGTGATACGCACGTTCAGCTGGCTGTATTAGCATGGGATGGACAATATGTCATAATGTCATATATCATATAACAATTCTCAAAGACGAATTTCTACGATACGATATGTATCATGATGTGTAGGCTTGCTAACAATTTCACAGCAATACAGCAGCATTTAATGTCTACAAAAAAATATATATTTTTAGATTTTAAAATTTTATTTAAAAAGATATCTTTAAACACTCAGAGGAGCAAAAAAAATTGATCTGTAAAAACAATTACGTTTTACAATTTAAATTTTAAGTGCAAATTTTGGATATCAAATGAGAGTCACTTTCAATCGGTTTATAATTTTTTTTTTAACTAAAAATTAAATATAAATATATCATGACAATTCATCACAATATTGATATATCTCATATCTAAGCCTATTGGTATGTCTGTATTAGTGCTGAGTGATGTGACAAAAACATTTCATTTCTATGATACACGATACTTACCACAATATATGTTTGCTAACAAACTGCCAGCAAAAGATAGAATAACAAAACATATATATAAAATGTACGACTCTTTCGAAATAACAAAATTATAGGATCAGCTACTTACAGTCAGATCAAAAAATTCATTTAAAAAAAATAAATCACCATATCGCAGAAAAGCATATTGTGACATAATATACCACAATATTGATATTATATTGTCTTATTGCCCAGTCCGAGTTAGCATATCTAGTTGAGGACTCAATCAATAGCCCAATACGAAAAGGTAATGTCTCAGGAAATAAGTGAGGATATTTATGAGAGCCAGTCTGCCTGACTAAACAAAACATCAATGGAACATAGCAAAAGATAGCAATTGTCACAAGTGCAGGTTCATTTACGTGAAACTCTTTTCATTACGTATCCTAGCTTGTTATGAAGCTGGGCTCAGGGTGAATCGTCAGCTATGACACAGTGCTCCTGGAGCAGAGGGGGTTAAGGGCCTTGCTCAGGGGCCCAGCAGTGGAAGCTTAGTGGTGTCAGAGGTTGAACTGATGACCTTCTAATCAGAAGCTCAATGACTTTGCCCTCACTGACCATCAATATTGTAGTGTTAAGCACCTCGTTCCCTTTGTTTGAATCTGAGCATTCTTTGAAGGACAATACAAACTTAAGCATGCTCTTTTTAAACAAGCCATCCTCTATCCCTGCTCCTACCACCCACAGATCCCCTCCATACAGTTTTTATGAGCTGCCGATTCAGTGTTACAAAGAAGGAAGATCGATCACGTAAACATCTAAGTATTGAGCATCATCAGCAAGAGGCTCTACACATTCATAGATCACATGGTTTGATATTGAAAAAATGAATTCAGACTAGTTTCTAACAGCTTAATATAAAGTAAGGACATGGTACAGAAAATACATGTAAATGAAGCTTAAGATGACACACAAAAACGTGGGCTGTCTGAGCAACACCACATACTGAGCTTCTTTATTTAAAGTAAATCAGATGCCATAACTAACAAAAGGTGTTTTATTCTCTTCTCACCTGTCTTGGCTGACAGATCAGCCCTAACCTGGAATGTGAAAATTTACTCTTCACTCAAACAAATACTGACCCAGGTTTGTAACTCCAAACACTGTTTTATCTTGCAATTGGGAGTTACTGCAATTTTGTGCTTCTGTTTAATAGACTATCCCCTACCGCTACCCAACACCGCAGGCATGCTATCCTGTTCAGCCTAACACACTCTACCAGAGCGGCCAGTTCACACTGAAAAGAATACCTCAGGTAAGTTATACTGCTTGTTTACACACTGCTGGGTTTTGTTGTGGTTTGATTACTGGAAACGTAAGCACTAAGTCGCAAATAACTTAGCGTGATGATAATTATTTGCGAGATTAAAATTCACAATTGTGAAATATTACCTCGCAGTTGCGAAATGTAAAGTCGCAGTTGTGTGACACTGACTCAGAATTGTGAGAGGAAAAAAAAATCACTGTTGCATAACTAAAATAACCTGCAATTACGCAATCTTAAGTCGCACCTGCTACATAAAAGGTCACAAGTGTGAGATAAATCTGGGAAATATTTTCTCATATGTGGTGGAAAGGAGCTTCCATAAATAATGCATAAAGATAAAGTGGAAAGATGCATCTAAAACAGACTTCTCTCATGACTGTCAGAAAAGAAGAGCAAACCACTTGTAAGCATTTGTTCATCATCTTTGTATTTTATTCCCCCTAACTGTGGCCTTGGGATTAACAAAACACAAGCCACTGGAATAGTGTGCTCTGCCTGCTGCATCTTGATGAAGTTAACACCACACCCTCAGTGTGCTTCAGTGGACAGTAACTGTGTCAAAGTGAACCAAACCAGGATTCGACACAAGCACAACTAGAGGAAGTAAACGAGATGAGGAGAAATGAGATAAGGAGAAAAGAGAAGTGACATGCCCCCTGTTCTTTAGCTCTGTTTTGACATTTGTGTAAGCAGCAGAATGAGTGAAGGATGAGGGAAGGAGCTCGTGAACAGGTGCACAAGTTACATAAGCTCAATCATGATGCCAAAACAAACAGAATGATTCAGTTCGGTTCAGCAAAACTAGACCGGTTTGGGTTTTTTTTTTGTTTTTTTTTAAATAAAGATGAGCAGCTTTAGTAAGTGTTGAGCCAGGATGTGTTTAGGATTGATCAGGGCAGATTTAGGATGCGCCACACCCGCCTCACTGCATGCTTTAACTCCAGCGCCACAACGACGGAGCAAACTTCTGCTTCAGTCATGAGCTCCTCACACAGCCGCCGGGATCTGGCCACGAAGAAGAGCAGCGATACAAGCTCTACATGACACTTTAGGGTGTTTTTTTGTTTTGTTTTGTTTTTTTAACATGAATCATTAATTATCTCTAAAGCATGGAAAAAGTTGATCAAGTGGATGAACCCCCGCCCAAAAAAATAAAATAAATAATAATAAAAATAACCCCTGTGTAACACTGTCACTATAGGGTTCTTTAAGGGTTCACTGAATAATTAAGGCTCTTATCCTCCTACACGGCCCGTATCACCTGATAAGAACCCACTGCTGTGTGTGGGAGCTACATGAGGACCTGGGGATTCCCCCAGCACAAACAGCAGCAGAAACCCAGTTAAAACAGATTATATCCAACAAATAATAGACTATTAAAACTAAATCAATGGTTTTAAACATTACCAGCATCTGAAACTATTTTTCACATGGCTTTATCTAAAGATAATCTCTTAAAAACTTTTTTTTTTTTTATTAACCCATAGGTTTTATGATCATCTTTCATTTTCATTTGTATCACCTCATGTTTAGAGCACTGACTCTAGTCAAAACTGACTCAGAGGATTTTTTCCCAGGATCTGAAGTAACCCTGACCTGACTGGGAGCTTTACACTGCCTGTAAACAGGACCTACAGATAAACAGTTCATCCACAAAACAATACTAACGTAAGCACTGTAAATAAAGCACGCACGAATAGTAATAAATAGTTCTTTACAACATGTCTACATGCTCCAGTTTGTAGTTAAATCGAGCTAGGATCTCCAGCAGCTGAATAATTGAGTCCAGTACTGCACTAGTTTAGAGGCGCACGAGCTCGGATTAAAGGAACATGAAGGAAAATCTCAGACGGATGTCACGTTAATGGCGTTATTACTCTGTTAAGAACAGCAACAAACTAGAACAGGCTAGAGGGAGTCGGTGTGCCAGCCTGGGTATTGCGGTATAATGGTGTTAAATGAAACGGTGAGGCGGTGTAGAGAGTGCTTCGGCGCGGACAGACTCGGTGAGCGGGCTACGTGAGCGCTCATGAGGAGAGAGTGAGCTAATGTGAGCTAACATTACCTCAGCTCCTGCAGCTCCGCGCGCTCGCGCACAAACTTCCGGCAAGTTTAACACTGCTGGTGGTGGTTTCAGAGTGACAGCCATTCATGCACACAAGATTCAAGCTGACTGGAGATGAAGAAACCGATCGGATGAGGCTGAGAAGAGGTGAGGGACCTGGGTCGTTATGTGTGTTACCTGCCGTGTTGGTGGAAGTTTGTGTCGTTGTCTCCGCCAGGCTCCTCACTGTCTCCAGCCGAGCTGCTCTCGTCGTCCTCCACCGTGGCGTCCGCGATGCTGCTCTCCAGCCCGCGCTCCATCACCGTGTCCGCGGTCTCCGGCTCTGTCCGGGACAGAGAGTTAAACTGCACAGTCCTCACACTCACAGCTCTCAACATCAACAACAGCACAAGGGATATGCCCACGTTGCCAAAGCGAAGCCCCCTTTCCATTGGGACAAGTGACACATCAGTACACAATCAATCCCATAACCGAAAATGTGAAATCAAATGTAAAAAAAAAAAAAGCAACAACTCTAAAATAGCTTTGTGTGTGGCTTACAAAACAAAACAAACAAATTTAAACGTTTTCCAGCAACTCTCCGTTCCCGTTTCTTGGCGTAAACAGACAAGTCGCCGAGGCACCATGTTATTGGCGTTCTACCTGCAGTCGGCGGTGCCTTAGTAACGCCCCGCCCACTCCGTATCCAAACACCAATTGGACACGCAAAATGGGATGCTGCGCGTGAGGCTGAACCCTGCGCTCCGATTAGCTGCGCGTGTACGTCAATCCGCACAAGCGCGCCTACTAAGCAGAATCTGATTGGTTGACACAAATGTCAGTCTGCCAAAATATCCGCCCACCAAACAGACAACGTTATTGGTTGCTTTGCTGTCAGTCAAACCTGCAGAGGCGGACCAGAGCCGAACAGAGGAAATGGGAAGACGGCGGCGTGTCCGTTATTAAAGAGAGGGAAATGATTGGACCAGCGAAATTGGTGCGTTTATATTCGTTGTGACAGACACACAGGAGAAGCTGGTTGTGTCTCCACTCTGTCAATCAAATGAGTTGCCTCAGCCGTTAAAAAAGGGGCGGGTCTAAAGCAGACGAGATGACAGAGAAGGAAAGTACGAGGATGGAAAGAGCGACGTGGCCACTTGTTTACTGACACAAGTTTGACTTTCCTGTTCCGGCTCTTTAAAGCATAAGAGTTCATCAGCTCTGTGTTCCACAAAACAAGCCACTAATGAGTTTTAGAAAAGCTAACAAAAGGCGTTTTTAAACCGTTTTGTCCTAAATTAAAACGTTTGTACAACGTGCCTTAATGAAATTAGTTACACTTTAACTCTTGGGATTTCCAAACAAATCGGCAATGCGGTACTTTAATTACTTAAAATGTAAAATGGTGCAATTAACAAGCTATAAAGGCAAGTTTTATGCAAACATGGCTTTAGAAATAACAGTGCCTTAGCGTAAATGCTGTTCAAACAGGCTTTGCAATTGACACGCATGACTTGTGCTGCCCTCTTGTGGCCATTCCACGGAAAATCAGGCAGCATAAGCAACAATCCTGTGACTAACAATCAACAATATGTGCATTTAAAAAAGATAAGCCAGTCAGTCCTGCTTAGTTCAATAGTCCTCTTTAATATATTTGTCTTCAGTCAAGAGCATAACAGTTTAGGATTCTGATCACAAATCAAATCCATAACATCACAGTAATGTTGGTAACAAAATTTCCAAAATAAAGCTGGTGTGTAAAATATTATCTCAAATTCCTAATGCCCATTCCAGATGTTAAACAAACATCTGTTTTAATATTACACATAGGTAAGGCCTGATGGGGTGATCCAGTTAAGTGGTACTCTGAATCCCTGATGAGTGTGTCTACAGGCACATTATATAACGTTTACAAATTAAATCCAAACTCAGTTAACTGGCATGTGGTTCATCCTGAAATGTGAGAATCTACAAACTGTCTAAACCGCTCAGTATACACAAACGTGAGAACAATTTATAAAAATTAAAAAAAAAAAAAAAGTTTTAGTCAAAACAGACTACAGAAAATGATTAACATGTGAAAAGTGCAAACTGAACAAATCTAAGAAAACAGAAATTATACATGCATGCAAGTTGGTGTATTGATGCTATTATATATGTATTAAATAGTATTTACCTGCATCATAACCTTGTATTAACAGAGGCCTGTTATGCTTTGGTTGAATTTAAACAAAAGTAAAACTGAAAATAGGCAACAACTTTGACATAATGACTAAAAAGATGCATGAGGCACAGTGTGAGAAACACGAAAGAGGGATTTTCCCAGATCTTCAATGAATAATAATCATTTAGTTAGACTGGGCTTAATCTGTCTGTCTGTTGTTTAGGCTGCACTACATCTTGTATGGAGGCCAGGATGATTTAACAGTTTCACATTTACTCAAACTGACAATAACAGGATGAAAAAAACAACGAAATATTGAGAAAACAAAATAAAGAACGCACAGAACCTCTAAACCCTCATGATTGATCAGCGTGTATAATTTCACATAATACATACACACAAACCTACATGAGATTATAGGGAATGTTCTAGTGGTGCACCGTTTCGCCAGCAGGGGCTCTTGCTACTCCTAGTTGACAACACAAAGAGTTGCGTGTGTGTGTGTGTGTGTGTGTGTGTGTGTGTATACACTGCAATGGCACTTGAGGTGTCAAGGACAGGAAAGGACAGAGCTTTCTGTTTCTTTGTGTGTTTCTTCAGTTCACTGGAGCATCTCTGATCTTCACACTTCCATCTTCCATCCCAAAGTAAACTCTCTCAGCCATTTCCACAAACAGACCAGTCTCCACAACACCTACAGAGACATAGACAAGTCGCTGAACGTATGAAGCACAGACTGGGGCTCATGTCTTTTTAGCTCTGACTGTAGATTCACACAGCACATCATGTGCTGATGAGTCCACTGGATTTGAGGACATCCTTAATGATCCTGCACAGTGTGAGCTGATGGGCGAACCTCACACTATGACAGAGTACACACTCAGTCTGCTGTGAGTGCTTTGACCAAGTGCTCTTGATTATAAAAATATTTACTTATAGAGTAGGATAGCTTCTATATTTGTTGTCTGCTGGGGCTTTTTTTTTTTTTTAATTTAAACTGGCTTCACTGTCACATTCCATAACACATTATCTGTAGTTGAGAAGCATGCATGAAATACAATAATGGGTGTAGTAATCATGAACAGGACGGACTAATTTCTCAATGGTAATTTTTCAAATTACCTTTGGAGGAGAAACTAAGCATACACTGCCTAAGCATAGACTAAGCATAAATAGACTCGGTATACACTGTCCACTCATAGTACAAATTACACAAAGGGATCCACTACAGAAGTTGTGTGTACCTAGGTTTGAACCAAAGAGCTGGCTTGAACAGTGGCTTGTGTGTAATAGCTTAATATGCCTATGATGAGACTCCATGCTAGTCGTTTCAGCTGTAATGGTGTCCTAATAGTAACATTGAGTTTCTGATTGATTTTTAGCCATCGAATGGCTGATTGATTTTTAGCCAAATCACCATCGAATATCAAGGTGAGCCTCACTGCAAAAAAGGATGTGAGGAAAGAGTCTTCAGCTTTTATTTACTGAAGACTTTTTGCACAGGCCTGTCATGAGGAATAACATTTTGCACAAACACAAGAACACAGAATCAAGGAGGATTGTTTAGTTAAAGGTATTAAGAAGCACCCAATACACAGTGGGCTCAAACAGAGAGGTATTGCTGAACTGACCTGGGATCATTTTGATGGCAGTGTTGACCTCTTTCCAGTTCTGAGCATGCTCAAACTTCCAGTCGAGGATGAAGTTGCTGTTATCAGTCACCACAGGGCCCTAAAGCAGTGACACAGTGTACAGAGTGAAGGTCACCATATCACACTATATTTATTCTATGCTTTCCCTTCCCCCCACAATCTTCAGTTTTTGGTCAGAATACATGGCCAGAATCTGACAAAGGGCAGCTGAAACATGCTTCTAGGTGAATGAACTGTACATTTTATTTTCCTAACCTGAGTTAGAGGTGTACCCGTTCTTCTTTTCACACACACACACAGTGGCCCCAGAATGTATTTGGACACTTAAGCCACACTAAGGTGTATTAATTTCACTGCATTAGAAAATGTCAAACCAAGTGGCATTTATTTTTTTTAAAAAGTACACGTTTTAAGCAAAACATTTCCATTATGTTTTAATATAATAATAATAATAATAATAATGGTCAAAATGAGATATAAAAGTATGTGAATGCTCAATATCGTCTTCATTAAAGACCATATTTACAATGTTTCAGTATTTAGTCTGCCATCCTTTGCTTTGCAAAACTACTTGACAACATCTGGGCATGGAGTCAGCCTGTTTCTGTAATAGTGATGTGGTGGAGGTTTCCTCCAAGATTCAATCAACAAAATATTCAGTTCATCCACACTAAAGATGCACTATAGGGTTTAGGTCAGGACTCTGGGAGGTCCATTCTAAGACTTTAATTTTCTTTTTGGCATAGTATTCTTTGAGAAGGGCAGCCGATATGCTTTGGTTCATTATCCTGCTAAAAAATTCACTTCTGTCACGATATCAATGAATGTAAGTTCATAAACACCACTGTAGGAAAAACAGCCGCCGTGCTTTCAACAGAAGCTGCTGTCTTTCTGTTCTTTTGTGAATGTCAACCTTTCTTTTTTATTCTTGAGGCTGATGAATGGGTTCTGCCACATCACTCTCCCTCTGTACCCATGCTCATTGATCCTGTTTTATATAGTTTGTACTCTAGTTGTATCTGGTAATTCTCACTGATGTCCAAAGCAAAGCTTGCTGCTGTTTCTCTGTTTTGTCTTGATTGTACTGACAATTTTCCTGCCCAGTCTGCTGGTGGCCCTTCTGGGTCTGACTGTACGTAGACAGTTTTCATTCACAACTCCTGCAATTTTGAATTAAGTTTTGCTGATCTGGCGAACAGAGTAGCCTTCTTTGGCAAACAGATGATGCTGGACCTTTCCTCAAATCTTACCTCCCTCTTCTTAGCCTTTTTCACAGTTACTTTTTATCAGCTGGTCTCAAGGTTATTTATGGTGTATGTATGTATGTATGTAGTCGATTACCTTAAATTTCATACAGGTCCTGTCCCATCTCCCCACTTAAGTGTCCAGATACATGTTGGGGCCACTGTATGTATGTACAATCACTGAGCACTTTATTACGAACACTTGTACATTTATCATTCATGCAATTATCTAATCAGCCAATGATGGCAGCAGTGCAATGCAAAAAATCATGTAGATACAGGTCAAGAGCTTCAGCTAATGTCAGTATATCAGTGATTTTGACTGTGTCCTGATTGTTGGTGACAGACAGGCTGGCCTGAGTGTTTCTACAACTGCTGATCTCCTGGGATTTTCACACACAACAGTCTCTAGAGTTTACACAGAATGGTGCAATAAAGAAAAAACATCCACTGAGCTGCAGTAACAGAAACGCCATGTTGATTAAAGACGTCAACAGAAATTGGCAGACTGTTTCAAGCTGACAGAAAAGCTACAGTAACTCATAGCTACTGTGTACAATTGTGGTGAGCAGAAAAGCATCTCAGAATGCACAACACACCGAACCTTGAGGCGGATGGGCTACAACAGCAGAAGAGGGTTGAAGACTGGAAAAACGTAGCCTGATCTGATGAATCTCGATTTCTGCTGAGGCACACAGATGGTAGGGTCAGAATTTGGCGCCAACAGCATGAATCCATGGACCCACCCTGCCTTGTGGTGGTGTAATGGTGTGAGGAGTGTTTTCTTGGCACACTTTGGGCCCGTTAATGCTAAGCAATCATCACTTGAATGTGCATCCCTTCATGACCACAGTTTACCCATCTTCTAATGGCTACTTCCAGCATGATAATGCACCATGTCACAAAGTAAGTCAACTCAAACTGGTTTCATGAACATGACAATGAGTTTAATGTTCTTCAGTGACCTTCCCAGGCACCGGATCTGAATTCAGTAGACCACCTTTGGGATGTGGTAGAATGAGAGATTCACAGCATGAAAGTGCACCTGAAAAATCTACAAGAATTGCATGATGCAATCTTGTCAATATGGACCAGAATCTCAAAGGAATGTTTCCAACATCTTGTGGAATCCATGCCACAAAGAATTGAGGTTAGTATTAAGACCAAAGGGAGGCTCTACCCAGTATGAGTATAGTGCTCCTAATAATGAGCTAGGTGAATATTTGTGTACTGCATACACACACACACACACACACACACACACACACACACACACTTACTTTGGCTGTTATCTTTAGCAGGTTAAAACCTTAAGCATCAGGCACTAAAAACAGCAAAGGTTCTATTTTCAGGTACTTAGTGGTAAAACATGGATGTTTTGCTAATTTGGTTAGGCATTTTTTCCAGATCATGCCCAGCTGCTGATGGCAAAAAATGAATGTTCCTGTGCTGACATAAGTGAAGCAGCACAACAGGAGGTGAGACAGTCAAAATCTGAGCGGTGATCACAACTCAGTATTGGTTAGTACATGGGGGTTCAGACAGTTGATGCTTCATTACACACAAAATCAGTTAAAACAATGCTAATTAAATACGACACAGGACAAGTGCCATAAAGACAAGGAATATGCATCTGACAAGACAAAAAAAAAAATCATCTATTGTAAGCTGCATCAGGCTGCAGGACACAAAAATACGAGATTTGAAGTCTGTAAGTGATATCTAAAGGCATGTTGTTGCAAAAATGTCAATGCACTTAGTTTTAAAATGGAATGAGAAGATCTGATCTGATAGGATGTCACCACGTATTGATAATATATTAATTCAAACCCAGTTCTGTTTTCTGCCTCTGCCGAAAAAGCACTTACTGAAGATGAGGAATAAATTGACCGATTTACGTAACAGGTTTTTTTTTGAGCCATTCACTGCTACATTTCAGTGCCTCTAGAAAATGGACACACATCTCACACATTGTTGCTCACTCTGAAGGAGGAAAAGATAAGAGTGTGTAAACATAGCTGGGTCCAAGAGTTCACGTTAAAGATAAGTTTGCTTCTGACTGAAGGTCATTCTGCTGGCTGAGAGCATCCACAAAGCCTACTAATTAACCTTTTTTTTTAGATAAATAAATAAATAAATAAAAATAATAAATTTAAAATCTCTTTTTTTCAAATTTATGAACAATTCTCGATTTTGATTACAATTTCATTATGCAATTGAAAAATAATTTATTTTATTAGAACAGACTTCCGACCAGCGATTTCCCACTTACGAGGCAAGTTGAATGCAGCGTTAAATTTTACATTAACTTCATCTGACTTTTCAAACTCGTTCCAATGGCATATCTCTCAAGTGATATTTCCACATTTCTTTGCTATGATCTCTGTCTTCAGTGAAGTTCTGCCTGTTTATCTTGGTGAGCACAGTGTTTGAGAGTATCGCAGGCTGTAGGATGCGTTTATCATGTTAAGAAGGCCGTGTTTTTGCTTTGTATTGGTTTAAAATTTTGAATAGCATATGTAAACGTGTACAATCTTGATTAGAACATTTTGAAAATCATGTTAATTGTTTCCTCCACAATCTCTGGTTTCCATCCACCTCCCAAAATCATGCTAGTAGGTGGACTGGCTACTCAAAATTGTCCCTAGGACACTATCCCTGAAGGAGTGTGTGAATGTGTGTGTGCATGGTGCCCTGCAATGGACTGGCATCCCATTCAGGGTGTATTCCCATCTCACGCACACTGTTTCCTGGATAGATTCTGGATCCATTGCAACCCTGACCAGGATAAAGCGGTTACTGAAGGTGAATGAATGAACAAATGAAAATACAAAACAACAGTTTTCAAGTGGATCATCAGCAACAAATATCTACAGAACATTTTGTGCGCTGTGTCTGAATGCATTCCCTGTTCTCCACGTAGTGCACTATTTGAGGTGTAGCCACTTTGTAGTGTTGTCCACATTCTCAGTAGACAAACGATATTCCCTGGACAGATCATTATACTACTACCCACAGCGCATTTTAAATTCGGTGTACTGACGCAAAGTACTAAAGTGCCACAATACATAGTGTGTGAGAGTGTGATTTCAGACACATGGCCTCAGGTACAGGACATAGATCTCACTTAAAGGACAAGGGTTAACATTCTGTGCTTTTGATTTGAAGACAGTGATTTCAAACCCTGAACTGCTTGCTTTGATTGTAATCTGCCTCACATGTGAAATGATTAGATATACACGTCTTCACTGCTGTAAAGCTGAATTGAGTGCATTTTGTTATTTTTAACTTGTGCATTCTTGCACTGATAATTTATCCTAAGCTGAGTTCATAATACTCATATGCATCTGCAAAATGGCAGCCACTCGTATCATGCATTCATTTGGTTCAACAATTGTGCACGATTGAAGGAATTAACATGACGTGTGACCATAGTGCAGTATCACTGTAAATATTGTGTGTGACTGTTTGCAACAGACTGAACAAACTAAAGCTGTGTCTCAAATTGCATACTGGTGTACTATTCTAGACTGTTTTTGAGTACTGACACTTCCCTATTTCACTTCTCTTCCTGTCAGCTCAGACCAGTCTGGTTACTCTCCTCTGATCTCTCTCATCAACAAAATGTTTCAGCCTGCAGACCCTCTGCTCACAGGATGTTTTTTGTTTTTCGCACCATTCTGTGTCAACTCTAGAGACTGTTGTGTGTGAAAATCTCAGGAGATCAGCAGTTTCTGAAATACTCAAACCAGCCCATCTGGTCCCAACAACCATGTCACAGTTAAAGTAATAGATCACATTTTTTTCCCCATTCTGATGTTTGATGTAAACATTAACTGAAGCTCTTGACCTGTAGCTGCATGATTTTATGCATTGTGCTGCTGCCACATGATTGGCTGATTGGATAACTGTTTAAATGTGCAAGTGTATAGGTGTTCCTATTAAAGTGGATGGTGAGTGCATGTCCCAGAACGGTTGGCAGGAAATCTCTAAACATAAACACTCTAAGCTGGACAGGGATGTTTTGGCTCTGTCATGCCACCTGGTGGATATCGTTTTTTTAATCCTACACTACATCAGGTATGAAGATGAGTATGTGAACACATCACACGCCAGGTCTAACCCAGGCTTTATTCAGCACTTGTCTGTGAACAAGGTCACAGTAGTATTTTTCCTCAAATCCTCATTCACAAGGCACTGGAATTATGTAACACTGATCAACGTGCACTGTCTCACCGCTTTACTGACAGCCATCCTCAGCACAGCTTCCCCACCAAAGCGCCGAGTGATGGCCCTGGACACAGGCACGTACGCCATAGGGACCACTTCCACCGGCACACCTTTCTTCCACTGCTGCCCCAATGCCTTCGAGTCCTTCCTGTCCGTGACGGAAATGAGCCATCACACACACTGCTCAGCAGCACTTTGTGAGGATTGTGGTTTGCTTATTCAGTTTAAAAGCTTTAGTTTCCTTCCAACACTAAGCAACACCGAGTGTGTGACTGATTTAGTGTATTGATTAGCATTTGAAATACAGCAGTTGACAATTTACACTAATATCCTGAGAGAAAGTGTCACTTGTTTACCTGTAGTCAGCAATGACGATGAAGTGTTTGGCACAGCCGGCTACAATTTTCTCCTGAGTCAAGCATCCTCTGAAGCAAGGGAGGAGGGGGAAAAAAAAAGAGTGTTATTTTGGTATCAAAACAGCTTTAGGATGCTGTTATACATCCACAAAGGATGTTTAAAAAGGAAATTCCAGGACTTTCAGCACATTTTCTTCAAGCAGTAGAATTGTGTTCTCAAGACGTACATAAATGATGCCTCATATTCCAGCCCAGCTTAATTAATCAGGGTTTATTAATACTTAATCAGGGTGCAAGACATGTAGTTGTGTTTACGTAGATGCAGAGCTGCTGATGGATTTTTAATATAGTTTGTGTGCCAAAACATTGGGATTTTTTTTTCCTCTTAAGATCATTGACTATATTAATATATTTTATACATACACACGAAATGTCAGCACCATCTTAAAACCCTGTTGACACTAGTTCTTAACAAATGTATCTTGATTGACAGGTTCACCTGTTGTTTTTTTTTAAACCTTTTTTGAATGTTTGCAACCATCACAATAACCTTAACAGGAATATGTGGCCAACAGATGATCCGACACTCCTTACCCGCCTCCTTTAATAAGTGTGAGTGAATCATCCACCTCATCAGCTCCATCGATTGCTACGTCCAGCTACCAGACACACACACAGAAACACTTTCTTAGTTTCACTCGAAACTTTAAAATGTGCCATATTTACACTGATTTCTCTTACACCCTAGGCTCAACTTATCTGCAGTGCATCAGGCATGTCTGTGTAAACTAGATGCTGTCAAACCTGGGTTGTGATTAACTCACATCTGGGTGTCTGTCTAAATCTGAAAGAGACAGGCCATGCTGCAGGATCAGCTGACGAGCCTGAGGCAAAGAGGACACAGCAGATTAACCTTCATTATTCTGAGATATTAAAATGCTAGTGTTACATCTGCTTCTAAGTAACTCTCATGCACTCACCTGGAAGGACGTAGGAACACACACAATGTTCAACTTCTCCTGCCTTACTCTCTCAGCTACAAAAAATGTATTAAAAAAATTAAAAGATTTAGGTGAGAAAATAAAATTGATGCCTTAGGTATAATGCTGCATTCCTGTTGCTTTGTAAGTGGTAATTTGCAAGTTCATTTCCCGCCGCAGCACGTTCAACGAGTAACTTAGCAACAAGCTGGCTGGCTAACGTTAGTGATAACTCTAACGTTGATGATTGCCTTCTCAAAACAGCAATTAGTATGGTCAGTTGTATAGATTTAACTAAATACTGTGCCTGTATACTGACTGATCTAAAGCCACTACCGATATAAACTAACTTTGAAGTGGAGAAGGGGACTTTACACTGTTCACAATGTGCACAGCCATGTTGATTTTTACGTCACTCTGTAAATGGAGAAGGAAGTGATAGCTGAGGCGTTGACGAGATGAAATGTAAAGCTGAGGGGTGTTTTTGGTGGGTTTTGCCGGTCAGAGGTGGGGAATCACAAGTTGCAACTTCGCTTACCCAGTCTGTCCACAGCATAGACTATGGTGGAGCCGCTCCCCACTCCCACCACCTGGTTGTTCTGGCACACACAGAAGCAGAAATGTGTAATTTGAATGTGTGCAATCATTGGTCTTTCATTACATTCTTAATTTATCAGGGAAACTCCTCCTCTCATGCAATCGGTCAGGCTTGTTATTGGTTTAGCGGTCACTTTATGTGCCCTCATGCCTGCGTTACGTGCCAGCTCTCCATTTTAGTACTGCATTCATAGCTAGTCGTGCCAGAGTCTCCTCTTGCACTCTTTCACAAAGTAAAGCTGAAGGATAAGAGCATACCTAATAAGCTGTTTTCTCTCTCTGTCAAGCTGTATGTGAATCTGAGGTGATGTCGCTGCCTGATCCTGATCACTAACACTACTTCTGCTTGGAGCTCCGGTCACGTTTTCTTCCTCTTGATGTCTCAGGGAGTGTTTTCTTGCCACTGTCTCTTCTGGTTTGCTCATTAGGGCAATAAAATCTACAGCAGGATTTTTGTAAAGCTGAGATTTAACGATGTATATTGTTAAAGGCGCTATGCAAATAAAAAGAATTAAATTCTCATCAACTTTCTAAATAAAATGTGACCGATCCGACTTTTTCCAACAGCGCTTTAGGAGTCTGATGACCTTTGCAGTACCAGAGTCGACTCTCGGCAAAGCTTCTACTGCTATGTTTTGCAAAACATCAAATACAGCATTGTGTCTTTTCACATTTAGGACTGTGCCATATCAGCATTACACACCTTCACAGCATAAACTAACTAATCAGTTTGTTGGATCAGAAAATATAACAAACACTGACCCAGCATTTCAGACAAAATAGTGCACTTAAAAAAAAATAATAATAATAAAAATAAAAAACAGATGTTTCTGTCAATAATACTAATTAACTTATTTAATGAAGCATTAATTTAGATATCATAAATCATGGTAGTCCCACATGCTTCATTGCTTCTTTCTGTTGACTGGATCATGAGTGACCAGACACCTTTCCCAATAGTTTTCCAAAACCCCGCCCCCTGCCCCGGATTGGTTGATAGCTCATGCTCACAGCTCATAGCCTAAACCTGCATCCTGATGCGACGGGTACAGAGCTGTTGCTAGCGGTACCTATAATAGTTATCATAGCTGCTATCAGTGCAGTTACATTTCATGACTAAGAAGTATGAATGCAGGAATAGTGTGTAACATTATTCGTGCTTCAGTAAAGTGTAACTAATATAAATGTTGGTGAAGGACCAGGATGTAACATTATAAACACTACTGAAGCACAGGCCAGTGTGCCAGAGCAGGAGAAGAGCGCAACTGTGCTGTTCATGCTGCCTTCAGGTGCTACCGGAATTCTCCCACTTCTGAAGCGTGAATTACGAGTATGCCGTGTTCACATGCTTTGATTAAATATGGACGATTCCTACATCTTTTTGTTTTTACTTTTTTTTTTTTATTTTACTTTTCTTTTGACACCATAACACATATTACTCAGTTACCTAACTTGCTGACCATTAAAATACAAGCTATTTTGTGTAAAAATGTAAACATGCACAGACTGGTTGCTGATGTAGTACATAAATGAATATGACCAAAACGGCAAGCGCTAACAATTAGCTGCATTTGGAAAAATGCACAAAAACCTGACATTCAGTACAGAAACTGTCCTCTCCTCCGCCATGTTGAAAGTTTAGGACTTCTCTCATCTCGGAAACTCAAATATCAAACTCATCTCAGAGTTTCCCAGTCGTATTTACGACCTGAGGGGGCATACATGCGCAACTTCCTAGTAAGAAACTCGTATTTTCGCCAATTCCGATAGCACGTGAAGGCAGCATTAGTTCCATCTTAAAGCTCTAACTGCTGGACTTCGACCCTCCAGGACCCTGAACCACGAGTTAGACAACTACAGAACACTAAGTGCTAGATAACTAGATAACTAGATAACTAGATAACTTGCTAACTCTAACATGTGAAGTCAGGGTGCATATGCTCATGTTTACGATGACTAGCTGGCCATAACACGAAACACTAGCTAGAATATTAGCTAAATGGAAGGAAAAAACCAACAGGATACATAGTGCAGACTTCAGTCACAGCCGTGCGTCGTGAGAAAGCTAAGCTAAGCTAAGCTAACGACACCGGCGCATGGACAGTGTCTCACCTGTATGTGGCTGTCCACAGCAGCGTAGGCGGCCAGCTTCTTCGCCTCTTCAGCCATCACGGTGCTGTAACAGCGGCTCTCCAACACGTGCTGAACCCTGCGGAGATGTGAGGAAGAGGAGGAGCGACACCGAGGTGCAGACAAGGAACAGAGGAGTGTAGACTTCACACTGAACTCAGCCCACCTCCGCCACTTCATCACCTTTCAGCAGGACACACACACTCAGTCCGCTAACGCCTCTACAGCCTCATTACCCTGTAGATCAGACTAGAGCTCAGGTTCATGTCACTCCAGTAAGAACAGGTAGATCACAATAAACGTCTCTAAGCTGAAGTGACAATTAAAAACAGCACGCAGGCGCTGATGTACTGTCTGTTGATTGACGCAGTGTGCAGCCAGTAGGATGAAGCTGAGCGCCGCAGTGGGCGGGATTAATTATTTATTGAAATAATTATTTATTTGTTTATTTATTTATTTGACCAGTAGAGGGCCGCCTAATTGTGTTTGCTGGTGGTGATTCAAATGCAAAAGTTTACATCTTTTGAAAAACTTATTTTGACAATGGATTTTGTATGTGTTATGTAAAAAATCTACACATTATACATTCATGGAAGAAGAAAAGCTTATTTTCTGAAACATATCCAATAAATGTGTTTGAACTGAAAATGAGTGCACTGATACAAAATCTCAGGGTGTATATTACTTAGATTTTTCTAAAGAAAAATAGTCAGTGATTGAATATTTGTAAGTTTTTGAGCATGGTTTGAAAATGTTTATATTGCTGTAACAAATCAAGAGAGATCATTGTAGTTTTCTATGAAAAGCTTCAGACAATTACATTTTGAAAAGTGTAGAGGTTTGATAGGGTGTGTAGAGGTTTGATAGGGTTTGTTATGGTGTGTAGAGGTTCGATAGGGTGTGTAGAGGTTCGATAGGGTGTGTAGAGGTTCGATAGGGTTTGTAGAGGTTTGTAGAGGTTTGATAGGGTTTGTAGAGGTTTGATAGGGTTTGTTATGGTGTGTAGAGGTTCGATAGGGTGTGTAGAGGTTCGATAGGGTGTGTAGAGGTTCGATAGGGTGTGTAGAGGTT
>CM040977.1:19281157-19294373 GCA_022985145.1 Pangasius djambal
GGTGTGTAGAGGATTGATAGGGTGTGTAGAGGTTTGATAGGGTGTGGAGAGGTTTGGAGAGGTTTGATAGGGTGTGTAGAGGTTTGATAGGGTTTTTTATGGTGTGTAGAGGATTGATAGGGTGTGTAGAGGTTTGATAGGGTGTGTAGAGGTTTGATAGGGTGTGGAGAGGTTTGATAGGGTGTGTAGAGGATTGATAGGGTGTTTAGAGGTTTGATAGCATGTGTAGAGGTTTGATAGAGTTTGTAGAGGTTTGATAAGGTGTGTAGAGGTTTGATAGGGTGTGTAGCGGTTTGTAGGTTGGGGTTAGGGTTAGGGGTTAGGGTTAGGTTTAGAGGATTAGGGTTGGGGTTAGGGTTTAGGGTTGGGGTTAGGGAAGGGTTAGGGTTAGGGGTACAGTTAGAGTTAGGGTTAGGGTTTCAGGTTAGGGTTAGGGGTACGGTTAGGGTTAGGGTTAGAGGATTAGGGTTGGGGTTAGGGTTTAGGGTTGGGGTTAGGGGTTAGGGAAGGGTTAGGGGTACAGTTAGGGTTAGGGTTTCAGGTTAGGGTTAGGGGTACGGTTAGGGTTAGGGTTTCGGGTTAGGCTTAGTGTTAGGGTTAGGGGTTGGGGTTGGGGTTAGGGTTAGGGTTTTTTCGGCTAAACAATATTCAGAGTAGTTAAACGATTAAATGTAGGTGTGTCCAGCAAGAAAACAACAGTTCACTGCTGTTTAACTAAAGTATCAGCCCCCCCACACACACACACTCATTTACACCTAAGGGGCAAATTAGAGTCTGCAAGCCATTTACCAGTTTGTGTTTGGGAGCATGGAGGAAAGCGGAGAACACAGAAGAAACCCATTTAGACACAGTGAGAACATGCAAAACTCTACAGAGACAGCTGGATCAGAGCTGTGAGGTGACAATGCTACCATGTTTCCAAATAATGACAACAACAACAACAACAACAATAATAATAGAAAAAAACTAGTATATCAATATAACTCTTTATTTGGCAACCAGCTTGAAATGATCTAGTTTTCAGTGTATAGCATTACCTTTCTTAAAATCACACAGTCCTTCTGATAAACATTTATCTTTTTTTTTTTTTTTTTTTTACATATTGCAGTTTACAAATTTAGCTTATCTGTTTGACAAAATTATTTTGACAATGGATTTTGTATGTTATATAAAAATCTACACATTATACATTCATTATTGGAAGAAGAAAAGCTTATTTTCTGAAACAATATTAAGCCAGCACAGAACATAAACTGTCAACATATCCAATCCAGTTAAGAAGATAACAAAATAAGGTTGAATACTTCAATATTACAGTCAAATACTGAGAGAGAAGTCCACTGGTGTGCAGGGAGGAGGGTGTTTTTACACCAGAGGTTTTTCAGGACTACAGTGATACTGTCACAGTCTCAAAGGAGATAAAGAGAGAGAGAGTTGGGAATCATATTCAGTGAGGATTGGTATGGGATTTTACAAAACAAACTGACTAGAGGCTAAAACAACAACAAAACACATTTGGATATCACTCTTTCATGCAGTCTTAAACCTTACGATTCTAACACAAGTTCTCTTTCCTGCTTTGATTTTCCTCACATCTGTGTGAAACACACCCCGTTCCTGATCTCTTTTTAATCATATGCCAATCCTAGTCATTTGTCTCTACAGATTCAAGTTTATATAAAATACATGTCCACTATTCACAACATTCTTTCTTTCATTTTCATTTTCAGTGCTGAAGGACCACAGCATTGTGGGGTGGAGTGCTGTCCCTGCCCTGATCCAATTCAATCCATATCCTATCCATAGTATATCCTCCAGTACATCGGTCCTTCAGAATCACAGTTCTCTCTCTCTCTCTTTCTCTCTCTCTGCCTCAGTCCCCTGTCTGTCTGTCTCTCAATATTAGAAAAACTGATTCTGAGAGATTTATTTGGGAATTTAGAATAAATGTGTTTGAACTGAAAATGAGTGCACTGATACAAAATCTCAGGGTGTATATTACTTAGATTTTTCTAAAGAAAAATAGTCAGTGATTGAATATTTGTAAGTTTTTGAGCATGGTTTGAAAATGTTTATATTGCTGTAACAAATCAAGAGAGATCATTGTAGTTTTCTATGAAAAGCTTGAAAAGATTTTGAAAAGGCTGAGTGTGTGGGTGTAATATACAAAACTAGCATAGCATTCCACTGAGAATTTCATACTCTCTTACATGAAATTCCACTTATAATTGTAAAAAAAGGTTTTGGCATCTTATAAAAGCCATGCTTTATTTATTTTCACACACATATATATATATATATATATATATATATATATATATATATATATATATATATATATATAATGTAAAGTAGTGCCAGGGGGGATTGTGCGTGAGCAAGCATGCTAGTTTGTGTTTATAAGTACATGCCTATTCGCATTTGTCTTTGTGTGTGTGTGTGTGTGTGTGTGCGTGCGCAATTTTCTATGCATTCTGAGGACAAACAGTGGTGATGTTCTGTAATGCAAAGCTTATGGTAAGAGTTTATTCTGCAGTGTGTACAGTCTGTGGGAAATAGCTCTCCTTGCCTGGACCCGTTCCCCTATCCCTGAAGCATCAGCAACTAATGTTACATTCTGAACGCATGTCACCATGTATCCTGGAAATATATCAACCCTAATAATAATCTTTCTCATAGAAATATCTAAAATATTCATATTCTATATCACTGTATTGCTATGAAACACAGTATCAAGCAGGGTGTGTGTATTATTTTGGTCTGTTTTGACTTGTTCTTAACGGATGCACCACATATTTTCAATGACATGCACCACAACACATCGGAGTGCGTATGACCAACAGTATGATTTCACATCATGTACGAGCTGACAGAGAGAGACCCTTCACCTGAAGGAAAGTGAAGTATTGAAGGGTCATCCGGTTTGTTTTGTGTGTGAATTGTCAACATCACAGAGGTATTGCTACAGACAGTTTCACTTCACTTCACTTCACTCCGCTTGTTCAGTGACCTTTTGTATGGTATCACGAATACTATGAGAAGAGCTTGTCAATCACCAGTCTCTTCCTGTCAGTACAATGTTCTGCCACTGTATGTGAGTATGTTTGTTTCATGGTTTTATAACTCAAGTGAGTGGTCCATATAATGAGACAGAGGTACATAAGAATTAACCAAGGAGAGAAGCTTTGGCATGAGAAAACAGTGAGAGAAGCAGTGACTGACTAAGATCAAACAGACAGGAATATAGTCAGCCTTTCAAACTTTATATTCTCTCTCTTTTTTTCTGTTACAGTGCTTCACCAGAATGTCTGCTGTACAACACTTGAATCAGTCTGTTTTTCCTCCCAGAGTTTAGCATTTCAAAAATACAATTCCCAGAGTCCTTTTTTTTTTTTTTTCCTTTTTTTTTTTGGAGGTGCACATGTTTACATGTGCTGTGCGTCCATGATGTCCAGGTATTTGGCCTCAATGATCCTGGGCAGCAGACAATTCCTAAGACATTTACAGTGCGGTTAGTAACAGCAACAGAAAAATAACTAACAGACAAAAGACACAAAAGGGTTCATCACAGGTTTTTTGGATGCATACTGGTTCTAGTCTTCTAAAGGGTTCTACTTGTAATAAGTTTTAAGAGAAATAATGGTTCTGCTATTAAGGATTTCGCCACAAAAAATCCTATATGGTGGCTAAAATGATTCATTCTTTTCTGAGAGTGTAGTAGTTTGTTGTTTGTGCCTGTGTGTGTTCACAATAAAACAATGAGACAAACCTGATAGGTATGAGGATAAACATTAGCAGAGGGAAGATCATTTTCATGTATGGGAGTGGGTACATTCCAAACGCACAGAGGAACAGCAGCTGCACCATCTGAAGGAAAGTGAAATAATGGATTTTCCTCTGTGGTACCTTCCGTATGTAGTGAGTTGGGGGGTAGGACGTCTGAAAAGAGAAAAGCGTGAAAGAGAGAGAGAAAGAAACTTGGTATGGGGAAACGTATTTGCATTCTGAATAGGCAAACATAAACAAAGTGGCTTTTAATAATTAAAAAAAAAAACTCTCAAAGCAATGCAGTGAGCTGTGCTGAGTTAGAAAGCAGCCATGACAGAGCACATCTCTTACTGGATCATTTGTGATCTTCCAAGTAATCAGTCCCAACAGATAGCCGGTAGAGGGCGCTCTTGTGCCTTGCTTTTATTTGCAAGATGTACCCGATGTTGTTTTTAAGCGCATTCGTAAAATGCCTTCCATGACTTTTACTTGCCCTCTAGTTAGTTGAAAAAGAGGCTGCTGTTCTGAATACTCTATCAACACCAACACGCTCATGCCGTAGTTCAAACTTAACTGCCCTGTCTGCTGGTCAAAGACACTCTCTCTCATACTGCCAGACACTAGATGGGTGATATGACACTGATCTCAGTAGTCTAGTAACATTCGCCATAGCACACTTTCCTGCATGGACAATAGACAGCTCACTGTGGAGGAAAAGCATGGTTGAACCACTGATGGTCCTATGGGTGTTTTTTCATTTCCACCCACTTTTCACAGAAGATTTTATCAGATGCAGTGAGAACATGTGACATGATCTGACATGTATCGACACTTTCTAGAGCCTACTGTTGCATAACCGATCAGAGACATTTATCAGCAGCATAATGTTGCTCAGTACCTATATTCACGTGCTGTATGCTATGCAAAGGTTTCATGAATGTTAATGAGAATGAACCCAACGGAAACTATGCTGTCACTGAGAGAAAATGTCCAGCTATTGCTGAAAAACCTATAAATCCTTTTTATATTTACGATTTCTGAAGCACTTCCCTGTCCATATTTTTTTATTTGCCGTCTCATTTTCTTTGAAATTTTTTCACATAAAATTGTGCACATCACTAGAGCTGAGCACTGCTTGGTTATCAACATTTTTTTCAGCCTGAGGGAATTAGAGTCATAATTGACTTGTAACATGTAACAGTCGCCCAGGATGAGCACCTTCGTGGGGCACTCGTACACACTGAACAATCGGTCTTGCCGTAGACTATATATAATCTATATAAATATTCGGACTGTATATAATGCAGTGCCACACAGTGGGCGTGGTAGGAAGATCACTGGTCGTACATTTCAAGCACGGTTTAAGCAATGTGACATTTACCTGGTGATAGAATAATCCATACAAAATTGAACTGAATAAAAAAAAAAGAACTATTCATTTGTACAAATCGATTTAGCTTCCATTCAAGTTAGGCAAGAAATACTGAATAGCTCTTTACCAAAATATGCATGATGTTATTCCTATTAATAGCAAATTGTATTATTATTATTGTTAGTAGTAGTAGTAGTAGTAGTAGTACAATCCATTAGATATCACGACAATATGATAACTGCAGGTGTACTTTATTCGCATAGTTTATAGCCACCTGATGTTTGTCCCCAACACTTCATGCTAAATTTGCTTCCCTGTGGAGTAGGCTCATAGGCTTTTCTACCTTTTTCTACCAGTAAATTCTATTTTTAAGTCACGGACAGTCGAAAAAAGCATTTCACCGCACATAGTACTGTGTATGGTTGTGTGTGTGACCAATGAAATTTGAATTTGATTATAAATGTCAAAAAAAGCAACCGTATAACTAATAAACAATAAAAACCTTTGCACAGCAATGTCAAGTTAAATGAGGCCATATCATTTATATGATATAAAGCAGATTTAAAATAAATAAACCTGCAATCCAGGATTCTCTAAGAGCTATTTCATATAGAGCCTTTGGCTGTCAGTTCTTTCTTTTAAGAGTATGCTTATAGTTTCCCCATTAAACCAAGTATATTATATACTTTAAATATAATATAGTAAATAATTCTGTTTCCTGTTTTTTATTATTTCTTACTATTACAAATATAAAAGCAGTGATTGAGACACAAAGCTGTATCATCATCTGTTGATATGAATTAATGTGTACTGCATCTCCAAGTTATTATTTCTTACTATAGCAACACAATTTAAAAATCTAATTAGATTTTATCACCTGTCACCTTGTCCACATTCTCAGAGTTTGCCACAGACTTGCTCGTGAAAATTCGTGTACCATTCTTAAAAAATGTAATCATCTGCATAAATGGCCAGCTTCTGTATTCTGACTTGTTTGCAACATTTATTTTTTAATCTTTTTCAATGGCATTGGGCTTTTATTTCCTGTTGTGACTTCACTGTGCTGTTTTAAGTATTTGGGTTTGGGTGATTTGCCGGCAAAGCTCGGAAAGATAAGATTAATTTTGTTGCCCTTTCTGGCTTGTGGGATTTTATCATACAAACAAAAAAACATATAGTCTTGGCCTTAAACCTCACCCAAAAATGGTTTAATCAGACAAAAATACAGCTTGTTACTGAGAAACAGTGATGAGTCCTCCGCCACCTCAAAGGGTGTCATATCTTCTCTTGTAATGTAATCGCTTCTGATCAAATGTGAGCCTCCCAAACTTTCCCCGAATTAATCAACCAGTTTTCAAACCTGGCTTGCGTAAATCTAATGTCTTCCTGTTCAATTGCCAGAGTGAATGTCTGAAAGGTGTTTTTGATGAAAGTGGTGTGTTTGGTGAGTTTGTATGGTTTATGAAGTGTAGTGAGATCATGAAATTAGCATAACGGATCAATTTCAGACCAAACAGTAACAGTGTATTGTTCATTATTAAGGCAAATGTATCCTCTGTAACGTAGTGAGAATATTAATTGTGCTAGCTCAAATAATGGGGAAATAAATGGTGAAATAAAGCTCAAATAATTATTTTTTTCAGTTGATCTAGAAATAAATGAAAAAGGTATTAGGGACTTATGTATCAGTTACTGTTTTTATTGTGCTACTACTGATTAAAATGTATGCTGATTTTAATTTCAACCAATTTCTAAACACTGATATATGCTGACACATACATCATCCTAATGTATCTAAAAAGTATCTTATGATAGATATGAGATAAAAGTATTATAGTCTGTTATTTTTGCCATGTTGGACATCCTTAACACACACACGCACGCGCACACACACACACTGCATACCTGTTCTTTGAGTAGAAGTGCCATGCGGTCACACATCTGGTTGCCGTCGATGGATGTGAGGGCAATGTAGAGAAAGAGGCCGTAGAGTACAGGTTTGGGAATCCACTGCAGTGGAACAGGCAGCAGGAACACACTCACACCAATCAGGATATTCGCCAACAGTGATGTTACCCTGGTCTCCTTCACACTTACAATACTACACACACATATACACACACAAAATGAAATTCAAACTTGGGATCTGGATGTGTGTAAGTGCAAAGCCGAAAGTGAAGGCTTTGTGTGAGAGAACCGCTGCTCACGTCTCATAAAGGTGTCCTCCTTCCACCCTCTCCTCCACAATGGCCAACTGCCGCACATGCAACGTCGAGTGAGGAAAAGCAGCGTGCATCCAAGGCAGACCAAGCAACGACATCAAAATATTAATCAGGCCAGATAATGTCAGGTCCCAGTGATATGCTGTACCTTTCAGTAACCTATTGCAAACACAAACACAGACCGACAGCACACAGAAAACACACAAAGATTTACACAAACACAAAACACAGATATAACCACAGTCAGTTACCAGTGATACGAGGTACCCTTTAGCAAACAACAGAGCACAAACATGAAAATACAAACAGACAGGCAAACCGGATATGCAGTTATTAACACAAAAACAGGTACCGTTAAATTAGATTAGATTATTATGGTATTACTTGACATGCTATGCCCTTCAGTGACCTCTAACACACTAACATACAATCGTGAATACAAGCACACACATAAACACACCATCACATCTTAACCTTTCATAGCAAAAGCCAAATCTAAATCATCACATTACAATGTTAAAGTTGCTAGTGTTGAAGTGTTTTCATGGGTGGTGTACCTGTTCTCTGGAGCATTGGTCAGGGACACCACGATATTCTGGTCAATAAAGATGAGGAGAGCAAGAAGGAAGCCTAGCCCCATGGCACATACCACACTGACTCCTGATAGCTTTTCCAAAGCGGCCACGCGGAACAATGAACCCTTGTGATAGTTAAACACGGGCACTAAAACACACATACAGCACACGGAATGCATTTACAAAATTGGTCTAGAAATCAAGTGATGTAGCATTCAGTTATAAAGATAACTCTATATAACACTATTTATGTTCTTGGTTAGTAAATGTTATTTTCTAATTGCTTATTTTGCAAAAGTATAGAAAATGGCTATAAATCCCCTCAAACTTTGCCTTTGTGACCCGGACATTGGTATTTTGAAATTTACCTATTTTCACTGAGAAAACAGGAGAATTTGCGTTTTTTCATTCACATAAAGTCAGAAATAGCAACATATGAATCATATGAAACATGTATTTATACTAAGGTTATACAAAAAATGACCACAAAAGATCTAGAGGTGAGTAGTTTTTCAGCATTTTTACTTGGTAGTGGCGTTCAAAGTCCAGTATTTCCTGGTGGAAGCGCTGACCTTGCTCCCCTGAGTACGCTCTCATGTTCTCTGACTTTGAGAGACATCCTGCAGCCCATTGTGCTGTAGTTCTTCACCAGAGTCTCAACCAGCTCCACATAGTTTTCGGAGTTTTGTGATTGCTCAGGAAGCCCCAAAACGCTGCAACAAAGCTGTTCCAAGCTGTTTCTTCTTCCTAGTGTGCTTCTTGGGGAATTCCTTGCACTTCAGGATCTTCTTTGAATCTGTGGTCTGACAAAGACAGCTGCTTTGAGTTTTGCCACAGACAGCTTTAAAATGAAGTCTTGAAGGTACCTGAAGGCTGCCTTCCAGGGTCCACCAGTGGCTCCCACTTGGCATTGTTTCTCACCACAGTGAACTCAGTCTGTTGTGGCCAGCCCCGAGTGCGCCTTGGTGTCCCTGCTTTCCCAAGGACAATGACAGCAAATGAGGTAAAACCTCCTTAGAGATCCATCAGGAATGCCACCATGTCTCCGAAGACCTCTCAGCCGTACTCATCATACTTCCAGGCATCCAGCAATGTCTTGACGCTGTTGTAATTAGGGCTGTAACAATACATCGATATGGATCGATGCATCGATTAAATTTCTAACGATACGATGCATCGATTTCACACGTAAAATATCGATATGCGGTACCTTTATTTTGACACTCTCCACGTCCTCATTCCTCACGTAGCGTTCGTCTACGCTTTTCTGACAAAGCACACATTTTCGTTTACCCCCCACACTGTCTGCCTGTGTGTCAGAAAGAATGTGAATGCGATGCAGCAACAACGCGGTTGTAGCAGCGAAAAGACAGACGCAGAAAATGTTGTGCCTGCTGTCGGACGCAAATCGTGGGTTTGGAAATATTTTGTATTTGGGAAAACAGATGGGCAGACAAAGAAAGCCCTTGTTATTTACCAGTGTACCGTCCGAGCGTGTGTTTAGCACTGCAGGTGATAGTGTCCACGCAGAACGCAGTGTCCTCGCTCCTGAACATGTTGATCAGTTGATTTTTTTTTAAAGAAAAACCTCTCAAAAGAGACCACTGCAGCACTTGTTTGACTGTTAGATCTGAAGTTGTGTGACAGATCAAATGTTAGATAAGTTTAACAGCTTCATTTTTGTATTTTTTATATTCATAACTTTTTTAAATTTAATTTATTATTTTTTTCTACAACTAGAGTACCTCGGTGATTTGCACCATTGCACATTGTGGCACAAAAGACTGGAAGACGTTGACTGTTGCCATCATAAGCGTGATTGATTTCATGTGAATTCACTGATTGCGTATTTTTCTTTATTTAAAAAAAAAATAATAATGTGTAATTTTATTTTTGTTAGTTTGTTGTAAATGTCCCAATTGGGATAGAGCGTGTGCAATTTTCAAAGAGTTTAATTAAATGTTCATGTTATATATTTTGGTTGCATTTGTGAGTTATTAAAAATGTAACTGCTTGTGTAAACTAGGAACATAATATCAAAATACTGATAAATTAATCGAATCGAATCGTAATCGTATTGCAGAATTTTTTGAGGTATTAGCAAATATCGTATCATAATGAACTATCCGATATAGATCCCTAGTTGTAATCCTCTTTGAGGTACACAGAGTGAGACAGCGGAAGAGATGGGTATTTGTTCCAGTTATGGAAAAGCACAGCTTTGAGGCTCCTGGTTGAGCTGTGAATGAAGAGGTGCCACTCATTTGGGCTACAGGTGATACAGATTGCCTTGAACAGACTGGCCACGCTGTGGCAGAAGCAGAGCCCATCTTGATGGGTGGATGCAAAAACCTTGGTGACGCTTCCTATGGCCTGCGACTTGCACACTTTCATCCAACAAATTCCACTGCTTGAGCCTAGACATCAAAGGTTTGGCATTGGACTTGGTGAGACCAAGTTCTCTGATCAAGTCATTGAGGTCTTTTTGGTTGTGGTAGTATGGGTTTCTCTCACAGCCTCTTGATGCCATCTAATAAAAATGCTGAAATGTTTCCATTTAGGTAGCTGGAACTAAACTAAATGGGTGGGCTTAAGGTCCCTGTATTTCTACTTCTATTTATATTACTGGAAAGTTCTAGAAAGTTCTAGAAAGTCTGGAAATGTTCAGGAAAATAGATCTGGAATGTTCTGAAAACTAATATATTTTGAAATTTACCTGTTTTTTTCTAAATTTATGTGAACGAAAAGATGCAACTTCACCCCTTTTCTCAATGAAAATAGGCAAATTTCAAAATACCAACGTCCTGGTCACAAAAGCAAAGTTTTAGGGGATTAATTTTATATACTTTTGTGGTATAACCAATTAGGAAATAACACTTACTACCAAGGAACAAAAAAAATATATATATTTTGCATAGTGTAGTTAATATTTTTTTGTGTCTACAGAACAACCTCACTCACAGCCAATGTCGCTGAAGATGTAGGAGCCAACGTAGGAGAAAATGAGCACGGAGATGGGCAGAGCGCAGTCTGACAGGATCTCCCTCATTTTTGCATGCAGGAAGGGACTGCACACACAGATGGTGTCAAAACTCATTTTTATCTCAGTTTTATGTCCCCCAGTATGCGCATGTTTGATCCTTACCTTCTCTTAAACTGGTAGAGTGTGTACCCGACCCACAAGGTCCCAAGCATAAGAAGGAGGCAAAGCAGTGGCCGTGCTCGTGTGCACAAAATGAAGGATTCTGGGAGCGACAGTAACCCTGCCCCTGTGAAGTTCATCTCCCCTACATTCAACCCTCCACTTATTCGATGCAACTCCTCTATGCTGCCATTGGCCAATGTAGGAGCATGGTAATACTTATGGAAGACTGTAAGGAATTTTCAAAAATACATTAGATGAGAAACCACGGTGTTTTATAGTCAATGACAGTCAAGGACATGGAAATGCAAGTACATAAAAATGTATTCAAATTGCATTTGCATCTGAAAGACACAGAGACTTACTCTTGACAGTGCCTTTAACAGCATCTGCTACAAAGGCGATTGAAATGAACAGAGCTATCACCTCCTCTATTGACCTGTAGACATAAATAAGAAAACATGTATCAGCCATCTAGCGGTGTGAGGGTGAGTGAGCATGTGGGTGGGTGTGCATGTGTATGTGAGCCTGACCTCTTGAAGAGCTTAACGAGTAGACTGAGGTTGAAGACCCCTCCAATGATGAGGAACAGGCTGTTCCACAAACCAATGCAGGCATAGAACGCACTGAACTCCAGCTCATAATCGTCACAGATCCCTCTGATTACTACATACACACAACATGCATTAAACATCTCGTTAAACGCATAATTAATAAGAAACACACAAACATTATAGTTAAAAGTTTAATAGATTTCAGTATGTGTACAGTTTGTGTGTGCATGTGTTTGTTATCTAGGAGCATATACTGTGGGTTAATGTACATACAGTATAAAACTCTTTCTATTCATAGCACTCAGATGGGAGAGAATGGTGGGAGATGGAAATACTCTATAAGTAATTATACAGAATGGTTCTCGGTTATTTCTTGGCCTCTGTGTGTTGTTGCACTTTAGTGTAGAGTTGCCTTTCTGCACGTGGACTCAGAAAATGGCATTTCTATTTTTCTAAAGCAGTCCATCACAAACCTGAATTATCTGAATAAGTCAACTGGAAATATAGAAATCAACTGTTCCAAATAAACAGCCTGGAAAACCACACCAGGGGGACTATTGTTTTAAAACCGCTTTAAAATTCTTCTTTTAACCAATGAACAGATCAACTGCACCTCCAGAATGTAGACAAAGACTACCACAAAGAGATGCACCAGCATCAACTTTACCACAAGATGCAAACCACTGCTAACCCAAATCGGAAACAGGAAGGCTAATGGTGGCTAAGCTTGTATGGAAAGAAGAAAATGTGTTAATGTGTTAAAAAGAAGGGGGGTGTCTGAACTGCCAAAGCTGATGACCGTGAGTCACAGATTTCAGGCAATAATTAATCGCAAATGCAACAGAATACCAAAATAAATATATTAGGAATCAAATCAGGATTTAGGATTTTGTTCCTTTAGTAATGAATATATAAAAGTGCTATGGCTCCTTTAAGCTTATCCTATTAGATACACATGAATTAAAGCTAAAATGTGTTTTAGCCTTATACTTAGAAATTCAGTATACTGGACTTATTTAAATTCAGTGTACTGGACTAAAAGTAAAGAAGTCTGTATGCCTGTCCACATAGTTAAGATGTGCACTGTATTTAAAACACCCTAATTAAGACTTTATTATTAAGACTTGAATATTCTGTTTTTATTTATTTTTGTTCTGTTTCGGATGTGTTTGTGTATTTTTTTGGAACATTTTAAATGAAGTCACAACAATCTCCCCTTTTACTTCCAAGAACAGAAACATCTTCAAGAACTCTTCCAGGAACAGTCAGATAATTCTCTCAAGTGTTTCCATTAAGTTCATCAACATAAACGCACAAGCAAAACTCTCTGATTGGGAGAGACAAACCACAAATCTTGCCCAAACAAACTGCAGAGCTCTAATTCTACACACAGACTCATTACTCACTCAGAGAAAGAAGTAAACAACTCTCACCAAAATGAGATGAGTGCGAGCGTGTGTGGGAGAGGGGCACTGTGGGTTTGTGTGGATCAGGTGGAAATATCCATACAACTGATAGAGATAGCTGTGTGTGTGTGTGTGTGTGTGTGTGTGTGTGTGTGTGTGTGTGTGTGTGTGTGTGTG
>CM040977.1:19300747-19336552 GCA_022985145.1 Pangasius djambal
CCCCCCCCCCCCCCCCCCCCCGACACACACACACACACACACCCCTACACATCCACACACACGTTTATTGCTATGCTACACATAAATCTAACCCTCACCTTAATGTCAGTAACCAAAAGGAAACCGTTTGGCTATTTTAGTTTTCTAAATAAAAACTGTGTTTTCTGTAAGAACAAAACAAACAAACAAAAAAGCCAGCCAAATGTCCCCACAAGGTCAAAACAGTTAGATATTCCAATCCATGTGGGCACATTTGGTCCCCACCAAGATACAAAAACCACAGACACATGAAGTATAGCAGCTCACATAATAATCTGTATGTAAATGTGCATGTGTGTCTGGGGACATCATGGACATTTTCTCCGTCGCGGTGTAAACACTTCAAAAATTCAGTTTGTAAAAGCTGATACATTCAACAATAAATCATGTTTCTTTTAATCAGTTACATCTGCAAGTCAAATCCAACAGAAAGATGGACACAGAGCGTAAGAAGCAGATGGAGTGAGATAGACGTCACAGTGATGATGAAGGCAGGTCACATCTGTTCACATGCCCTTACCCTTATCATAGAAAAGGAAATTGGGAGACCTGTCTGCATGAAAGAATCAGAGACATAGACATATTCAGAGTTCAAAGTTCACACGGGAGAGGAAAGGGTTAAGGTTAGACAGAAAAATGTGATAAAGTGAAACACAAATTCAGATTCATATATGCTGACACATATATATACAAACGCTCTTTCTGTAATTGAAACTGGACTGTCAGGCAGATGCTGAGGTCTGTGTCACCCCAACCCCAATATGATTTTCCTTCATAACTCGTCATTGCACTTGTGTCTTGGTTGAATGAGATGTGATGGAGCTCACAAATTTAACTTCATTCTCATTTCACTATAATTTCATCTACTGCTGCCTGATATGACTGTGCGTTGTGTGTGTGTGTGTGTGTGTGTGTGTTCGTACATGAGTGCAGTGGAAACATTTCTCACACGTAAACACATAACATGCAGTAAAAGCCTCACAATCAGCTTCCATTCATCGCATCACCACAGAATATCATCATATATTATCATATTCATGATGGTCACATTCCACAATCCAATCACACTTCAGCTCATTTGCATGCTCTCAGACCCATGTCATTAATGTGAGCTTTGTATCCTAGCAACAAGGGAGAGGAGAAATGGATCTTCCATGTGGTTCTGAAACAAGTTAAACAACCAATCATCATCTATGTTTTAACACCTTAATATTTATTTATCTATGGCTGATAATTTTTTTTTTGCACTAATAGAAAGGCTTTCTAAGAATAATGGAATCAGCCATCTAGAGTGAAGTGCTAGATAAAATCCTAGAAACTGTTACTATCAAAAAGATCAGAGGAATATGACTTCATATACACACAGCATAAGGGACTGGATTAGCTAAATTTACATATTACACACTATTTGATGAGGGTCCCTGGAGGGACTAGTGGTTAGGCCATGGGCCGGGTTCGATTCCCGGCCAGGGAACCTACCCCAGCCACTTGGGTTGCACATGACAGTGCACTCCCAGTGCCGGTCCCAAGCCCAGATAGAACTGGGGAGGGCTGCATCAGGAAGGGCACCCAGTGTAAAAACTGTGCCAAATCAAATATGCGGACGAGTGATCTACTGTGGAGACCCCTAATGGGAGCAGCCGAAAGAAGAACAACAACACACTACTTGACGAATTTTACTCTAGTTTTAGGGACATTTAGGAGCGATTAGGCAAATTAATGAACATTCCCCCAAAGAGACAGAGGAGGAATGAAGGAAAAATGGGCAGAGTCTGGAAAAAAGTAGACACAAACACACATACAAGCACACACACACACTCCATTAACTTACTGCAGTTTATTAATTCTATGCCTACTCCTAACCTTAACCTTCACATAAGTAACTTAAAATAAATCTTTTGGCTAATTTAGTGTTTGTTTTTTTAAATAATAGGTTAAGTTTGTGTAAAAAAAACATTTAAATGTCACCATAAGGTCGAAACTCCTACATATTCCTATCATTATTGGGACATTTGGTCCCCATTAAAGAGATAAAAACATGACCACACGCACTCACATCACACACAAACACACCCCCACACCAACCACATCCCCACACACAGAAATACACACACACACCCCCACACAGCTGTCAGAACCATCTGTCATCAGGTGGTACAAATTTCTGCAAAAAGGAGGTAAGGTAGAAAGCAGAGGGGAAAAACTCAGAAAGCACTCTCGATCTAAATGTCTTTTTCCTACCTCTGTGAAGTTGGCACCCCATATAAATAAATTGTCACCAAAACTATACCATCCGTTTGTGCTGTGTTTGTGCTAATTTGTGCCACAAAAACGAACGTTTGTGCTGGTTTGGCGTTCAAGATATTAAACATTCTTTTTTTGGCTGTGTGACGTCACTCTCCACCCCATGTCGTCCAAATCGTATCAAATTGGTGTCATTCGTTTGTGCCGGTTTGTGCCGGTCTGTGCCTGTAAAACAAACCCTGTAATTACTTTCCTTCCCGAGATATAACAAGAAGAATTTTGGGAGCAGTGACGTCACTCTCCACCCCATGTCGTTTAAATCACGCCAAACAGGTGGCGTTCTTTTGTGCTCGATTTGTGCTGGTTTGTGCCGTAGAAACAACATAACTTGTTCCCATGTTTAGACATGAGCTATGTTTAGACTTCACGCGGCGCTGCACAGACCGGTCGGCGTATACACCAAAGCTGCGCCTTCCTTAAAACATCTCTTCTTTTGGCAACAGAAAGTCATATAGATGTTAGAGGACATGAGGGGAGCATATGATGACCGCTGACTTTGTGCGGTTTTTAAATGGGCAAATTTAAAACCTGGTTAAGCTAAAAAGCAAACCAGTTTTCAACTAACTGCTTACAAAAATTTTAAACAAAATATTTATATGCAAATTTAAAACAAATTACACTTTAATCTTCTCGAGCAAACGTTTGTTACAACGCAGTCACTCAACTTCCTTAGTAGTGTACCATTTGTTTTGAATCAAAAAAAAAAAGTTAAAAACACTGGGGTAAGAATATGATAATAAATACTTGGTACTTTGGTGTAGACGCCGATCGATCTGCGCAGCACCGCGTCAAGTCTAAACATAGCTAATGTCTAAAGATGGGAACAGGTTATGTTGTTTCTCTCTACGGCACAAAACAGCACAAATCGAGCACAAACGAACGTCCCCAGTTAGAAGCGATTTAGACAACATTGGATGGAGAGTGACGTCAGCGCTCCCGAAAACGTTCTTCTTGTATCTCATGAAGGGAAGTTACCTCGTTTTTTTTTTATGGCACAAACCGGAACAAATCGAACACAAACGAACAGCACTGTTCTTTAAATAAGAAACTCACTGTTCTTTAAATAAGAAAATACAAAGAATAACTTAAAAACATAGCAACTGCCACTTCCACTGTGTGGCAAAATTCCATTATACAGAGATATAATAACTGGCAAACTATCAGCTTTTTCTACACTCACTAAAAACGTCTTATAATATTATTTGAGACAAGCCGGAATGACAAAATAGCACAGTGGTAAAGTTCGAGTCATTAAGCACAGGGTTAGTTGATACAAATTCTTCTTGGTGCATCAAAAGCCATAAAGCTCTAAAGATGCACAGGTTAATTTGCCTTCTCCTTTAAGCATGTGCATATCAAGAGTCTGAATTAACCAGGTAAAATATGCAATTAATTGTATTTAAAATTTCATTCCGGACCTTATTTAACAGAATAGCTCCTTTTGGTTTTAGTTGGCTTGCTTTGCCGTGGTGTAATTCTAGAGTTAGTCTTTACTCACATATCGTAAGTGGAGTGAATGCAGGACAGGGCTAACTAGAGCTCATGTCCTGGCATGTAGGCTGGTGTCCTCTGGGAGGCTATGACAGTTGCAGTGAGTGGTGATGTGTAAATGCGTGGACACAAGTGAGCTATTATCACCTGACTGCTCTGTCACAGTTTGTTCAGAGTCAGGCCTGACCTCTGACCCCTCCCTAACACATGCCAGATTGAGATTTTTGGGAAAAGGATGGTTGATTTTATTGCTGTCAGCATGATGCTGCGCATCCTCCAAGTCTATTTCCTCTTAATTTTTCTCCTTACATCTCTATTTCCACCTCTCTTTTGTGCTACTCCTCTTTCAAATGTTAACTTATGCTCATTGAAAAGCTACAAAATGAGGTGCTGCTGATCACAAAGAAGGAAGAGGGTGAATGATAGCTGTCAAGAGGGCTGTGGTTAGCGTCCCCAGTGTGTCAATCACTCCAGCACTGTGCGCTAATGCCCTGGTGAGCTAACCTTTTTAATGCTTTATTCCAAAAGCTCACATACACTTTTTCTCCTTCCCTCCCTTACCATTGACCTCCTGTGAGCCGGCATCGGTGAAGAGCGAGCTCATGATCTCCTCAAAGTTGCAGCCAGGCTCGGCCGTGTGCGGGTCCTGCGAGACGTGCCGGAGCATCGTCTTAAGCACGTCGTCCAGCGACGCCTCGTCCTCGTGCAGCAGAATACTCGCCCTCTCCAGAAAGCCATCCAGATCCCTGTGAGCCCTCACCTCCTCCTCAAAGTTCATCAGCTTTACATACTAGTAACACACACATAGACATACACATAAACGTACATGCATACAGACATGTGAAGATAAAGTTAACAGCCACTGATTACAGGAGCAACATAAAAAAAAAATTAAATTGTCAGTATAACTCTGCATGTATTTGTAAACTGTTAAAAGTTTGTAATTGTAATTAAAAAAAAAAAAAAGGTCTTACTCTACGTGATGTATTGAGCAAGACACAGCCATGGACATCAGAATCTAGAAGTGCAGAGAGCATGTAAGAAAGTGGCACAGTGAGAATAACCATAACAAATGACAATTTGAACACTCAGACATACAGAGCACATGCATGTAAACGTGTGCATATGCCTGTGTATGGATGCTCACATATTTTTCACTGATTGCTTGTTTGTTCAGTATAGTGTTCAGGTTCATCCAGGGTGCAATTTAAAACTATGACAGGATGGCTGCACACATATTATATGAGATTGTATGAGAGATTATATGGCGCAGACCTTTTATCACAAAGAAATCTTCCACTTTTGCATGCTCTCTGAGCAGGAAGACCTGCCTACCGAGAGACATTTAGCCCGGATTAGCATGGCTCACCGCTAACTCCTTTCTGCCTCCGCTCTCAGATTAGACAGCTGCTGCAATGGTTTAGGATTAAAAGGGGAACTTTGAGAATGAATGCCCTGGTTTAAAAGCAGAACTCTGTATCAGAAAGATTTTAATGAGCAGCAAATCTGTGGGTTAAATTAATAGGGTTATGTAACCTCTGAGCCATTTTTAATCGCTTATCGCTAACATTTTAAAATGCAGATTTTGGTAGATCACTGAATAAGCACAAACTGCAAATATCCTTTCAGACATTTCTAGTTTACAGCCTGCTTTCCTTGGTTTGAAATAATACTGATTCATGATTTTACAATTAGTGAAAGACAAACTGCAGACAAATTCAACAATACTTAATCCAACTCAATTGATTACCCATCAGATAATCAGATTAGGTAAACTGGGATGTGGGAAACTGATTAACAGCATTCTGAAAGTGGCAGCAATTTTCCTGTCCAGCAGACATGATCACCCCTAGATAAATAACTTATATCCTGTCATCACAAAAACACACATGCACAAACACACTTTGCCCTGTTTGGCTGCAGTATGTCGGACGAGTTGAGTGGGTTTTTAATCCAGATGAGTGCTGACGGGTATGTGTTTGGGGGCGAACGAGCGTCGGCTTGGATGAGACAACGTGAGAACAATCCCTGCTCGCGCTGATATGAGCATATCTAATGCTGTGCAGGACTCGCTGGAGCAGAAAAATGAATATTTAATTGAAACTGAGTATATTTGTTTGAACGGGGCTGGACGGACAGGTCCACACCCTGTCCACTGACATTAATTAAAAGAAATCACTTTTGTTTGAGTTTAAGTTTTGTAAAAGAAATATTAGTTTCACATGTTGACAGATAGAATATTTTGTAACTCATGAATTAATGCTGGAGAAAATAGATGTGCAGCAAGATATTTGAAAAGAACAAGACCGTATTTGGCATTGCTGTAACTTCTCCTGGCTGCGTTTGGTCATGGCACGGCCACCAGCGGCATCACACAGCAGCTGCATTACTTATTCCTTAATTAGCTTGAAAAAGAAGCACTAACAATGGTGAAATAACTGTAAAAACTTAACAACGAATTAATTCACTATTGCGTACGTACAGTCAGGTCCTGAAGCAATTGGACAGTGACACAGTTTTCGTCAATTTGCTTCTGTACACCACCACAGTGGATGTGAAATGAAGCAATCAAGATGTGATTGAAGTGTAGACTTTCAGCTTTAATTCAAGGGGTTTAACAAAAATAATGCATTAACTGTTTAGGAATTACAGCCATTTTTTACAGAGTACCTCCATTTTCACAGGCTCCAAAGTAATTGGACAAACTAACAATCATAAATAATTAGGATTATTTTTAATACTTGGATGCAAATACTTTGGAGTCAATGACTGCCTGAAGTTGGTCACCCATGGACATCACCAAATGCTGAGTTTCCTCCCTTGAGATGCTTCGCCAGGCCTTTACTGCTGCCGCCTTCAGTTGCTGCTTGTTTGTGGATCTTTCTGCCTTCAGTTTCGTCTTCAGTAAGTGAAAAGCATGCTCAGTTGGGTTAAGATCATCGGACATTTAAGAACATTTAATTCTTTGCCTTAAGAAGCTCTTGGGCTGCTTTCACAGTAAGTTTTGGGTCATTATCCATCTGTATTAAGAAGAGCTGTCCTATCAGTTTTGTAGCATTTGGCTGAATGTGAGCAGAGAGTATAGCTCTATACACCTCAGAATTCATCCTGCTACTTCTGTCAGCAGTCACATCATCAATAAACACCAGTGAGTCCGTTCCATTGATAGCCATACATGCCCATGCCATAACACTGCCTCCACCATGTTTGACACATGATGTGGTATACTTTGGATCATGAGCTGTTCCTTACTTTCGCCATACTTTTCTCTTCCCATCATTCTGGTACAAGTTAATCTTGCATCAGAACTGGGCAGGCTTTTTTTTTTTTTCCAGCAAAGTCCAATTCTTGAGTGTTACCAGTGGTTTGCCTCTTGAGATAAACCATCTATATTTACATCAGTGAAGGCGTCTCTTGATTGTAGACTTTGACAATGATACAATTACCTCCTCGAGAGTGTTATGACTTGGCTAGCTGTTGTGAAGGGGTTTTTCTTCACCAAGGAAAGGATTCTACAATCATCCACTTTAGTTGTTTTCCATGATCTTCCAGGCCTTTTGGTGTTGCTGAGATCGCAGTACATTCCTTGTTTTTAAGAATGTACCAAATTGTTGATTTGGCCACTCTTAATGTTTCTGCTATCTATCTGATAGGTCTGTTTTGTTTTTATAGTCTAATGATGGCCTCCTTCACTTGCATCGACTCCTCTTTGGACCACATATTGAGAGTTCCCATGAACAGCTACCAAAAGCAAATTCAACGCCTGGAATCAACTCCAGACCTTTTATCTCCTTAATTTGTCATGAAATAAGGAGGATACAGGCCACACCTGGCCATGAAACTGCTTATCTGTCAATTGTCCTATTACATTTGAGCCTGTCAAAATGGAGGGACTCTGTAAAAAATGGCTGTAATTCCTAAATGATTAACGCAATACTTCCGTTAAATGCCTTGAATTAAAGCTGAAAGTCTGCACTTGAATTACATATTGATTGCTTCATTTCAAATCCATTGTGGTGGTGTACAGAGGCAAAATTAGCAAAATTGTGACACTGTCCAAATACTTATGACTGTATTTGTGGCCATAAAAGGTCTCTCTTCTTTTTTTCCATTTCTGGTTTTCTACTTTCCTTTTTTTTTCTTTAATATAGGTGGGTTGAGTGATGGCAGCTGACCTGTCACCATATGTGGGTTTAAGGGTGTCACCACCTTATCGTAATGCACCTGAGAATGTTGCCTTGGCAACAACTGACCTGCTAACCTGAGCATCTCTGGAGCTAATCAACAGCTCTGGGTCCGACTCGATTAGACTCACACTCACACATACTTATTCTCTCTCTCTCTCTCTATCTCTCTCTCTCTCTCTCACACACACACACACACACACACACACTGACCTGTCCCTCCTTGGTGTGTCTGGTTGCCGTAGAGATGAATGTCATCTCCTGATGGGATAGGAGAGTCCTGACCCTCCTCCCGATCTTCACTGCCTTCCTCCTGCTCGTCTCGCTCCCTCTGCTCTGAGAACATGTATACACACAGACCACATGTACTCCGTTACACCAAGAACGCATATGTAAATACACTGAATACCCCCCAAATTGAAGACAACACATTAACACTGGTCAGTTCACACACAATGACGAGTCTTAATAAATAATAATAATATCATAGTGATGATCAGATTTTGGTCTTCAAAATAAATTACACTGGAAATGAAATATTGTTTATTTATCAGAAATATCAAACACAGTTGCCTGTAACTTCCTGTTATTTTGTTACAGACATATAAATGCACGTATCTTATTGTTATAGTTCTGTATATTTATACCAAGACAAAATAGACATATGTAGATGCCTTGACAAATAAAATAGGTTGTGATTTCAAGTAATAAACACTGCAAATACTCAATCATCAATTTGTACTGGTATACTTAACTAGAATATTTTAATATGTATCCACAATTTTGATCATCAATGAGGTACTGATATACTTAACTAGAATATTTTAATATATACATACAATTTTGTACTGAAGACTTGGCTCATTTGTTATCACTCACTGATTGCAAACTATTTGAACTATATATAAATGAAGTAAATCAGAAATCTGGTGTAATACAGAAAGAATTGCTACATTTCATTCAGTTTCATAAAGCTGCACTGACATAATTTAAGGCAACATTGCTATGCCTTTATAAAACTTTATAAAGTACAGTAAGCATTAACAGGGAGGTGAGCTGCCTCCTTCTCTGACCTGCACAGATTTATTGTTGCATGAAAAGAAAAACAAAATATTTTGTTCACATAGGAGAAATACTTATTACATAATGTTTTTATGTGTTCACTGTTCTATATAAAAAATGTATTGCTTTTTTTTTCTAGCATTCTTACAGTGAATCAGTAGTGGAAGCAATGCCAGTGTTAGATTTAAGCCTTTTGAATAGATTCCGGCACAATCATTATTTAACTAGAAGTTGAAATTCTCATTTGTTTTTTTTTTGTTTGTTTGTTTTTTTTTTTTGTTAATTTATATAGGTTATATGGACATGTTAGCAGTGAATCAAATAAAAAGCTCGGTCACAACTTGATATTCCAATGATGTGAGCACACAGCATTACTAAAATCTCCCTCTATTCTGACATGGCTGGGCTCTGTACTGTGCCTCTGAACATGGATATCAGCCTCATATCTGTCCATGCATTTATTCATGTATTCAATAAACCATTCTCTCTATTATTCTATATGGAAAGCTGGAGAGGAATAGAGGGAGTGCTAATCCTTATCCATGAAAAGTGACTATGCTTCACACATGGAGGTTTTTTTCCCACCACACCGGCAATTGCTCTCTTTCACTGTCACTCTTTTTCCATCTCAAGGTTTCAAAATGTCTGTGAATGATCACATTCAAAACTTTATCTCATTCATGAACAAATTAACAGCTTTAGAGAAATGTCTCTTCAGAATATTAATTAAAAGGTATGTGCAAATCAATCAGATGATGCAAATACCACTTTGAGATTTGATGTGAATGTGTATAAATGGACTTGGGTAATTAACTCGTGTACAACTGCAAACCAGCCAATGAAACAGACTTGCACAATATTAACTAAATTTGCTGTTAAAGTTTATTCATTGAAGGAAATGAATTTTTAAGCAATAATCTTCCCTTCCACACAGCAAATAGAGATGGATGTAGGTACAACACTGATCTGTGTTTTAGGATGAATTATAGCAAAGCTATTAACTGTAGTAAAAAAATAAATAAATAAAAATAAATAAATAAAAAAAAAACCCTACACATCATGAATGTGACAGTGTTTCCTAACACAGGTCCTAAAAGCTACAATGAAGAATAATTAAATTAAAACAAAATTGAGATATAAAATAGAACTTAAAATGCAGTTTTTAAGGATATTGACTACAAAAATTTTAATTTATACCGAATCTGATGGTTCAGAATGTATTGATTAATTTTCTGTAACAGCGCAGCTCTGACTGAAATTCCCATCACAGGTTTATATTAATGCATTCATTCTCATATATTATCATTTCTGTACTAACAACATGACTGACTTGTACAGTGGGTGCTCCACACAAACTAACTTAAAACAAGAACTATTTTGCTGCATTAGTAGTCAGCTTGTGCAAGTTCATGGTACAGCTACACTCTGTCAGAGGAGCTCCTAATATTCAGGCACTCTCATTTTCCATGCATTTTGTGGCTATAGTGAGGCACATGACTATGAGCAACTAACACTAACAAAAACCATAGAAAATAGTAATGTTACATACACTGCCCGGCAAAAAAAAAAAAGACGCTGTTTAGATTTTAAGATTTTAACACATGAATTGGCACCTCTGGCACATGAATTGACCTTAACTTGCATTGTTAATACAAGATTTTGACCGCTTGATGGAAATAAATGTTGTGATGTTATTTCCATCAAGAGGTGCATCAACTTTTGGTCAAGATCTTGTACTTACAATGAAAGAGGTGAGCACTCTGTAAAGTCTCCTCCAGCACATCCCAAAGACTTCCACTGAGGTTAAGGTCAGGACTCAGAGGTGCCATTTCATGTGTGAAAATGATTCTTCATGCTCTCTGGACCATTCTTTCACAATTTTAACCCTGATGAATCTTTGCAGTGTCATCCTGGAATATGGCCATGATACGTCTTTCTACATGGTTATTAAAGAACTAAAAAGCTACACACTTCATCTTTTAAGATTAAAAGAACTGCTGCCAAACATATAACATGCTAGAAACATTATAATCACTCTAATAATGATCCATTCATACACTCTTATGTATTTGCCTATTAAAATCTAAACAGCGACTTTTTTTGTCCGGCAGTGTATAAAATAATAACAATGTTGTAATGTGTTATACAAAATATTTGGGAACTATTTTCTGTTGCCAGTGCTCATTTTTCGAGCGCGTTCATCCTGCTCCCTATGGAACTGCTGATGTACTTCTAATGTACAGCACATCTTCAAGTGGCCGAATGGGGCTGGTAAATAAACATACTTCAAATCGTTATTTTATGTTGCCAAAGATATGTGGTGACACTTTTAGCTCCCTCTGTTTATAACTGACCTGTGCTCAAATAATTAGCAAGGAGCCACATGCAGCTTGCTCTCTTCTTTATCATGAGCTGAAAACACTGATCTAAAATAGTGATTAATAATGATGATTTTTGCTTCAATCACTTGTTTTCACTCTTACATGGTTTTGTGCTGTAATACCTGTATAGTTACACCTTTACCTGGACTACATCATGGTTGGAAGGCTTGTAATATTTCAGTTTTGACCCATACACTAGAAAAGCGGATCTACATTCAGTGTACTAGATTAACGTTAATTTACACCGATCAGGCATAACATTAAAACCACTGACAGGTAAAATGAATAACATTAGGTGCGTCCCAAATCGCATACTTATGCACTATTCTACGCCAGTGAGTAGTGTGTTCACACTTAAAGTTCCAACAAGAAGAAGTGCACTTCAAGTACCCGGATGATGCACTGATTAACTGAAAAAACGAAGTGTGGAATGTTGGACACTTCATTCAATTAACGGTCACAGCTTTTCCTACGTAGCAGAAGAGGGGAGGGGCTACGAGGTGCTGATGCTGGATGAGAAAAAATTTTCAAGATAGCCAATGACATTTTGGTGGACAAGACATCATAGAAATGTGAGTTGAATTCTTTTAAATCAGCCCACATTGCATGATTTATTTTTCAACATTTTAAAAATTCACTGTATGCGTTTGACATTATTTGTCATCAACTGGGAAATAGCTTATACTTCCGGTTAGTAAAAAAACCATTAGTGTTCCATTTGAGATGATACTACCCTTCTAAAATTCATACACTATACGGTAGAGTACATAGTGCATAGTATATAGTACATCATTTGGGACACGACTTCAGATTATCTCGTTACAGTGGCACCTGTCATGGGGTGGGATATGTTAGGCAGCAAGTGAACAGTCAGTTCTCAAAGTTGATGTGTTGGAAGCAGGAAAAATGGGCAAGCGTAAGGATCCGAGCGACTCTGTCAAGGGCCAAATTGTGATGGCTAGACGACTGGGTCAGACCATCTCCAAAACGGCAGGTCTTATGGGGTGTTTCTGGTATGCAGTGGTTAGTACCTACCAAAAGTGGTCCAAGGAAGGACAACTAATGACCTGGAGAAAGGGTCATGGGCATCCAAGGCTCACTGGGAAGGCACGTGAGGAGTGAAGGCTACCCCGTTTGGCCCGATCCCACAAAAGAGCTATTGTAGCACAAATTGCTGAAAAAGTTAATGTTGGCTATGATAGAATGGTATCAGTACATCACAGCTTGCTGTGCATGGGGCTGCATAGCCACAGGCAGGTCAGATGGCCCATGCTGACCCCTGTCCACTGCTGAAAGCACCTACAATGAGCATGTGAGCATCAGAACTGGACCATGGAGCAAGGGAAGAAGACCTGGTCTGTTGAATCAAATTTTCTTTTACATTATGTGGACGGCCAGGTGCTTGTGCGTCACTTACCTGGGGAAGATATGGCACCAGGATGCACTATGGGAAGAAGGCAAGCCAGCAGAGGCAGTGTGATGCTCTAGGCAATGTTCTGCTGGGAAACCTTGGGTCCTGGCATTCATGTCGATTTGTTACTTTGACACGTACCACCTACCTAAACACTGTTGCAGACCAAGTACACCCCTTCATGACAACAATATTCCCTAATGGCAGTGGCCTCTTTCAGCAGGATAATCTGCACAGCCACACTGCAAAAATTGTTCAGGAATGGTTTGAGGAACATGACAAAGTGTTAAAGATCTCAATAAGATTGAGCATCTATGGGATGGAGGCCCCACCTCGCGACATAGGGGATCTGCTGCTAACGTCTTGGTGCCAGATACCACAGCACTCCTTCAGAGGTCTTGTGGAGTCCACGCCTCAGTTGGTCAGGGCTGTTTTGGCACTACAATGTGGAACTACACAATATTAGGCAGGTGGTTTTAATGTTATGGCTGATCGGTGTGTGTGTGTGTATACATACATATATGTGTGTGTGTGTGTGTGTGTGTATATATATATATATATATATATATATATATATATATATATAAGTGCAGTTGAAATATTATATTTTACAGTGTATATTTTATTCTATGCCATGCATTATTGGTGGTGGTATTAGCAGCAGTAGTGATATTATTAAATGTATTACAAACATGTTAGTAAGTTCCTGCCCCCATACCTCCCACACCCGAAGCACATTCTTCACTGCTTATGAGTAAACCACACTGCATACAGTTTTTATTCCAACATTCACCTGTAACTGTTATTGATGATGATGATGATGAAGTGAGATGAAACAAATGTTTAATTGTCTGTTGACAAACTACATTTATATGATACTGCTCTTGCTTCTCTTTCACATTTCATTTATTTCTTTCATACATACTCTGTTTAATAGTGGGGAGCACAGGTTAGGGCTAGGGTACAGAACTTGATGGGTGGTTTACTGCAAAAAAGAAGGTTTCAAAGGTCTTTAATTCAATCAGAGCCACACACCACACTGACCAATCCTGAATGATGATGTTTGACATCTTTGTGCCATTTCACAAGGTGCAATAAAGACTTATGTATATGTTCCCAACAATTATAGTAAATATACGTAAGAATTAGCAAGGGACAAAATTATAATACAGTCAGAAACCTTCGTCTATTACACACACACACGCACACACACACACACACACACTCACCCATTTCCTGATAGAAGTATCCATTCTTGGCCATGACCGTGGAAGGAGCCTCTGTAATTCAAAAATAAACAAAAACATAACAATCATACACACCTCAATAATAATAAAAATGTCAAAAAAATCATGTGTGATACCTAGGAAACTATATGCATATAATTTTATTTACACTAAGTTTACATATGAGTTAAAAACAAGACTTTTTTATCCTATTAATGTTATAGAAAATTATAAATATTCATAGATGTGACGTCATTCCATTTCTATTTTTTTTTGTAAAATAACAGTTCTACAATTCTATTGTACAACAAGAGTGCTGTTGTATTGAATATCAGATTCAACGAGTGCCACACAATTGTACTGATATTCACTACAACAGCATGAGTTTGAGTGTAATATTGCTTTCATATAACAGTTTATAAACAACAAATTAAAATCGAGTAGCTGACATTTCAGTCACACATTTGGCCAAATTTTGCTCCGTCAGCGAACACAGATGCTGGATATCGTGCCATGCAACACACAGACTGACTGACAGCCCGTAGTAAGTGCAGTTTTCAGTGTAATTATCATTAGAAATGAAATTTTATGTAGTGAACCCAAACAAGTGGAATGATACAAACAGAGAAACCTACCAGTCCTGTTTTACTAAATATCAGCACTCTTAGAACGGTGCTTGCGCAATCAAATTAGTGGAATGGAGCTTACATTGTATAATTCAGAATAATGATCCACTTTACAATTACAAAGCATTCAATAATTAAAAAGACATAGAATGTCACAGTAAAACTACAAAAAAAAAACTCTTTTGCATTTAATTAATAATATAATATTTTTCTTTCTTTTTTTTTTTTTTTTACCTCTTCAAAAGCCTTATTGTATCTGACCCATAAACAGCATAACTAGTATAATGTGTGGCCTCAAGCCACACATCCTGCTGAATAGCAAATTAGAAGTTTACATCATTGCCTGTGGGCACCCAAACCCACCCACACACACACACACACACACACACACACATATACACACCTTGTTATATATACACCTGAAACAAGCAGACCTGAAGCTGGACTATAAAAAAGAATAATGCTCTCTCTCTCTCTCACACACACACACACACACACACACACACACCAGTGCATTGAAATGTACATGCACAGACAGACAAACACCACACACACTTACACACCTGTGCCCTACATTCATTTGGTGCTGCTTAAGGGGATATTTATGAGGTGAAGTCAGCCGTGACTGAGGTTTCTCTCCCTCCAGTTTCTAACTCCCTAATTGTCAGGCATGTCTTTTTCCAGCTTCTTCTGCCTCTCTCCATCTAAACAGAAACACACGTTCCTCAAAACATGCTCACCGAGCCTCGACACACACACCCTGCTATAAAACTATGTATCAAAAACACTTATGGGCAAACACAAATTACCTTGCCATTTCTCTAGTACAGCGGTTCTGCTGCCACTCGGGGTTAAGTGCCTCTCTCACAGGCGCAATGCCAGTGTCAAGTGGAAAGGCAAGGGCGATAAAACCATCATGTACATGGTCCAAATCCCCCGGAGTTCCAGCATGGACTCGAACCAGCAACTCCTGATGGTTAACAGCAAACCTCCATCAGGATCATGATGCCTGTGGGAAGGCCACCTTTTGGTAGTACAACCACAAATGCCTTTAAATGACAGGCTTACAAGACCACAGCCACACACACACAAAAAAAAGATACTGACGTTAACCTCTGTTCTGGCCTCCATACATAAACTTGGACAAAATATTGGTTGTGTTTCGACGGAGCGATATTCCAACTCAATTCAAAAGCATTATTAATATAAATCCTACTATTTGCGGCAGAAACTGCTGTAAACATCGCATGATGTAAGTCTCGTTTTGGCAACTCCTGACACATATCATCCTTATTACCACTCATACAAAAATGCAAAAAAAAAAAAACAGACAACCGTTAACTGTTCCAAGTAATTAAAACACACACAAACATATGCATGCACAGACACACACATTCACACATATCAGACCACTGATATAACACTTGTCTACTGATCATTTATAATCACTGAGCCGCCAGCACTAAAACCGAATAATGAAAAACAAACATCAGGTCCTGCCATGAAATAATAATTTCCCTCAGTGGCATCATGCATGCTCTGCTATGTCAGGCTGGAGGCAATATGATTGGTTTTTGTGGCACTGCAGACTGTGGCTGGTCCAGCTAATGAACAATCTCTATCAGTCCATCAGTGTTCTATTTCCTAAATCCAACGTCTTACACATGACTTAAGGAGGAAGCATCAAACAGGAAACAAAAGACATAAATGACAAGGCAATGCAGTCATTCTTAAGTAAAGGCTGCAAAGATTTTTTTAATCTGGATTAATTTGGCTGTTTATAAGTACACCTTTAGAACAACAAATTACAAGATAACAGGTAATATTGTCCTAAGATCTTTATGTAAACTTGGGTTCACTCTAGCATTTATAACTACAACTATAAAGTGTGTTTGACATGTTAACTGAATATCTGTTTCTTGCTAGATTTTGTTACCTTTATCACCCAAAAAGGCCAGAGAAAGTGTAAACATAGTTCCATGGGCTGGGATTCACTTTGAGTGGCAGTTATGGTGGAGAGGAACCTGTTCATAGGTCAGACTAGAAGGTCACATCCTCACAGGGTGGACAACCCTGCCTCAGAAACAGGGTGGCATGTGAAAGTCCTTCTATACATGCACACACATAAATATTAACCTTTTTGTGCAGGTGCAACTTGTTTTAAAGATGCTGGTGTACTGATAATTTAGTTTGATGTAATTTTTTCATGTTTTCATCCAGCTGCTTTTATGTGCTTTGTCATATGACAGAGTCGGAGACAGATGCCACTGCAGTTGAGAATTTTATTTAAAAAACTGGCAGACAAATCCAAAACATGAAGCAATCTCAAAAACAGGAACACGCAAAAGGTCAGACAATCAGCAAACAGTAATTCAGAGACAAAATCCAAAATACGAAAACCAGGAAGCAAAAGCGAGATCAAAAGACCAGGACAGCAAACGCATAAACTGAGGCTGGTTAAGTCAGGTGAATGAACTTCGCAAAGAGTCATTGTGAGCATCTGTATATATATAGGCTGAGGGTGTGACTGGAAACAGGTGTGACTTGTTAACATTCGGGTGAGTGTGAACGTGCCGGTGGGAGGGGTGTTGGGGATTATAGTCCGCGGCGGCCATGCTGCGTTGTGTTCTGGGAAATGGAGTTCTCGGTGGATTCCCCAAAGAAGAGCTCATTTTCTCTTTCTTGGTCTACCTTGGGGCGAGGGGCTGGTCATTCAGCGTGCTTGGCATGGAATTCTTGGTAGATCAAAAGGTAGAGAACGTTGTGTGCTGGAATCCAACACTGCTCTTCGGGGCCGTAGCCCTCCCACTCCATGAGATACTCCAACTTTCCATTTTTATGAACATGCCGGTGGAGAGAGGTGTTGGGGATTATAGTCCGCGGCAGCCATATTTGTATGCCATGATGTTTTCTGGAAAGTGGAGTTCTCGGTGGATTCTGGCGTTGGCGTGACAGTACTGATGTGGGTGGAGCAGCAAAACAGGGGTGTGACAGTCAAAATCTGCTGGTGCAGCAGGATTTTCAAACCTACTGCAGGTCAATATTGCACTATTGTTATGGCCTCCGAAACATCCTCTAAGTGCAAATGTAAGGCCAAGCAAAAATCTGTCACTTTTTCTTTACAACTTGATTTTGTGGCTCTACTCTTTTTATGTCATTCATCTTTAATAATAAGTTATGCCCCAAATACTAACTAAATACGATGAAATACGCTGAAAAAAGTAACATATGTAGCACTGCAATGATTAGTCCGAATAATCAATACTGTTGCTTATGTAAGGAATGACACACGGCAGACCGTGCTGAAAATAATGCACACCGGGGGGGAGTGATGCGGCACAACACGCAAGCGGAAATCAACCGTGCTGTGGTATAAGAAAAACTATCAGCGTAGATGTTTATATTCGACTAGTTGTTTACTTAACAAAAACAGAGACATGTTAAAATGTAATTCTTTAGTGAAGCCACTGGGTGCAGCAGCATCGCTGTTACTATTATAATAAATAGCATTGCGCAAAACTGTTTTCAGGCCCAACACTAAGGCCATTTTTAAAAAACACACACACAAAAAAAACAGATCAACAGTTTTCACTTGCAAAAGGCTTCTTGCTTAGATAACCAGAAGGCTCTAACTGAGCCGTCAGACTAAACACAGAAAGAAGGTTTGTCGCTTCGCACCGAGTTCATGTAAACAGAAGTGATAGAAAACACGGCCACACACTCTCTCTCTCTCTCTCACACACACACACACACACACATAACTTTTTAAATAATGGAGAGAGGAGTCAAAAAGAGCAAAATCAAAAACGTAAAAGTTTCACACTAAACAGTAAACACTGTTATAGCATCATATTACATATTGGGGCATATTTTTTTCAGTGTAGCAGTAAGTAGTAAGATGTAGTAGTGAAAATAATATGTGCAAAGATGTGATGAAGAGTTAGAAAGATCGAAATTAAAATCCACAAATTTCAAGCATCTTGTGCTTTTACTTAAAATACCCTGGCACTGATGAATGGTCTGTTTGGTCAGAAGATGTCCATTATTTTCGTATAACAGCATGGCTTGGACAGTAGTTCTGGCTGTAACATGATTAATGCGCTCGTTTGAACGCTTTTTTTTTTTTTTCTTAGAATTTTTTTCTCTAGTAACAGCTCAGTAACAGGACATGTTTGGTGGACACCCCACATAATCTAAGAAACAGATAAACAGATTTAAATGATAAACAGATTTAGCAAAATAAAATGTACTGGATAATCGTTGATGTGGTGACATTTTTTATTAGGAGGTATTTATTTAACATTTATGGAAGGAGTCTCGGTTGTAAGTGTTTTGTAACAGTCAAAGTTTCCCAGCTCAAGAAAATCTTCAGGACAGAGGAGTTTATGCTTTCCCATTTCTTGGTAAAATGACAGGCTGTGCTTACATAACATAAGCGATATCAGGAGATAACTTGTCTCTTGGATGTTCCAAAGCATTAAATCTAAATATAAACTGCTAAAATGCGTTTTGGGGTGGGGTTGGTTGGGTAGCGGCACTCTACGCTGCACATCATGCTGTATCACACCCCCCCAGTGTGCATTATTTTCCTGTAACAGCACAGTCTGTCATGTCTTCCTTATTTTTGCAATTCCTTAGTTATAAATTCCATTCCTTGGTAATGTATATAGCTTATTGCTATAGTAACAGGGAATAACCATTAGATTAGTCCTAGAGGAGAAATTCAGAAGAGTAACAAAAAGTTAAATGTTAAGCTGTTCCTCACAGTTTTGTTTCAGCCATTCTCATTTATAATGATTCAATTGTCGATTCATTCACATGAATAATCTATTATTAAAATATCTGGTTTTTGTAGCCCTGGCAGTCTGCGGAAACCTGTCAAATATCACTGTGCTGGAATTCTGACAGTCAAAAATGACGTTTTGGGGTTTTTTTTGTTTGTTTTGCCTATACCATACCTTTACATCTCTGCTTTAAGAAAACAACTATATTTTCTCAGAATGATGTAGAAATGTTCGTTCAAAACTTGTCTAGGCTTTCTACAAATCTTACTTTAGATAAATAACAACCCAGTTTAACAAATATAGCTAGAATTATATTTTGACAATTCTAGTTTCATATTTTTATAGTAATAATGTTTATTTATTATGTTTATTTTGTGTTTATTACATGTTAAACAAACGTTAAATCAATATAGATATTTTTAGACAATCATGCACTGGTGTCTTTCAGTGGAATTGAAAGCGAATCTTTAAATGCTGTTTCCTCCCTTTTTTATTTTTAGTGGTAACAAGACTTTGCTTGTGATTGAGAAATGTGCAATAGTGAAAAAACTGTCAGTCCAGGAATGTCTGCAGTTTTCCAAACTGTACATAGGAAGGTCAAAATTTTCAAACAACACACCACTTAGATTTGTTCACAAGGTTACCACCATGGCCACACAGGCCAACGCTGTGATCCTGCACATTATTTTTATGTTTGTGCTTCTTCACAAAAATAAGGTAGGACAATTGCATTCAATCAGTGATAATCCTTCACATTCAATGGCAAAAAGAATTCTTCACTTTTATAAAACCTGTACATTCAGCCTGGCCTAGATTTGGAGAAACAGGAACACAAACAGTACCTGTCGGTCTTTCGGTGTACCAGCTGTGTCTCTCGCTCAAAGGAGTGGCAGCGATGCAATGTGTTCTGTATGCAGTGCAGACTAAGGCCTTATGTGCTGCTGTTCCAACTCACCTGTAGCCCCTGAAGCCTTCCCTCAGGTCTTGTGAGTACTCTGCTTACTCCACCTAAAATACCTTTCAGTGGAAACTGTGCTGCTGCCTGAGGCTCTGTGTATCATGTAATCATCTCTCAGAAACTTTCAGTCCAGATACTTCAGGTAATGAGTGTTGTTCTGATGCCATTGTTCTCTATGTGTTCACCTCCATCACAGACGCTGATATGAAAGAAAAAGTGGCGCACACACAAGCTGCAGGAAGTAGGCACAACTAATCACTGATGGAGGAAGTAGTACTGTGGCAGTTTCAGCGTTAAATCACCCAGCAGGGATGAGCGTGACTGCAGCCATCACGCTTCCTGATCTGGGATTACTGTACAGCAAACGGGCTGCAGGGCTCACGTCTCACTGTACTACACAACACAGTGCACACGCTAGAGCACGACTTGTATTATTGGGATCACACGAGACAAAGGCTAAGCTCATACTCAAATACACATTTGATTCACGCATAGCACACAACTAAACACACACACACAACTAATCATAACTAATTCATCTTCTTCATTCTTTATTAAACTGTGAGGATATTTATTATGCAATCAGACACAGATAAGCTACCTCTGTCTCTTTCCTGTTCCAGAATTTTCGATGTATTGTTTAGTCACATACACAGTAAACAGTGCAGACACTCCATGATCAAAGCCAGATCGAGAGAGAAAGAGAGAGAGAGAGAGAGAGAGGGAGAGAGGGAGAGAGACCGACTGCATTGTAAATTGTACTCAATTGAAAACTGATGCAAAACCATTTCTTTCACAATAAAGAGAAGTGTATGTCTTTATATTTGGACATATAGCAATATCTGGGGGGAAAAAAAGAATGTTAAACCCATTTTGGACTAAACTGTGTACTTTGTGTTTTCACAGGCGGTAGGTATGGTAGGGATGCCTTTTGTGCTGCATTATTCACACAGGACAAGGTCTTTCACAAACAGGAAGTGAGAACTCGCAAAGCAGATCATTGTGTGTGTGTGTGTGTGCGTGTGTTTATGATTAGATGCTAAACCCATGTGCTCATATGTCTTTGCATGTGTGTTGCATACTGATAAGCGTGATTTTTGCATGATTGGGTGTTTAACATTTTCATTTGTTCTTCAGATAAACGTGAGAATGAAGCTGATGCTTGTGGGCTTCAAAAAGCTCAATCTTTTGATTACACACAAACAATCATTTCAATGCAAAAATAAAAGAAACAGAAAAGGGGGTAATGAGAGAAAAACTTACATGAACTTGGTTTAAAACCAGTCACCCCATTATTGAGCAACAGTCATAAATGTGGTTTGCCTGCTTCTAAACCACAAGTCCATTTGCATATCGTTTGATGCTCTGTTTCCTGCTGCAGGCCGAGCTGAAATGAGAAGCACCAAATGCAAAATGTCTCTGCCTCATAATCTCTCTCTGCATCTCTGACAGTACTGAACATACGAGATGAACACAGGAGGGCCAGGCGTGCGCAGTACTGTACACATTCTCTCTGTCTCTGACAATAATAAGGAAAATTTACAGCTCCAGGCTTAACAACCACGAAAGAGAAACAAGAGAGGCAAAGACAAAGAGAATGAGAGAATGACAGGACTAAGGGCGGAATGCGCAGCTGGAGTTATGTACATGCATTTTTGCACTTAACAGTTTTCAGTCTAAGATTATCATCTCTCTCTCTCTCTCTCTATACCTCATTAGAGATGTTGTGCAGGTCCTATGCAGCTAAAACATCACAGATGCTCTGAGAATAAAGGCATGCTAGACTACACAGTGCGCACAAATACTGCTGCAGTACTGTTATTGTATAAATCACCATTAGAACCGCATTATGAACTAGCCTGCCGTATGAACAAAAAACAGAGTATGGATTTCACACCACAAAAAAACCCATAAAGTGTATTACACATGTAGAGAAAAACCCCATGGTCCATAAGAATCTTTTTGTTTTCTTGGATTTAAGCTTGGTCATCCTCCATAACCCTGACCAGGATAAAAGTGGTTGCTAAGATGAAAAGATGAATGAATGAATGAATGAATTTTGTTTTAAATATTCTGAGTTTTATTTTGTCTGTTTTTTTTTTTTAATTCCCATTTTCTCCCCAATTTGGCCTTGCTAATTCCGACCCACTAGCTTAACCCCACCCCCACCCCATAACGCCTTCCCACCCCCCAACCACATCTACTAACTGGAAAGGGTGTGACAAACATATGCTTCTTCTGAAGCCAACATCCACAACTGCTGCTGCTGCTGCGTCACAGGGCAGCATAACACACTCGGAGGAAAGTGCTATCTGCCCTCGTCTGCAGACCTGAGTGTACTCTTGTGGTCATCTCTTGTGGACTCCCCTCTTCAGCTCACCCCATAGGTTTACATTGTTGTTTAGGTCAGGGGAATGGGAGGGCCATGCCAAAAGCTTGATTCTGTGGTTACTGAACCATTTTTATATGGATCTGGATGCATGCTTTAGATCAATGTCCTGATGGAACATCCATTATGACTCAATTGTTACTTCGTGGCAGAGGCAGCCAGATTTTGATTTAAAAAACTTCTGGTACTTCATGGAGCCCATAATGCCATGGTTTATGGTAACAAGGTTTGCAGCACCTTCATAGGTCCACAGCATCAGAGATCCTACACCATACTTAGTATGGATTAGGTTCTTTGATGTAAAAACATCCTTTTTTTTTTACACCTTGAGTGTTTGTTGCCTAAAAGCTCTTTTTGTCTCATCTGAACATAGAACATGGTTCCAGTCAAAGTTCCATTAGCATCTAGTGAACTTAAATTTGTGTTAAATTTTCTTTAAATGAAAGAAAAGTCTTTCTTCTGGCACACCATTCAAATAGTTTCTTGGCACAGAGGTGGCGTAGATTTGGAGATTTGATGAAGCCAAAATGTTACCATCTTCTGAAATCTCCAACTGTGACCCTTGCAGCGATTTCTGCCTCATTAACTACCCTCTTCTGTGCGCATGGGGGCAAAAAACACTTCCTCTTCCAGGCAGGTTCATTATGGCTCTTGTGTTCTAAACTTTATTAACAGTGAATATGGGCATTTCAGGCACGTAGCTATTTTTTTTTTATATAGCCATTGTCTTATTTATGAAGGTCAACACACTTTCAGGTATGTATTATATAAGCTTCCCCATGTTGATGAATGAAGGAATGTTAACCACAAAGTTTTTCTTAAGGTTTTCTTAACCTTTTTACCAATCTTTACCAAGGGTGCCAATAATTCTAGTGCTAACTGTAACTATTTGACTTGCTAGCTATTATTTTGGCCATACATGGTTCCTCAAGATTGAAGTGGATGGTTAAGTGTTCTAGCTTTCCAAAGCTCTTCTACCTGGAACCTTTTCTGACAGAGAAACCCTCTACTGCAGTGTTCGACATAGATTCTTTAAGGCTAAACAAACCAAAAAGCCATTTAGGATACCAGAGGGAACCATTTTCTGTAAGTGAGCTTATACCTGAACTGACATACTGTAGGGCTGTTCAGGAAGTCTGGATTTAAAGGTGTGCGGCACATATGAAGTGATTTACAAATGATATACATAATACATTTCTGGGAAACACTGAAAAATCTGAGAATATGCTCAGAACTCTTATGTCTGATTCTCATTAAAAAAAATCGCTCAGGTACAGGATCAGGTTCCTTAACTACCTTTAATTAATCAAGCACTGGAATAATGTATATAAACATATATAAATGGTTATTTAGTCATGCTCAGGGTCCCTGAAGGATTAGTGGTTAGGCCACGGCGCTCTCACTGCCGAGGCCCGGGGTTCGATTCCCGGCCAGGGAACCAACCCCAGCCACTGGGATTTCACACGACTGTGCACTCCAAGTGCTGGTCGCAAGCCCAGATAAAACGGGGGATGGTTGCATCAGGAAGGGCATCCAGTGTAAAAACTGTGCCAAATCAAATATGCGGAACAATGATCTGCTGTGGCGACCCCTAACGGGAGCAGCCGAAAGAAGTACAGCATTTAGTCATGCTCATCTTTTGTGTTTCTCCATATTGTAATGGATGAAAAGATTTTTCCAGTCATTGCCAGTTGTTGTAATGTGGCACATAGTGTGGTATTTATTTGAAAAAAAAATAAAAAATCAGCCTCATTCATTTTTGAAAGGGAGGATGAAATCTTGCATGATATTTTATCTTATTTTGTCAAGTTCAGATGGCACAACACCTTATCTGTCCCGTTTGCTTCCTAACATTTTACCTAACTTTTCTTGTGACATGCTACACTGCAGTCAAAAGCAAGAACTCACATCATTCCAATATGACTTATAAAATTACATCTCTAATGTTCTGCACAAGAGTTTGGAGAATATTTTAGTGCTGCTTTAGAGATTCACAAAGCAATTTTGCTGTCTCATAATATGCCCAGTGGGAATCCTGTGGGAGACAATTGCTGCACTGGTAATTTTATAATTTTTAACTTAAAAGCACTGATAAACAACATACTATAAATTATATTTTAAAACCTTGCTTTTAAACAAAATACTGCTATATTCCTTTAAACTAGGGCTCTTGCTTTAACATTATCATATCTATGACTCCTTGACTTTAGGACACCTGGACTGACATTTTTTTAAGATCTAAACACAAGTCAAATTCTCACTGCTTCTCAATAGTGGAACATGTTTATTTCTAGCCCTGACTAGAGCCGGGGACCAAACTTGGAACCCAAAAAATATCCAGCCCTACACCTTAAGACTTACCTCTTAAGGTTGCACCATTTTTTCCCTCCATTTTCTCCCCAATTTGGTCACCTGCCAATTCCCTTCCCCCAGCCAGCTCTCGCCTATCACACGACAGCTACCAACCAGGGAGGGTGAAGGCTATCACGTGCTTCCTCTGAGACAGGTGAAGCCAGCCAAGTGCATCTTTTTAAACTGCTGCTCATGCTGCATCAGAATGCTTTTCTGTTGCATCAAATGAGAGCCCAGGCTTACATGAATTCTTCATAGCCAGAGGTAGGAAGAAGTCCCAAGTAAAGTCCTAAAAGAAGTCCTACATCAACTTACACTATATGGCCAAAAGTTTGTGGACACCTGACCATCACACCCATATTCTTTACCACACACCAAACTGTTGCCACAAAGTTGGAAAAACAGTTCTATAGGATGTCTTTGTACACTTTAGCATTACAATTTTCTTTCACTGTAACTAAGGGGCCTAAACCTGTGCCAGCATGACAATGTCCCTGTGCATAAAGTGAGGTCCACAAAGACATGGTCTGCCAAAACTGGAGTGAAGAACTCGAGTGTCCTGCACAGAGCCCTGACCTCAACCCCAATAAACACCTTTAGGATAAACTAGAATACTGACTGAGCCCCAGACCTCCTCACCCAACATCAGTGCCTGGCCTAACTAATGCTGTTGCAGCTGAATGGGCAGAAATCTCCACAGCCATGGTGAAATATCTAGTGGAAAGCCTTCCTAGAGGAGTGGAGGTTATTATAACAGTAGAGGGGGAATAGGATGTTCAAAAATCATGCAGATACTGGCCAGCAGCTTCAGGTAATGTTGACACCAACCATCTGAATGGAGGGAAAATGTGATCTCAGTGATTTTAATCACTGATTGTTGATATTTCTATAATTGCTGATCACCTGGAATTTTCATGTACAACAGTCTCTAGAGTTTACACAGACTGGTGCAGTAAAGAAAAAACATCCAGTGAGTGGCAGGTCTGTGGACGGAAACGCCTTGTTGATGAGAGAGCTCAATAGAGAATGGCCAGACTGGTTCTAGCTGAGAGAAAGGCTACAGTAATAACCACTCTGTACAGTTGTGGTGAGCATCTCAGAATGCACAACACGTCAAACCTTGAGGGAGAACACCACATTGGGCTCCACTTCTGTCAGCCAAGAACAGAAAGCTGAGGCTGCATTGGTTACAGGCTCACCAAAACACTTGAAAACTGGAAACACGTTGCCTGGTCTGATGAATCTCGATTTCTGCTGAGGCAAACAGATGGTAGGATCAGAATTTGGCACCAAGAGCATGAACCCATGGACCCAACCTACCTTGTGTCAGCAGTCCAGGCTGGTGGAGGTGATGTAATGGTGAGGCAAATGTTTTCTTGGCACACTTTGGCCCGTTAATACCAATCAATCATCGCTTGAATGCCACAGCAGGTCAGAGTACTGTTGCTGACCATGTGCATCCCTTCATGACCACAGTTTACCCATCTTCTAACATCTACTTCCAGCATAATAATGCACCATGTCACAAAGCAAAAGTCATCTCAAACTGGTTTCATGAGCATGAAAATGAATTCAGTGTTCTTCAGTGGCCTTCCCAGTCACCGAATCTGAATCCAATAGAACACCTTTGGGATGAGGTAGAACATTCGCATTTCATTCACAGCATGAAAGTGAATCTTTCAGGAATCTGCAGGAATTGCGGGTTACAATCATGTCAACATGGACCAGAATCTCAAAGGAATGTTTGGAATTGTCTTGTGGAATTAATGCTACAAAGAATTGAAGCTGTTTTGAGAGCAAACGGAGGCCCTATCCAGTATTAGTATAGTGTTTCATGAGTGTATGAGTGTGATGGTCAGGTGTCCACAAACTTTTGGCCTTACAGTGTATAAACAAGTGAGAATGCATTCCTCACTAAAATTAGTACCATTTTTAAATTTCATTTTATATAATTAAAATATCTTTTTTTTCCAATTCTGTCATCTAATTAATTACTCGAATCTGACCTGAATCTACATTTCAATTCAAAGCAATACAACGTGTTTAAGTAAGTACTTTTGGTAATATAAATGAACACCCTATGGAAGGTTATGCTCCAGGCAGTGCGAAACTGTTCAGTACAGTCTTGGTCTAATGACTATACAGATTACTGCATATAAGTATTGTATTGCAACATAAAATAGGCAGATTACACAACAGCTTAAAACAAATCAAATAAGTGGTCTCTGCAGAGCTGTTTTTTTTTCTGGCCATTAGGCATTAAGCTCTGTCTCAACAAAAAGTTAATCTCCTTTCTTACACATGGACATTGTCCTACAGAATATGAGCAGCAGAAGCAAAGTGCTACATGTGGCCTTCAGTAATAAACATGCATGGACCAGTCACGTGCATGGCTTTTATGAGCAATACCTTTTATATAAAATATTTATGGCTGTGATGTCACAACTCATTATGGATAGCGAAACATATGGATGTAATGTAGATGAGAGATGTGTCACCAGTGCTGTTACATTACAGCTTTTCAGACTTCTGCGTCTGGGCTTGTGGAGATGCTCCAGTCTTCATATGACTGTGAGCATAACAAAGATCTAGAGAGAACAAGAGCATGGGAGTAGAGCATGACGTTTCAGTTCTTGTCTAACAGCCCGTAGCAAAAGACCTTTAGCACATGCAACACCTCTTCACTGCACAACGGAGCGCAGAGAGCAACGGAGAGACACAAGAGAAAGGTGCTCCCCACTGCATTCGACTGTCACTTGCAGCAGCCAAAAGAGAGAGAGAGAGAGAGAGAGAGAGAGAGAGGAAGACAGAGAGAAGAGAGTTCGTTGTCTAAATCTGCCTGGAGGGTTTTTGGCACCCATCCCCCCTGACTCTGTGAATTCATAATGAGAAAGGGAATTCCTTCTGATGACCAGTAATGACACACTTACACACACATGCAGGTTGTTATGGCAGTAACAGGAGGCTCTAATGTGGGATTGGGATCTCTAGAACGTTCTCTTTAACAGACCTTTTCAAACAAAAACAAATCCTGTAACAGTTTTGCCATTATTTCAATGAATATAAAATACACATGTAAATATTATGTGGTGTTAATCCTGTACTGTAATAACAGAGAGACAATGTATAAACACACTCCAACTTACACCATAGCTGCCTGACTAGGACGATTACTGCTCAACATTCTTTGGTAGTTTGTAAAGCAGCCTGCTCAGGAGGTTGCAAATGTGGTTTACATCGTCTACTTACAAGTTTCACAAAGTATCGCACACAATTCAAAACAGGCCCTGTTTCTGTCTGAACTGTGAGAATAGCTGCAGTACATGTAGGACTGAACAGACATTCCAGAGGATGGTACAGCTCCCCCTCCCAAAAAAATAAAAATAAATAAATAAATAGAAATCCAGCCATGGTCTACACTTAATAATAAGGTGAAATATGACTGCAATAATATAAGCTATTTACATGACTTATTATATGCAAATTGGTTCGCTCATCCTGATATTGCTTCCAAGTGGTTCCCCACTCTCCTGCACTGTGCTCTATCAGTCCGACAGTAACACTGTCACTGGACGACCTTGAGCATGATCTACACATACCTGAACCGCTCAGTGACACAACACAGACATATATGAGTGCGTCTCTTCTGTACATTAATTCCTGCTCTCTCTTTCGTTGCCATCGGTTCTCTGAAAATGTGAATCGGAAAACGCAGCAGCATAAAAAAACAAACAAAAAAAAGCTGCAGCTAGAAAACAATCTGTTAATTACACCACATAGATCTTTCTCTTAGCAAAAGCAAGAATGCCTCCTTTGGCTGTATAAATGTCCTCGCAAGCACAACAGACGCACTGAGAGTACAGTGAAAAACTCGGTCCAGTCACCGCAGTCCCAACGTGTTTCAACACGACAGCCGTCTTTAATCAAACAGCACCAGGAAAACACAGGAACACTGAGTGCTTCATTGTGCCTGTGTGGACACTGTCGTCCTGCATATCAAGGGAATACAGAGCTCCCTTTCCCTTCACACTCCGTTGTTTAATCTCTTTCTCTCTTTCTGTCTCACTCTCTTGCTCTCGGCTCGTGCTGCTCTGGTTTCATGTGCACTCTGCTGGGGGATTCCTGCTAATTGCTTGCACATTCCCGTCTTCCTCTATTAAAGCCAGGTCACCAATCCCCTTCCCATTCACAGTATTGCCACAAGACAGAGGACGACAGAAACAGAGAGACACACACAGGCAGAAAGAGTGAGACGGACATCCTTTGGAACAACATGAGATCTGTGTACAGGATATTGGTATTCACTCTGAAACACGGATTTGAAAATACTGTACAACAGGCACAAGGGAGGGAAACGGGGTGACTGTGCATGATTACACATCATCTAATTAAGGCTAATAAAGAGCTGGTCTCAATTTACACTATAAGACTGTATGTGCAAGTTTGATTACATGAGCCTATGTACATAAATGCATGTGCTTGTATATAAATGTGTACTCAGTGTGAGATTTCTCCTCACATATGCACATGCGCAGCTTCACAATCAAAGGTCGGAATTTAGCAACACTGGCATCCTCCGACATCTTGAAGCAATCTCAACTTTGCTGGGGGGTGGTTATACGCCTAAGTGTGTATTTTTGCATGTATATCTGTGTGCACGTGTGTGAAGGAAGTTTATGACATGCAGTATTAAGGACAGAGTAGAAAATTCCGGGTGAAAAAAACTGTGGTAAATACACAAGCAGTACATTTGGGATGATTTCTGTATGCTACATTTATTCCATTACAAAGAGGCAATGGCAAGTTTTTCTGCTTTATCTATTGTGATGGCTGAGATGCTAGTATATTCCACTGTGTCATAGTCCCCCCACCACCACCCTCACCTCAAAGTACATACACAACACCGTTCCTTCTCTTTTTAACATAGAAAAATGCACATTTTTAACCCTTTTGAATAAAGCACACTCAGACATGGAACTACATTCAGAGCATTGCAATGGAACACAATAAATGAACAGGCGCAGGGAAATGAAGCCCTGCGTGATCCAAATGTTCGTCTCGGCAGTTCCTCTACCCACAGACACTGATTCTGTTTTTTGTATGAGGGCATGTCTTCATTGGCGATTTATAGCACACCATAAAAACACAGAGCATCCACTGAAGAGTGCATGATTCTAATTTCCTCTGTACAGTGTCATTTGCACTACTGGACAACTACAGGGTCACACATTTTGTTAATGCAATAACCTACTTAGTTGATGACCAATTCACTAATCTCACACACGCACACACAGATGAAGCTCCCCAGAAAGACCATAGTTATTTACACTGCACCATCTGTGCCTACAAATGAGAAGTGTAAGTTTAATGAGAAAATAGTAAATAAAGGAATCCAGAGACAGACCTTTCATATGTGTGTAATGAAAGACGAACAGGCGATCACGTTGCTCGTTAGAGAAAGGCAGTCATAAAGGCAGGGACATTCTTCATTACATGAGCCTTCACGCATGCTAAAACATTAATCTCGTTAATCCTGTTCTCCTCTGCCATGCTGCTGCTCCAAAACTCACTTCCATCATGCATCAGCCTGCCTGTTCCCTCATGTACAGTCAAGGAGTCAAGGACAGACACGAATTTGATTTCCAATAACTGGGCCTTCAAATCTACCCTGTGTGTGCAACATGTGTGTGTGTTGAGGGGATATTAGGAGCAAAAATGGATCACAAATGCAAAGTCATTTTTTCGAGCAAAAACAAATGTACTGACAGACCGTCAAACCAAGTAGTTGATTTTGCGGAAGGAAAAAAAAAACACGTAATTTGCCAAAATACATCACACGAGCAAATCATCACTGTCTTTCAATCACCTAAGTTTACTCTGCTTGTTATTATTAACACGTAATAAATTTGATGGAGACATTAGCCGCTCTTTCACTTTCTGCTGAACCTGAGGACAAAATATGTAAAGTAGTGTACATGTGTATCTGTATGTGTGTGTGCACACACAGACAGTGTGTGTATATTCTGAGAAAATGTGACTGTGTGTACACTATGTTCCCATTCCTATGATTTTTAAGACAGATGAGTGTGTTTCTAAGAAAAGGTGAAAGCAGGATGTGTGTCTATTAAAACAGGAATGTGTGTATGTGTGTGTGTGTGTGTGTGTGTGTGCTGCAGGATGAATAAGAGTGTACGGCAGCATCACACCTACAAAAAAAAGCTCTAGTGTCCCAGAGCATCGTCCTGTTCTACAGGTATTTCATGCGAGCTGTGTCTCTCCTTCTCTTTCTACACCTCGCTCCACTGTTTGTGTACACATTAGTACATAATAGTGTGAATGTATGCGCATTTAATTTTGCATGTGTGGTTCTATGAAAGGGCATGATATTGTTTTTCCTTTTTTTCCCTTGTTTGTTCGGCAAAGATTAACGACATAAAAAGCATTTACGGCACATTCCAGAAGACTAGCCCAAAAAGCCTGTCTGCATTCCAGTGTAACGCACCCCCAAAAAAACAGCACCAGATCTCGGGAAAAACACTCCGCAGACCTGCAGGATTCAGCCAGAAGAAAACTTAAAGCAACACACGCTCACACTCACAAACACACACGCTTACACGCAGCTTGTCTGCAGCACATTTTTTTTGCACACACAATCTTGGGGTTTAGGGAACCCTTGGATGCATTGTCGTGACAGTGCAGAAGCATGCATGTGTGCGCGCGTGTGTGTATGTGTGTGTTTGCGTGTGTATGTGGGCATGTGTGTTTGACTGCATGTGGGGTTCTTACCGGACGGCACAAAATGAAGAACTTTGTTTGGTTCCATGATTGCTTTCTCAACCCATCATTTTCCCGTAGTCCAGTCACTAATGAGGGGAAGATCACCTATACTCTGCTCTCCTCCTATCTCCTCCTTTCTCCCCCTCTACCTCTCTCCCTCTCTCTCTCTCTCTCTCTTGCTCCCTCTCAGACAGTTTCAGTGAGTCAGCCTCGCTCTGCCTTGCCACAGCTATGACTCTGGGTCCTAAAGCCTGCCCCTCTGTTTCCCGCTGTCTTTCTATCTACCTGCTGCCTGCAGTCATAACTATATTATACTCCATACTGGTATGTGTGTGCATGTCTGTGTGTGTGTGTTTGGGCTGGGAGTGAAGTCTGATTACGAGCATCAGTGTAATGTGTGTGAAATGGAGGGTTTGGGCAGCTGTAATAATCAGTATGCTTTATAAGAATATGTAGTAATACAAACGACACAACCACAGACTATGTATTGTGGAGTGCTTGGCTTTTTAGAGAACATCTGAAGTGACCACATCGCAATATTTCTGTATGTCTTTTGTGTTAGATTCCCAATCTTTCAACTACCTGCGGTTAGTTTATTCCTTACAATTACATTAAACTGCATTATATTTAATGTATCAGATCCTATTTTTCTGATTAGTTTTTGGACATCGCTTTGCTCTTCTAGTTTCAGAGAGTGCATCCTCAGTTCAGCTATAGCTGATATTCAGACACGGCTAAATTTTCTGGCTGGATATCAGGATTTTGAAGTCAATACTCCAATGTTCAGTCATTTTTCTGATCACTGAACACTGGAGCATTAACTCGTGGCTATTTGGCTGAAGTCTGAAAGTACTTCTTTACCAAGGCTGATTATTTATTTGTTTTTGTTTTTCCTCGACAGCAGGATAGGGAGGATTTGCAGGGTCTGGTTTTTATTTCTGCCCACACTATGACTCTTATAAAAAGAGTAGAATTATTCTCTGCTCTACCCATTTAGTTGGCATCAAAGGATCTTTCCACAGCACACACCTGTTGGCTGCAAAAGCGTTTTTAGAAGCATACATATGGAAGTGAGCGAGTGAGATGAGTGTATTCACTGGGTGGCAAAGGATGTTGATCATTTTACACATCACTGTGAGTGTTTATATAAGAATCAGTGCTGGTTTGGCATTGCTTTGTGGGGAGGCTACAGCTCATGTGTTGCATGTAGAAACTGCAATATCATTATTCACTAAACCACAACTGTGATTGCTGTCATGAAACTGATTGTACACATGACCAAAAGTTTGTGGATCACTCGATCAATCACACTCATATGTGCTCTTTGAATATACCATTCCAAATTTAGTCCCCGTTCACTGTTATAATAACTTCCACTGTTCTGGGAAGTCTTTCCACTACATTTTGGAGTGTGGCTGTGTGGATTTACTCATTCAGCCACAAGAGCATTAGTGAGTTCAGGCACTAATGTCGGGTGAGGAGGCCTGGTGCATTTTGCCATTCCAGTTATTCACAAAGGTGCTCAGTGGGGTTGAGGTCAGGGCTCTGTGCAGGACACTCAATTTCTTCCACTCCAACCTGGCAAACCATGTCTTCATGGACCTCACTTTTTTGTGCACATGTTTGGGAACAGGTTTGGGGCTCTTAGTTCCAGTGAAGAAAAATTGTAACACTACAGCATACAAAGACATCCTATACAAGTGTGTGCTTCCAACTTTGTGGCAACAGTTTGGTGAAGGTCCACATATGGGTGTGATGGTCAGGTGTCCGCATACTTTTGGCCATATAGTGTATATTAAATCCTGCAGCCAGGCAAGAAGCTTCTCGGCTATTCTTAAAAAGCTTAGCCACCCACACAGCAAACACTGTATCACGCAGTTAAGTCTATGTTTGTAGATGTATAATGTTACATACCTGTCTTCCTGTCCATCCACGAGCATCTATTAGTCTCACTTTGACCCAGCATGGGCCAAGCACAAATAAACAATCTCACCTAGGAGGAATCTGAAACTCCTCTAAAAGGAGTAAATTTTGCCAACTTTCAAATATGTTCCAACATACACATACGCATAAGAACCAAATAAAGATGTCCTTTAGGAGGACTGCAGTAGTATCTAGATCTGAACATGTTATTCAGTAAAAGTTCAGCGAATGGTGAATTCGTGGTGCGAGTACAGGATGCCAGGGGCACTCTGAGAGAAAACTCACCTTCAACTTTGACCTTGCCATTGTCTGTGATTTGGACACAGATGTCCAAAGGAACTGTTTGGGCTGAAAGGGGTGCACCATGTTTCAAAAAACCCACACACTCAGAGAGGTTTAGCATGAGGCACTGCCCCCTAGTGATGCTTTCAATAATTTGCAAACCTCATCATCTCCAAAAAAGGAGTACTGTTCAAGATGAACAATTCTCAGTTATGTACCTCACTTATAAAAACACAACCCCACATATGCACTAGTTTCCTTTAATAATGTGTCACTTATTATTTTATTGTGTCACTGTAGTGTTTGTCTTCTTACCTCACTTCCTCTCAGTGCTAAACAGTGATAGACCAATCACCAGCTTAAAAGGGAATGTTTATCTTTCTGTTCACCCTGGGGATTTAGGTAATGGATGCTGACAGTGGTAGTTTGGGCCAAACAGAACAAGCTCAAAAAGTGATCATTCAACATCACTCCACATGTACCTGTGCATTTTTCATTTCGCACTCTCTACTCAAAAAACACACATTCACTTATACACTCAATGTCTTTTTTTTGTTCTTTTTCTTGTGCTCTCTCTTGCTCTCACACACACACACACACACACACACACACTACAGCTGCAGGAAGAGGCAGCAGAGTTACTGAACAACAGAGGGTGGACCTTCCTTCCCCTGGATGCTCACCTCCAAGTTATATGTCAGTTTGTCTGTATGTGTGTGAGGCTTTGTGGTTTGTGAAAGCGAACGAGAGCCTGCTTGGCATACTTAACTAAATCTAATACGAGCCATGGCAATTGGCAACCTCCAATATTTGCAATTCACCAAATTTCAAAGTAGAAAAATGTACTGATTACTTGCCAAATGCAGACAAGAAATTTGGCTTCTCTTTGGTACATCATACAGAGCTCTTCGAAAGCACTTTACCTAAAACTGTTGGCCAGGACACATATTCAAATGATAAAACTACAAGGCCAGGACAGAACATGAGAGCAAATATTAACCTAGATCTTCTTGCCTATAAGCATCTTTCAGGAATTATTTGGTAAGTCAAGTCTAATGAGTAAAATTAGAAATTGTACAATGGTTTTCAGATTTACAATTGTAAACATCATTTATGATTGTTTATGTAAGGAGTAACATTTAATTTACGCATTACTACCTCCACTTCGCACTGGGCTGTATAACACCACCCTGGCACAGGTTATTTCTGCTGAACATCACGGTCAGAAATGTGTTATTCCACATATATCACAGCGATTTGCCAAATATTACAATTTTTCAATTATTAATGAACAACCCATCATGGTTTTAACTGTTTATATTTACATTTAATGTTATGGAACTTCCTTTATCGCATAAATTATAGCAGTTACAAACAGTCGTTCCTTCACCAGCTTTTCTATTCCTCTCTCAATGTTAATAATTCACAATAAATGCACATTGTCATTCTACTGAGAATTGAGAAAGCACAAAGTCCTCTGTCCCGAACACTCTCCCATGCTGTGAAACTACTGACTATTACAAAGTGCTGACACCTGAAATTTATCCTCATAGAAAACCTACTTTTTTCTTTGTTAAACACGTTTTTTTTTTTTTTTTTTTTTAAATCTGTTTACT
>CM040977.1:19341402-19369652 GCA_022985145.1 Pangasius djambal
CTGAGCTCCTGAGAGCGGCCCATTCTTTCACAAATGTTTGTAAAAACAGTCTGCATGCCTAAGTGCTTGATTTTATACACCTGTGGCCAGGCCAAGTGATTAGGACACCTGATTCTGATCATTTGGATGGGTGACCGAATACTTTTGGTAATATAGTGTATATATATATATATATACACACACACATATATACATACTTTTGCTTATCTAAAAATTGGGTGGTTAGGTGGTTTGGCACAAAAGGTGCCATGTTCTAAGTTGTTTAACACATCTAGATGATGAAAGCTGAAATTCTGATCTATCATCTCATATTCATCCACTGCTCTCAAACCCAAATATCTTGAGTGTATAATTTCAAAAGAATTGGCCTTGCCGTTTCAATACTTTCGGAGGGGACTGTATCTGGTCAGTAGAGGTACTATGGTGGTCCCTTTTCAACAGTTACTTTTGACTTACAAAATGCATCTTACAAAATGTACACTTGATGACAAGGGTAGAAAATACTTAATTAGTAATTTTACTTCATTACTCTATGTATGTACTACTTGTGACTAGTTGTACTCTTACCTAATTTCATTTCCAAGAAAAAAAAAAGTGTTTTACTCCTTACCTTTTTATTTATACCTTCAAAGTACTCATTACAAATCACAAAGGATCCTGTTTTCATCCAGCCAGTGACTGTATGCTATATACAGTATCAATCGGATGGGCCTGGTTTAGCATTTAATCATTTCAGTTTTAAGCATCCTTTAAAAAAAACTATCAAGAATTGATATGCTAATTCATAATCTGCAGTGACCTTCTAATGCTACACAATGTAGTTAACAACACTGATATGCATGTGTGTATGAAGATCGACTGCCGTGTCGAACTTGAGGATGAGCGCTCCTGGCCCTACCTCAGTGTTTCAATGTTTTCAATATGCTGGAGTACACAAAGACTTGTACAAAATGAGGTGTTTTTTTTAGCCTCCCAGGACGGCATGAACTCCATCTAATTTGAAAAAGCATGCTGAGGTACATTTAACTAATTTCCTAACATAACATGGTTATATTTAACTAATTTTCCCTGTTTTCTCTGCTAATGAGGGTTTAACTAGCATGGATTAGTAACAACAACTAATGGCTAGGGAGCAGGTCAAATTCTAGCCAACAGTAAATTTGGGTTATTTACAGGATATTTCACTTCAGATTAATTCATTAGCAAACTATGTCATATTTACCAAAAATATAACCAGCAAACTTACAGAGATAGAATGATGTTTGCAGGAAAAATGGTGTAGTTTCTTTTTTTTTTAAAAACAAGGTGTACTGGCAACTCAATGAAAGCATTCATAATTGTTTACATGTCAAATTATCAAGTGACTCATATAAACAGTGGCATACCAAAACTTGACTGTTTTCTTCCTCCACATTAGATTCACCGAGATAAGACAGAGGCGTGTCTAGTTTTGCTTTTATTTCTAGGTAGAATTTCTGAACAGCGCAATGAGGTTTAATGTTATTGTCTAATTAATCAATATAATGATACAGGTCTCAATTCTTATGTCTATTTCAGCTGAAAGATCAGGGAGTGTTCTCATCTCAGAGCATTGCTCGTGTAATTACACAGGGGGCCAGAAATGAGTTAGAAAAAATCAGGGCCATATGGGTCTGGCTCTGCCATAATATAGGTGAGTAAATACACACACTGAAACAGCAAGAGAATCTAATCACTAAATGAACTGGCGAAACAGAGTTGCATTTTTTTCTTGAATGGAGCACACACTGCATGTAGTAAGCACAAATACTGTAATATGTAGAAATATGTATGATGCATGTTGCTCTATGAATATATTGTGTGCTTGTGTGTGTGTGTGTGTGTGTGTGTGTGTGTGTGTGCGCAGAATATGATTTGGATGGGTACCTGGGTCTTTCCCCAAAGCTCTCCACCCCAGAGGAAGTCATTAAGACGGGTCGTGGAGTATGTAGTGGATTTTCCAGCATCTGTCTAGAGATGTGCAGGTGACAAAGACTGCCAACGTGAAAAATGCTGGGATTGTGATAGTGGTAGACAAGCCATCTCAGTGACCTCTTCAGATTCTTTAATAAATATTCCATGCATTTTTCAGCAACAATGCATAAATTGGAGTAATAACATAATATTTTTTTAATGCTAATAAAACCATTCAGTGACCACTCTTGCCAATTCATGGAAGGCATTGTCATATACGTTCTCTCATTTCCATATGCATTAGCATTAGAGCAGTTTACCATTATACCATAAATATTTATAGTTTACCTGGAGTAAAGACTGACCTGACCTTGTTATCTCTCTGTGTTCTGTAGGGAAGTTGGCATTCAGTGTGAGGAGGTGAGTGGGTACAGTAAGGGCATTGGGCACTGGCCTGGGCACAGGCTGGCAGATAAGCCTTCTGACCACATGTGGAATGCTGTGTGGGTGAAGGGGCAGTGGGGGCTCCTGGACGCCTGTTGGGGAGCTGGAACTGTGAACATGGATACCAAAACCTTTGTTAAGAGGTTAGAATTCTGTCAGTGTTTGCGATAATGACGCCTGTATACAGTATATACAAACAAATAAATGTACAAAGATAAGTGCTAAATACTCATAGCACTATTGTTTTATATTAACATTGCTATTCTTGTTTAATTACTAGAAAAGAGATCGTGAATAACTCTTTGCGGTATGTCTGTTAGATTTGACGATTTTTACTTCCTGACTGAGCCAATAGAATTTATAAACTCACACTTTCCTGATGAAGAGACCTGGCAACTGCTGGACACTCCAATCTCTCTGGAACAGTTTGAACTGATACCATTAAAGACCTCAGCATTCTACACGCTGGGACTGACTCTTCTACAACCCACACAGTACAAAATAACCACAGGTCACACACCCACACGTACAAATACATTACACAAAATAAATAATAATAAAGGAATTAATGTATGTTCTCACCCACACTCTCAATAATGCAGACAATAACAGATTTGCATGCAGAAAAACAGTCAGTGCATAGACATACAGTGCAGACTGAGTTAATATCTGGCTCCTTTGCCCATTCTCCATAGCTCTGGGACCATACATCAGAGAGGCCCAAAATAACATTCTTCTTCTGTTTGTGAAGTTATTGTGTGCTTTAAAGATTAAAGCATCTCAGGGGAAGGAGGGCCAATATGTTATTGTTACTAAGGTTTCCTGAAACAGTGACAGAATACCCTCTGCACACAGCAAGGGATACAAACATATAAACACTGAAAGGAAAATGTAAAAGTGAAAACAGAAACTCCCTTACCAACAACATAGTTTCCATACGAAGTTGTAAGAGTTGTAAAAAAAAAAAATGCTATGAGTGGTAGACAATGCACCCCACCCTAATCTTAATTGTTCAGAAGAAAAAAAAAAAAAAAAAAAAAAAAAAAGATCTGGTTTAGCTAACTACTTACAAAAATGAGACTGTCTACTTCAAATACCGACCCCGACTAAGAAGCCTGTAACATTTTGTAAAACCTTTGTGTGTCTCGTAGATGATGGGGAAACAACTGTGTCTGTGAGCTCATGTGGACAGTTGACCTTTGCCTACGAGCTCAGGCAGCGGGACTCGGAGACAGGAGCTGCAAGGCAGAACGAGGTCGACGGCTCATGTGGTCTGCTGTCAGTGACGCAGCAGGGCATGAATCTTCGTCTGCTGCCACCAGAGCCAGGAACCTATGAGCTGAAACTGTTCGCGCGAACAGAGGGTGACTCTGGCACTCTCCTCTGGGTCTGTACTCTGGAGGTGGAGTGTCCGGCTGTCCAGCAGAGCCAGTCGCTGCCCGCTAACCCCTATCTGAGTTGGGGCTTAGGGTCTAATGCAGGGGTGCATGGGGTGAAGGGCTGCAGTGTGCCAAGCCAAGACACTCTGGAGGTTTGTGAGAGAGGCGAGTGTGAGGTAGTGCTACACACCTCGCGGCCCCTGATGATGGTGTGTGAGCTCATACACCCTGAACTTGACTTTGCTCTGGCTAAGCGCTGCCTGGCACTTCAAATAACAGCAGAGCAACTGGTGTGCAACGTGCTATGCCCATACAAAGGCTACTACCGTCTTTCTGTGTTTGTGCGTGATTACGATGATGGAAGTGGCTCCTTTCAGAATGTAGGGAATTTCCTGCTGCGATGCAGGGGCTTAGGAGTGAATCAAAATGTGCTATATCCCCCTGATATTAGTCCATGGTGTGGACCAGGAATGCGCACTCAAGCAGCTGGACTGTCGCAATTTAGCCACACAGGGGCATTGGTGAATTTGCCTCAGGGTCGCTGTAATATTACTTTCCACTGCACCTCATCACAGCTACAAATACACGCAGTCCTTAGTGCAGAGTCATACCAGAAGAACAAAGAAAAACTGAATCAGGCCAGCTTTCCACTGTCACGACACATTTTGCTCACATTCACAGACAGCAAGGTGACAGTGAGTGTGTGTGTGCCGCAGCCTGGAGTCTATCGCTTGGGTTTGTATGGACGCACACCACCTCAGCAAGACTACGCACCGCTGTGCGACTACGTGCTACGAAGTGTGTGTAACAGATGTGGAGAACCATTCCCGTGTGTGTATTCAGCGTGGGGGAAAGGGTGCGTGCTGCTGGAGCCACGTGGAGGCGTGCTGGCCCCACAGAGCTGGGTGTGTTTCCGTGTGCGGGTGCCGGCAGCACAGAGAGTGAGTGTGCTAGCAGAGCAGCGAGTAGATTTAAAAATGAATAAGAGCAGGGTGTGGGAGGGCAAGGCCTTTACAGGGAACATCACTCAAATTAAACTGACTGCAGCCACCTCTGACACCAGCGACATGGCCGTGCTCATGACCTTTGATGTCCTCAACCTGGAGAGTAAGCTGTGATGGAAAAGAGGGAGAGAGGGAGACAGAGTATGTGCGTGTGTAGGGCAGCTGAACAGTATCCATAAAGTGAGCTTGTTTATGACAGAAAGTTGCTTGTAATTCTTTTTGTTGTTTTTTTTTTTCTGTTAAATGGTTTGTGTTGTACTGGATGTATCTTTTGAAATGGCTAAGAAAGGCAATTTAAACATTTCTCAAACACAAGCATTGTAATGTCTCTTTGTTTTTCAATCCATGTTCTCTGATCTCTTATAGTGTAATTATAGACAATTTAAGAGGGAATGGTACAGCTCTACAGGGCATTCAAGTCACAGAAGGGCTCTTTGCGTGTTTAGCAGCAACTAAAGGCCAGAGTACAAGGCCCACTGGTGGATGAACAGCTTTTACATGGAATGTCACTCAAAAACTGCAAAAAGTATGGTTTAAATATGTCCTAAACCTAAGGATATACTGTTCATGTGTCAAACAGGACAAGATACTGAAGTGAACATTCATAATCCCTAAACTCATTGTCTGCGGTTACTGAGATTGGTAGGCCACATTTTACTACTGAAAAACTGTAACTAAAAATATGCTTGTACTGAACGAGGAAAAAACAAACGAGACAAATGAGCAGCACAGTATGTGGAATCATCCCAAATAGAAGGAAATGAGAAAGTCTAACTTTTTCCAATTTGGAGTCGTTTCGGCTAACAGACTGGACCTAAGCTCTACAGGAGCCAGAGGGGACACCCTTGTTTACATGCTGCAGTCATAACAAATAGGAGCTCAGAATGCACTTGGACTGCAGATCCATTCCAAACAAGAAGTAAAAACAATGTCTGCTATGTGTGTGTTTGTGTGGGTATTGCCTGTAGGGAGAAGGTCAAGTACTGCTGATGTAAGGTGCCAGTAATACTGTGTGTTTTGGATCTGTGTGAGGAGCTGGTGTAGTGATGTCTAGGGAGTTGTTGGCTTGTGTGTATGGACACATAGACAGGGTGTCAAGTCTGCTTGTCTTTGCATAAACAACTGCTTGGTATGTGGCCACGATTGGATGGAGACCAAAACTGAGGGCCAGGAAAAAGGATATGTACTATCAGATAAAAACACACACTTTTATTACAGCCTACACAGATGGAGAGAGAGAGAGAGAGAGAGAGAGAGAGAGAGAGAGAGAGAGAGAGAGAACGAGAGAACTAAACAGCCCTATTGATGGCAGGCTCTGAAGGTTTGTGTTGATACAGGACTTGGCATTTTCAAAGATGTTACCACCATGTGACAAATTCACTACTGAGGGTATAAACATTAACACCCACCCACACCAACAAATGTGACTCACTAATGATGAGACCATCCAGAAAATGCAGAGAAACCCACAATCAGCAAACTGAAAACGCGAGACGACATCCATTAAGCGGGTTATAAATAGTTTAATGGATTACTTAATCTCATAAATACAACATATAGATTATAAAAAGCATAAGTCACAGGAGAAAACAGGAGTTTCAGTAGTTTTGTGCAAACACAACTCAATTATTTGAACTTTCACACACTTTAGTGAATCTCTAACATTTTGGCACTTTTCAAGTACAACAGTTCGAACCATTTTCACCACAAATATCAGTATGAACTCCAAACATTGGGTATTCTGAGGTAAAGCCTTAGGAATCCATTATTCCTTTTCCTTTATCTTCTCTCTAGAACTAAAAAGGTTCAGAAATAGCTTACTTTGTCCACAGTCCGGACGGAATGGGAATGTGTTCTTTGTGCAGGCAATAACATACCGACTATTCTTATTTTAGGTCTGGAATTCTTTACTTTAGGCTTGTTCCCTACCAAACATCTTGAGCAATATAAATTAGCCCTTAAGTTTCTGTATTCCAAATAAGCTCCTCTCACCACCAAGTGTAACCTGATTAGCATAACAAGCGCAATTAAGTCTCTGTCATCTGTGATGGGAAATTCTTATATGTTGTTACAGCCAATATGATCCAATACCTGGGAACAAAAGAAAGAAAACTTCAACAGGAGCAGTCTCTGATGACCCATGCTGATTTTAGGAATGAACAGATTTCAGAGTGGTTAACAGATGGGAGTGAGATGGTTTGGTCAGGAACAAGCCCTCAGCACCTATAGCAAGTTTAAGATATTGCTGAATAATATTCCAACAGAGGCCAAAGCCAAGGCAATTGGCAATTATAATTTTGATTTTTTTAACTATAGTTTTTTTTTTTTTTTTTTTTTAAGTTCAGTTTAAGGAATGGCCTTTCAGAACACTGATGCGACCCTTCAACTAACAAAAAATCTATATTTTTTTCTTTAATCCTAACAATTTTTAACATATAAAAGGCTTATTCATTCTTTGACACCAAACTCTGTTTTAGTCCTCTAACCTCAGCTACACAGGTACAGTGGTCAGGGAAGACCTGGCAGGCAGTTATAGGGACAGCCTGGAGGGCCTCACTGGGGTCTGTCTCCAAAAGCAAACTAAAGACTTACCCCACTGCCAAATTTGCATTCATTCATCCTGTTAAATAAGATGTCTTTAAAAGAACACCCAGTCCACTTAATCCAGGCTTAGGCTTTGCCCTGACAGTGATGTGTCTTTGTTTAGAATTTTGCTCTGCTGCCCTCCAGTGCCCTCTTGCCAGCCAGCATTCGACCCTTCACAAATAAGAAAAACACTCTGCTTATCCTTTCACCAATACTGGTGCTCAACTCTGCCTGGTAATGTGCCTGTTCCTCTTGGCCAAGGCACTTCAGTCAGCCTAATAGGAAGCCTCTGAAATAAGTTACAGGAGTGAAATATACCCCTAATTTAATCATTTTTTTTTTTTTTTTTGCATTTTAAATAAACAGCCTTATAAAAATACACTTTTGTTTTCCTCTCTAGGTAATTCAATTCTCTTTAGGTATGCAAAATAGTTTTTTTTCTCTCTGTAGTACCAGTTTGGTGAAAGGCATTTGTGTTATAAATATAAATATACCTCAGTAAGACATATTAACACATGCAGATAGTATGTGCTAAAATGACTGTTACCCTGAACTACAGATTATAGAAGCGTTATGGAGCCCCATAGCCCCAGAACAGCTGCTCTGTGTGTCTGAGATGCTGCAGAAATTGTCTTACTTGCAGATGAACTGCTCAGTGAGAAAGCTCTGTCAGTCAGCCTGGTGTAAGCTGGTCTGACTTCACCTTTTACTGCACAGTGGACACACATCCTCATAACCTGTACTTACAGAGTTTATGCTAAGACAAGTGTGATATCTTGAGGCAAACTGTGATTGATTGCTAAAAAGGTACAAAGTGGTAAGTCTCCATGGTGATAGTGGAAAGTGTGCTGTATTGTAAATCTCCATAGCAACAGCAACAGTAACACACCTCTCGAGCATATCAATGACCACAGCAACTGTTATATACTCTTATACTGAGAGATATGCGTGCACATACAGATTGCTAACACTTCGTATATAGAATTCCACTACTATACCTTTTATTCTTGCAGCACAGAGAGGAGCAGCAGTGTCTGAATTTTTTTTGCAAGTGCATCCCCACCCCATTTCACAGCAAACATTTCTTTCATATAATATTTAACATTTCATTCACTTTAGATGCACTTTTCTTTTGGCTTCTTTAATACTCATCTTATAGATGCAAGGTCAAATATCAGAATGCATGTTTGAGAATGACACTGCTTCTCCCCTGCTGTGCGCATTTAGTCTGAGTGAGCATGCATAGAGGAGTGACCCCAGGTGAAGAGCTAAATCTGCCTGCAAACAACATGACACATTAGATTCACCTCTACAGGCTCTAATAAACACACATTAACCATAATTTAGTCAAAGAAAGTTAATATATAACTCTCCACAATCCCCTACACACATTAATGGGAAAATAGGCTTCACAAGAAGGCATTCAAACCACATTAAGAAAAGGCTCTACCATGTTCCTACACATCACAAATTAATTGTACAGCCCAACCTCCCACTCAACTGAAAACTCAGATTCCCATCAAACTGTGTGACCATTGCCCGTTCCCTAACCATCCTTCCCATACCAGATATCCTAACCCCCCAACCCTCACCCCAGTGGAATTTTCCTTTTTTGGCCACTTTAGTCTGATGCCACTGGTTGTCTGAGCTCTGCCATAGATGAGAGATGATCACCACAGCTCCACAGCTGGAGTCTACAGACTGATGGACCATCACATCTGTCTCCCCATCTGCACTCCCCTGGATGTGTGCTTCTGAGGCATCTCCTGTTAGTGCAGGTTTGCCCCTGCTGACAAACTCTATTAGCATTTAGCTATGATCCTAGCACTTACTCTTTGTGTAACTGGTACTGGAATTAGAGTGGAACTAGGACTAAGCACTTTTATCTCTCTAGCTATAGTGATATCTACAGAACCTCCTTAGTAGTATATTCACATTATATACATTATGATAAAGTTTACTATGAAGAGAGAATTTAAATAAAGAGTACCTAAATCTGTTATACTTATGTCCCAGCAATACTAAACCTACATGCAGAGTTATAGGTATGTGTGTGACCAGATTCATACATTAGATAGGCTTGATTTAAAGGCATCAGAGCACCAACATCATCACAAGATGATTAACATGATCTTCATAATATATTGCTACAATTATGAATGTAGCATAACACTTTTATTACTATTTTAATATATATGAACTCATGCCACATCTTAACATGTGCTCTGTTTCTTCCCATTATATGCTAACTGTGCTACTCACAGAAGGAATGGCTCTCAGGAAATAGTACAGAGTGGTAGTGAGATGGGTGAAAATCTCTCATCATCTACACTGCAGTTGTTTTCCCTGAATTTATGGTGGGAATTTATGAAGTGGCCAACCCCTCCCATTTTAGTGACTTAGTTATCCCCTTAACATTGTGTGGACAGTACAGGGAACAGATGATTGGAGACATCATTGGTCCTGGAGTGAAACCCTATCCGGTGTGAACAGGCCAGAGGAAGAACTCTAGTCAAAGAGATCCCTGGGTGCATACAGGTCCGCCTCACTGTTAAAGCACTCAATCTCCTTATTGGCCTCCTGCAGATATTCCTCTACAAACTGGTCCATTACTGAATACACACATATAAGGAGGCACAACGCACACAGTGACCAAACATACGTGAAAACAAAGAAAGGTTCTACAGAGAGTAGTGCTTTCACTAAAGGATACAAGGATGGAAGTTCTGCTTCTCTCCAAAGAAACTGACAAACTGATGGCCATTATAGAAGTAACCACAAGGAAGTGGCTCCAGGTGCCTCTTCATCTATAAACAGATCAATATATATATATATATATATGTAAAAAAAATTTTTTCATAGCTTCTGTCTACTTCATCAACTTTGTGTTATGTACATTACTCACATGGATATTTCTGATTTCCTGTGGTGTAAGAGTACTCCTAGTCTTCTTTGCTTTCTTTGGTATTTTCTGTAAGACAATGCAGTCGTGAGCTGACAAATCCAGACAGTTCTGAATCTAAGTGATTGGACACTGACCATTTTTGCTATTGACGATCTATAAATTTTGGATCACCATTATTATTTAGCTTACACATATGTATCACCAGCAGAACACAACACTGGGTTAGAAGCGCTTAACAGTATGACAGTTCATTATTGATATACCTAATATTTACTCTCTAAAGTTTTTATCTATAATTTTTTCCTCGTTGACTTATTCTAGATTTTTAGCCTTTTAACTGGCTGTGTTGGCAGAACTGACACTGACAAGACAAGAAACAGTGGTTAAGACAACTGTACAGTTCCTTTTCATCTCTGAAATCAGGAGGAGTATGTATAAAAGAACTGATGAATTTTATATTCTTATATATTGCTGACAATTGGAATAAATGTAGTGGAGTACTAAGCCAAAAGTGGCCAAAAGGGTACCTGTTTAGCACACTGTCTGAGCCAGTCCTTCACGCCGTTCTGGGTGAGTCCTACCCCATGGATCAGCAGGTAACAAGTTTGTGTGATTTGGGGGCTATGGGTTGAGACCTGATCAAGGGCCACAGTCACACTCCCACTGATTGAGTTACAGCTCACGTTCCACAACCTGTCACTGTCTGTTTGCAAGCATTTGTGTGGGTACACGTTTACACACACACACACACACACACACACACACACACACACACACACACAATTGAAATCACAAAATTTGCAGGGATTATAGTCAGAGTCTACGTGTGACAAACATAATTAGCCAAAAGCAAACTAGAAAATATGAAAAAGCAACTAAGTAATACAAACTGTGCTTTTATTGAACTTATACCATCAGTGAAAAGATTGTAAACAAACAACCAAACAGACACAACTACTGCCCATCTATTGCCTATGCAGCAATGGGTATGTTGGTAGAATATCATGCAAAACTTGTCCATAGACGTCCCCTTTGTGCTGCACTCACTGCCAAGATCATGGCTGCGTAGAGTCATGTCTGCCACGTGCAACTATTTTAAATTATGTCTATGAAAGCAAAGCAAAAAAGCAAAAAAAAACACCTGGTTGTACCTTTAGTGACTTATCTACTAGCCTCATCCATGTTTACACTAATAAAGCATTTTGAAATTTTAGTCTATGAATTTGTATGCCTAATGTTGTGACATACGATGCACTACATCATATGTCTAGCACAGCATGCTTATAATCACTCATCTCACTCTTAATACACTTCTCACCACAATATGAACTAATATTTCTAACAGTACTGTACACACAGGCCGAAATTTAAACAAGGATCAGACAATTGAAAATAATGCCTTATAATTCAAATTAAATCATTTTTTGTGCTTGGCAAACAATGTAATAAATTAAAAGCAACACCAAAGACCATCAAAGAATAAAGAAGTATTTCATACAAAACACAGATGATTTATGGTGAAAACAGAGCACTGCAGATGGCAGGACCTTATGACTTCTTGCCAAGTGAATAAAAATGCACTATACTACCCAGAGTGCTTTTTATGGTGTGAAAACAAACTATTAAATCAACTTGTACCAACCACTCAAAACAGCCATTCAAACCTCTGCATTCTACTCACACTCGCCATGCAACTACAGCACAGACAACGTACAAGAATGGATAGACCCTTGCAAATAAACAACTGAGAAAGGAAGTAAAACAGAGATGAGTGGAGCAGGCCAGGCTACTTAGAAGATTTGAGGCAAAAGTCCTACCGTCCAGAAGTAGCCCAGAGGGCCCCTGTCTACCACTTCCCAAAGGCAAGTCACACATTTATTACAAACACTTACATACATACTCAAAACAGAGAAAGCCACAGCAAGAGACATCCTGGGGTTGAATAAAGTGAAGAAATGTACAACATTTTGTTTTAAGAATATTATTTATAAGTTGAACAAGATATTTTAGTCAGTAAAGAAACTGTAGAGCATGAACACCATACCAGAGAAGAGCACTTTCCCACTGATGTGATAGATGTTTCCTGTAAAAGGGCTGCCTCTGAGGGATGACTTTAATCCTGAGATACAGATATGTGTGTGTGTGTGTGTGTGTGTGTGTGTGTGTGTGTGTGTGTGTGTGTGTGAGTGTGTGTGTGAGAGAGAGAGAGAGAGAGAGAGAAAGACAGACAGAGTGTTACACCACAGAGCAGTGTCAGCTTTCATCGCTAGACTTGGTATCTTGGTATCTCAGCACACCACTAGCACCTTCAGATTACATCATTTTCATTGTCTGTTACCAACCTGGATGAAAGAATAGTTTTTTTTTTTCTTTCACAAATGCAAGCGCGTGGACACACACACACACACGCACACACACACACGCACACACACACACACACACACACACGTACCTTTGCAGCAATGCAGAAATAAGGATCTTTCTAGAGGACGGTTGAACTGTATGCAGTGTTGGGACATCGATACAGATCCACAACCAGACACAAACCTGCCCTCCCACCTACAGCACAACAAAACAAAATACAGGACAGTGTTTGTATGCTACATGCATTCAAATGACAAAACACACGTACACACACACATTAAAAAAAAAGAAGAAAAGGAAGTAAGAGGTTTACCAGCCAGGGTAGTGCAGGTATCTGGCTCTGATCATCTGAGACTCACAAAAACTGCTGTCACTCAGAATCAGCCGCATATCCTCCGTTCTATAATGCAAATATTATAAACGTACAAAAAGCATGAATCTCTAGAGCACCTCTAACTAATGCTGTTTTTATGTCCAAGATGTAACACGAAGATTAATGCTTGTGCTTGCTAACCTGGTCACAGCTCCTCTCTCGGCTAGGATAAATGCTGCACTGGGATTCGCTGAACGGATGAGCTGCTGCATGTATTTCAGCAGAGGGTGCTTCTGCTCAGCGGTCAAACCCGTAAACACCACATTACTCACTACCCCTGTATTAGACACACAAAACAAACAGACATTATTACACCAAACAAACAAGGACATGCATATATGTGTACACACACACACACACACACACAGACACACACACACACACACACACACACACACACAGACAAATGCATAGGTATACAAAATATTCCCATGGGCCTTACCCTGACTGCACTGCTCCAGGAGTTTGGGGAAGAGCAGCCTGGGGAAATAGAGCAAGCTAGGCTGAGCTAAAAAAAAAAAAACTTCAATAATGTATGAGTTCTTTAAGGAGGTAAATTATGATTTAATAACATTGTTTTTTTTTTATTGAGGTACAGCACAGGGTGTGAAGGATGTGCAGATTTTGTTCTACCTTTGTGTGGTGTGTGTGAATGTGATAGCTGTACTTCTGGAGATAAATGTAATGACAGGAAACCTTTGGGAAGTAGGTAAAGACCTGTGTTCCATGAAAGATGTTAGTGGGTTGACACAGGCTGTGACAGCACCCACACACACTCTGCTCTGGACCTGTGGGTCTGGATGACATATGACAGCTTGAACCATATCCAACACGTCTGTGTACCTGTAACACACAAATTTATATACACATAAAGACCCTAGTAACACAAAACATCTTAACAAAATGAGCCCATAAGGCCTCATAGGGTGCTTTTCACACATGTTGTATTTCTGTTAGACTCAGACTCTGCAGTGTTTGTCTCCTTACAGTACATTAATATTGCAGTGAAGCAAAGCGCTTCTTTTGCAAGCCGTTGGCTGCTTCGGGGGTGTGCTGCTAAAAAAGAAGCAGGTTTAGCTGCCAGGAATAAAGTGCACGCAGAGTTATAGGCTAGATCTGTGCCCCACTCGCTATATTTATAGGTTCAGAAAACTTTGTTTGCACTTAAAATTATTTAAATTCCAAATGTACTTATGTCTCATTGATCATTGTTTGCATTTAAACAAATATAGGTATTTCCCGTTTGCTTTTAGGGTCTTTAATCAAGGCATACAGGGATATAAACACTGACTTCAGTCACTGTGTTGCTGTAAGCATGTTTGGTTACCACCTTGCAATATTCGATTCTCATTTGCATGAAGTTGCAAAATTCTCAAGTTTTTTTCTTCTGTCCTCAGCTGCTTCACACCGCTCTTGCTCCCAAAATCCACTGCTGCACAGGATTTCCGCCTGTCTCCAGGCGAAAATGAATGAATTGGAGACAAGAAGAAAAATGCTTCACACTGCTGCAAAGTGCAACAGGGCAGGGCAACTGCACTTGAATCCGAACCAAAATAACCAGTCTCTCATAAGCAAAACCTAGTGTGATTTGATAGCAGTAAGAACACAATTTAACCCTGATTTCAGACAACTATAGAATGTGGAGCAAACTTTACATATACTCTGAGTTTAACATGTTCCGTCTAAACTGACATGCAAGAGGCAAAGTGCCAGAGGACAGACCCAGATGTATAATGTATTCTGGATATTTGCACCAAAAGCACAAAATCTGAAATGCTGGATGCACTTCACAAAAAATATTGATGCTTTTAAGTTATTTGCATGGCAACCTGGGAAAACTGTTCATATGGTGAATTCAGCCAAAATTCAACCAAAGCCAACAGCAACACATTTATTTATACTGTTAATTGCTTATTAATTATTTAGCACAGCCAAAAATGCCAAATAGATAACAAGCCAAATGCATCAATTACATTCTGATCTGGGCTAGGTAAACAGACTGAATAAGAAAGCACTCAAACAGTTATAGGTTTTACTGTGAGTTTGCCAGTGTCTTACCCTGGTGTCAGCAGCAGCACTCTTGGGGTGTTTAAATATGTCTCACTTGTTTTGGCCACAAGGCTACTCAGGAACCGCTGGAGATGTGGCACACATAGATCTTTTGAGTCCAGGTCAGGGCGGTATACCTCCCACCTATCAACCAAACATTCCATATAAAAATGTGGACATAATTGCCCAATATATACTGCCGGTTTATATAAGCTTTTCAGCTTACCTGCCACATTCCTGATTCACATCCACCAAAAAATCACACAAACTTTCTTTACAGCTGCCTGGTAAGCCTGTGATGATTGAAAGGACCACCTAGAGGCACACACACAGTTATCTTTAACCACACATTGGTAGCAATTGCACTTATAAAAGTGAGTGGTAAACTGTGCCACAGTATGCTTTTCTGAGTGGTCAAGGTGGGTAGTATCTTCAGTGGAACTGACTAACTCTACTGTCACTTATAGTAAAAACTAGCTGATAGAAAGTAAGATAATTTGAGCTCCTTGTCCTTGTTAAATACTCAATTTATTATTTTTTATAAGCGGTAAATTTAATTGACCGACCTTTTGCTCTGATTCAGGAGCAGCTGTTTTGGGGTGTGTGTGTGGGAACAGTGCTGCTAGGTGTTCACTGTACACAGACTCCTCACAGATGCTACTACTGATAGCAAAGTGCTTCAGAAACCTGAGGATGATAATACACCTCTGAAATAAAACAAACCCACCATGGAAGCACTATAAGCTGTAACTGATCACTGAGTGAATGTGTTGCTACCTGTCCATATCTGGCAGGTCTGGATAAGCAGTCTTCAGGGTTGCTCTGGTATTTACTGCAGATGAACTGTGCACCTCATGGAACTTCTGCAGTCTGGAGTACCTGTCAGAGTCAGCAGGATTAGACACATACAGAAAGAGTTGTTAAACCTGAATGAAAAGTTAAAAAAAAAAAAAAAAAAAAAAAAAGTTCCATAGTGCTGTAAAACACAACTAATATTATACTATGCTGACTAACTCACATGCTCATCTGGTCCAGACCCAGCCGGTCTTGGGCAACATGCTGCACATGGAGCTTTGAATCAGGCTTACTCCAAACCTGAAGGACCTGAGAAACAACCACAACTGATTTATAAACAAAATACATGTGTTTAAATGGTTAAGCTAAAGTTGGTGCACAGAGGGATGTTGATACCTGTGAGTAAAAGTGTTTGTAAGCCTTGGTTTTTGGCATCAGAGAGATGGCCAGACAAGAGTCAGCGCTGTGTAGAGGAAAAGGAAGGTGTGGAAGCAGAGAGGTCTCATACTCAACAAACAGCATGGTAACAGCAGAGAAAGAGTCCTGCAAAACATGAACATTCACACAGCATATTCATTTACATACTCTACCGCAGCTGGAGCATGTCGTTTGTCTGACAATGTCCAAGTAATGTTATACTGGTGTTTGCCATGTTCATTCTGTAACATCATTTATGCTGTAATCAAATAAGGCGTTTATTTATTTACTTAAACAATAAATGTATATTTGGAAAGCAGACATAATGAGGTTAGAATGCAATTCTTCAGAAAAGCATGTATCGACACTAAGCTTTTTTTTTCCCTTTCTTTCTTTTTTTTTTTAATCTCTAAACCAATTAAGTTGAGGGTCTGTGGATAAATTAAAACACCTACAATTGAGGTAGAGTGCTAGCAGCTGTTAGTGAGAGTATATCAGAAGCTTGTTTCTGAATAAAAGCAGCTAATATAAACAGAGCCTTAGCTGATTAATAAACTAGCAGGTAATGTTTTCGTTCATGTTTAAAGTAGATACTGACCCCATCATAAATTTTGATGTTTCTGATATGATTCTTGGACAGAGTGATGACGCCATAATGTTGATGGACAATCAATAGACCCTCTGAGAAAAACACCACCTTCCCTAAAACACAACATTCCAAACAAATATAAATATGTAAGAAAACCACTAAACAAACATTCTACACATGTGATACAATAACTCATACCTTCTTCAGGTGTAGAAAGTAAACTGTTAGAGAACACCTGTGCTGAGTGTTTTGTTGTTAGAGGAAGCCCTAAACATGTCCCATTCTCCTCCTTTTCTCACACACATACAGTGGGAGAAAACAGACAGAATCAGAGAATATAAATTAAGCATTGTTAACGTTGTAAAAACACTGTATTTAAATAAGCACTGAAATATATTTCACCTTCAACAAATGCAGAGCTTGCTCAGACAATCTCACATCAGAATCATCCACCTAGAGACACACAATCCCTCAATCAACTCAACTAACAAATTCATTAATGTAATGAAACTAGTACACTTCAAATACAAAAGACCACTGTATTGTGTTACAGTGCAGGCGCCATTCCATACCACTACATTGTGTGTCTTTATTATATAAAAACATACTGAAAATTCAATTATTAAAACAATCCTTCTGTAAGTGTGTATATATAGATGTAACAGACACTGTATAGAGTGAGTGAGACACTGTACCATCCAGGAGATGTAGCGAGGGACCGAAGAGGTCAGCAGAGTGAAAAAGCTGTTTGATGCAAGCGCTCCATCTGCAGGACAAGACGCACATTACAATTTAATGTCTCACTGGATAAAGAGCAGGAAAGATTTTACACTAACCTCCTTTTAAGTTTAACTAAAAACATTTTCCTATGTTTTGCCATGTTTGAGCTTTGTGCTTGAGCAGATGGACGGTACTACTGTAATGAATGGGGTTATTATGAATTTAATGGGTGTCAAATGGTTGTCATTTTAGCTAATCGGTCACATTACACTTACTCTAATGTCAAGAGGGCCAGACCAAATAATCAGTTTAGAGGACAAATAACAAATTAACAACTCATCTAAGAAATGTCTTAATTTATCAGCATTTATCTTAAAGGTACATTCTGAACACAAACTGTATCAGCTACATGTGTCAACTACAAAACAGATGAACATATTGCAATTCATTAACCATAAAAGAGAAAAAATGCAAAGTATTGTTTTACCATATATGGATATATAATTGAAGTGGGGGAGGAAATTAATACAGTGTGCAGTTATAAAAAAAAAAGAAAATAAGCTGTGACATGAAACACTCACGTTAATTCTTTTGGAAAGAGTCACTGCTACAGTATCAAATTTGTGGCTTGCTAATGAAAAATTACTTATCATTGGCACAGCAGCTGTTTATGGGCCTGAGTTAATTGCTCTATTTTGCCCACTAGAAGAATAAAAGAAAGTTACTCTCTTTTTCCCAGTCTTTCAAATGGTCCACAAGATGGCTTTAATTTAGACTCTGTGCTTTAAATTAAAGCCATTAGTCATTGCTTTAAATTAAAGTTAGAACTTTTATAAGAATGGTCCTGGCCTGTGAACTGGTTTAACTGGAAGATTACATAAAACATTATTTCCACTGAGACAAACCTGCTCAGCAAGATGCTAGTATTATGCCTTTCTGGTCTGCTATTAACATTCTCAAGTAACCATAGTTTGCTGTTTGTTTTTTGCACATTGTAGCATCTAGAATCTTTATGTGTCTCCTTATTACACAGATCTATGCAAATCTAAACCAGGCACCAAGGTGCTTCTCAAAATGGTATATATGGACACCACTGATGATGGCTACATGAACAATACTGTAATATATACAATATTTGTTTGTATAAGTCACTATTACTGATGTTTTGCTTGGATCAGAATAAATACCTACAATTCTGGCAAACCTACAATTCTGTCAAGTGAAGTTATAAATAATAATTATTGACAGTATCAACACCATCATGTAACATTTTGGTTCAGTGCAGTTAAGTCTATCGCGTTTGTAATTTATATTGCTTGTTTTGGCAGAGGTTCTAGACCAAACATTTAAATAACTGGCATAAAATCACTAGTAATAAATGAATTAATCTCACCCCTCTGCTGAATGTAGATGCTAGACTCCAGGAAAGACTCAGAGAAAACTACAGAGCCCAGGTCCCCTCCCCCCCACTGGAGATCCGGAATATCGTACACTACCATGGAGGCCTGAGGAGGGACAGAGAGCACTCCATTATTCTATATGCTATAGCAGGAAGGAAAAGTCACAGCAGAATGTTTGAGTCAGCCTGTTAGGCATTTCACAAACAACTTACAGTTTTGACCAGAAAGCGACTGTGCTCATCACTAAGAGGTATAACTCTAGAAGGAGGAAGACAGAATGTGTAATTTGACCGAAAATGGAAAGAAACCACATATCTGAGCATTATCAGTGTGTCTTTGAAAACCCACCTGCCTGCATTGTTCACAGCTTCGATGCTGAATACTGCTTTAGACCTGAATTACCACAGAAAACATCAGTCAGTGCCAGTTAGTGTCACTAACAGAAGCTGCTACAGGATTAAACATCATACACAACTAACCACCGCAAAACATGTGATCAGTTGCATGTACACTATATGGCCAAAAGTATGTGGACACCTGACCATCACATTCATATGTGGTCCTTCCCCAAACCGTTGCCACAAAGTTGGAAGCACACAATTGTATAGGATGTCTTTGTATGCTGTGGTATTACAGTTTCCCTCCACTGCAACTAAGGCATTAAGCCCAAATCTGTTCCAGCATGACAATGCTCCTGTGCACAAAGTGAGGTCCATAAATGCGTGGTCTGTGTATAATGTATGTAAGAGTGAAACAGAATGAGAGACCTGAGAGAACTCCTGTATTGAAGCATCCCAAAGGTTTCCAAAGCCAAATGAAATGTTTGCTCTGCTACATCCTTTGCCTAGTAAACGAACAGTGCTGAGTTAGAAGTGCTAAATGCACATGAACACCTCAACTTTGGTTTACATAGCAATAGCAATAGAAACAGCAATTAACAAAATAACTGTTCTGTCAACATAAATGCCAAAAAAAAGTTTCATCTTGTTTATATGTATTCTGATTTTTATAACACTAATCAGTCAATGCAGATGATGGTCCATAAAATTACAACTCTACCTTGCTAGCGCTGGAGTTGATGGAGAAGCATTTTATTCCTGCCAGCACTGACTGAACAGCAGCTGTGTAGATCTGTGTAAGCAGTCTGCAAAAGACCAAATCTACTTTTTATTCCACTGGAGGCAGTCTAACTTACAGTTAGGTCCGGGAATATTTGGACAACGACCGAGTTTTTGTGATTTTGCCTTTATACACCACCACAATGGATTTGAAATAAAACAATCAAGATGTGATCGAAGTGTAGACTTTCCATTTAGGAAAAAAAAGACCATTTAGGAATTACAGCCATTTTAAGCAAAGTTCCTCCATTTTCAGGGGCTCAAAGTTATTTGGACATTTGGCTGACAAGAAGTTAATTGACCAGGTGTGGTCCATTCCCTCATTACTTCAAGACAAATGAAGCAAATAAAAGGTCTGGAGTTGATATCAGGTATTGAGTTGGCATTTGGCAGCTGTTTGACTGGAGCTACAAATATGAAGTCCAAGGAGATCTCAATGCAAGTGAAGGAGGCCATCATTAGGCTGAAAAAACAAAAGAGACCTATCAGAGAGATAGAAAAAACATTAAGTGTGGCCAAATCAACAGTTGGGTACATTCTTAAAAAGAAAGAAAGCATTGGTGAGCTCAGTAACACCAAAAAGACAACTAAAGTGGATGATCGCAGAATCCTTTCCTTGGTGAACAAAAACCCCTTCACAACATCACAGAAGTCAAGAATACTCTGGAGAAGGTAGGCGTATCATTGTCAAAATCTACAATCAAGAGCCGCCTTCATGAATGTAAATACAGAGGGTTTATGACAAGGTGCAAACCACTGGTAACATTAAAGAACAGGAAAACCAGATTAGACTTTGCCAGAAAACATCTAAAAAAAAGCCTCCCATGTTCTGGAATAAGATTCTTTGGACTGATGAAACCAAGATTAACTAGTACCAGAATGATGGTAAGAGAAAAGTTTGGTGAAAGAAAGGAACAGCTCATGATCCAAAGTATACCACATCATGTGTCAAACATGGTGGAGGCAGTGTTATGGCATGGGCATGTATGGCTGCCAATGGAACGGACTCACTGGTGTTTATTGATGATGTGACTGCTGACAGAAGTAGCAAGATGAATTCTGAGGTGTATAGGGCTACACTCTCTGCTCACATTCAGCCAAATGCTACAAAACTGATAGGACGCCGCTTCACAGTGCAGGTGGATAAAGACTCTAAACATATTGCAAAAGCAACTCAAGACTTTTTGGAGGCAAAGAAATTGAATATTCTTCAATGGCCAAGTCAGTTGCCTGATCTCAACCCAGTAGAGCTGCTTTTCACTTACTGACGACAAGACTGAAGGCAGAAAGACCCACAAACAAGCAGCAACTGAAGGTGGCTGCAGTGAAGGCCTGGCAAAGCATCTCCAGGGAGGAGCCTTTGAGCCCCTGAAAATGGAAGTACTTTGCTTAAAATGGCTGTAATTCCTAAATGGTAAATGCCATATTTTTATTTAAAATAAAGCTGAAAGTCTACACTTCGATCACATCTTGATTGTTTTATTTCAAATCCACTGTGAAAGGCAAAATCACAAAAACTCTGTCATTGTCCAAATACTTCTGGATCTAACTGTATAATCAAAGACCAACACTGTCTGAGCACTTACATGACTTCTGATGACTTCTGTGTGGTGCTATTATCATTCCCTGCACAAGCAAGACGAAAATGTAGATAATATAATGGAACATGTCACTCAGAACAATAGCATTATAAGAAGCTTTATTGATTACACAAACCTACCCAGGTATGGGACATGAGTACTGCCAAAGAAATATGTTCTTGCACAGGTCAGTGGGCCTTTAGGAGCCACGCACTGAAGCAGCTGAAAACAGAAAGACAGTAAAATGCTTTTTCTTTCTTGGTTATTATCGTTACCTATGCACGTGTAATGTTCTTTTACCATGTGTTTTGCAGCCCTTCCACATGGTCCAGTGTTGCGGACCTGGTGGCTCTCAGAGGGGAAGGTGAAGCAATAGTTTTCCAGGTCATCTTTGGAGGAGTGACTCCCGAACAGCACATATGGCTGTCGGCTTTTACATATAAACATGCAAAGAAAAACATTTCACATTTTTCTTTAGACTGACTCAAAAATATTAAAAATAAATAAGGCCTAGACAAAGAAGTATATTATCAAGTACCTTTTATCTGTGATATTACTTGATATGAGACCATGGGAGTAATATGTTCTGAATGGCTTCATTAAAGAAAGAAAAGAAGAAAGTGAGAACATTATAATAGATAGTAACCATTAAAAATGCACAACCATTTAAAATGCAAACATGTAAAAGCAAACAGAACAAAGGCCATGGTTCCAACCTGAAACAATTAAAATATCCCTCTAGCATTTGATCTTTCACTCTGACACACATTTGTAAGCTTTTGCTCTATCTTTATATTTGATACTTAGTTGAATCTATATTATATTTGTTTACATGACTGGGATGTTTAAGCATCAAACTACAGACCTAGTGTTTTAATTAACCTATCTATAACATCTTAGAAAATCCCCTGGTAATTGTATTCAGTAATGGTCACGTCTTAAAAAAAAAAAAGATAGAAATCTGAAATCTGCATTTGTACCTCTGCAGTCTGAGCCTCTGACATCTCCTGCATGGACAGTGGGCTCTCTGTGTTCACACTGGTTAACAAGCAGCTCCACTGCTTCTCAAACAACAGCAAATCCTGCAAAAGAACACTGCATTCACATCAATTCTGTTTGTTTGTATTTTTTTTTTCTGTTGTACAATTAGTTAATGATATTATGTTTGTACCTCACTGAGCAGATAGTCCAAAGACACGGGGTCTAGTCTTGCATAAATCTCCCAAATACTCTCACTCATATCAGTCAGCTAGAAAGATATTACACATATGTTACATAGGTAAGCACCCTGTAGGATCGCTCTGTGTGATGTCTGTACACTCTGTGTATCTCTGCAGCAATGCTCTACCTTGTATTTCATGGTGAAAAAACCACCAGCTCCTATTCCTTCCAGAGCAAATGCTTGAATAATGGGCCACTTCTCTAACATGAACATATCAAACTTCTGCACATGACCTACAGACAACATTTAAACCTGGATCAGCAGCAGCATTAGTATAAAGTTTGATTTCCAGGTGTAAATTTAATGCACAAGAGTCTTACTTTGAGAGCTGTAGGGTATTCCAATGCAACTGCAGTCTTCCACCATAGCCACAAAACTGGAGATTTTAAACTCTTCTGCGGCTTCCTCATCCTCGTACTGAGATATGGAGAGAATGACAGAAATAAATCCTTTATATATATGTTAGCCCAACTAAATCTCATCACACATATACATTTACTTCAGCCTGGAAACAAAAGGATCACAGCTGTAAAAACCTACATTCAATAATCTATTTAATTCTCATAGCGTAAGAAGTCGTAAAAACTGTCTCAGGCTAGGTCTGAAATGCTTACTCATTAACTCAATCACTGTTTCCTGGATTCAGGTCACTACACTGAATGGAGAGCAAAGCATTAAACAGAGCAAGGCATACAGAGACTAATATGGTGTCTCAGTAACATAGCAACCGACATGCCATTGCACAAACAAATTTCTAGTACTTAGCAATGGAAATGTCCTTAAATAAATTATATTTTGCCAAATAGTATAAAAAATAAATAAATAAATAAATAATTTGGATAGCGTAAATAATCGTGCAGGTAAGAATGGCATTCCAAGTGCTCTATATAAAGAATAAAGATTCCCTATATAGAATTTATGATACAGTCTCTGTTGTGCCTTATGTTTGTAATGAGCAGTGTAGCTGATCACCTCTGCCTCAGTCATGCAGTGCAGGTGCAGGTTCCTCCAGTGGGAAATGTAAGGAAGCAAGTAGCTATAATTCACAGGGTTACAATAGAGGTGCACACTCTCTGCCTTTATGAGAAGGATCACATCTGGAAACAAGTACACAGAGATTTACAGTATGATAGCAGGATATACACCGATCAGCCATAACATTAAAACCACCTGCCTAATAATGTGTAGGTCCCCTTGTGCCGCTAAAACAGCCCTGACCAACTGAGGTGTGGACTCCACAAGACCTCTGAAGGTGTGCTGTGGTATCTGGCACCAAGACGTTAGCAGCAGATCCTTTAAGTCCTGTAAGCTGTGAGGTGGGGCCTCCATGGATGGGACTTGTTTGTCCAGCACATGCCACAGATGCTCGATCAGACTGAGATCTGGGGAATTTGGAGGCCAAGTCAACACCTTGAACTCTTTGTCATGTTCCTCAAACCATTCCTGAACAATTTTTGCAGTGTGGCAGGGAGCATTATCCTACTGAAAGGTCCCACTGCCGTTAGGGAATACCACTGCCATGAAGGGGTGTACTTGGTCTGCAACAATGTTTAGGTAGGTGGTACATGTCTGAGTAACATCCACATGAATGCCAGGACCCAAGGTTTCCCAGCAGAACACTGCCTAGAGCATCACACTGCCCCCACCAGTTAGTGCATCCTGGTGCCATCTCTTCCCCGGATAAGTCATGCACATGCACCCGGCAGTCCACATGATGTAAAAGAAAATGTGATTCATCAGACCAGGCCACCTTCTTTCTCTGCCCCATGGTCCAGGTCTGATGCTCAGGTGCCCGCTGTATTCGCTCTCGGCAGTGGACGGGTCAGCATGGACACTCTGAACGGTCAGACTGTTCACTTGCTGTCTAATATCTCCCACCCCTTGACAGGTAACAAGATAATCACTGTTATTCATGTCACTTGTCAGTGGTTTTAATGTTGTTGTAAGTATTTAGTGTAACTTCTGCTGGAGGATCACAATCATATTATATTTTCTATACATTACATATATTCTATATTGAAAGAGTGCACTGGACTCAAGTTTAAGATGTTCTTTCAATATGGAATATATGTAATGTAATGCAATGCACCAAACAAAGATTTTGCTTACGTGCATTTCAGCTTGAGTGTGCATGACAAACAACCATGCACATTCAAGCTGAAACGCAACATCTTTGTTTTTTGCACTGTTAATTTTCTTGTTTACATTCTGAAATCTTTTGGAAAAGAAACCAAATTCTGGGAGACGTCAGTTTTAAAATTCATGACAAAAGGCATAAGCAAACAACATTCACATCCCTTGAGTGGAGTTTGATGAAGCAAGTAGGGTCATACCATCCAGCACCTCCTCAGGAAAGTCCTCACAGAGCTGCTTCTGGCTGTGTTGATAGAGACCAAAGAAAAGGTAGCTGGCCAACTCACTACAGCCCTCGTTATAACGGCTGTCAATACCTGATAAAGCCACGGACACACATAACGACACAGAAAGAACTGTGAAATAAGATTAGGGCTATAGAGAACATGTTATTTGCTTGCTTTACCTGCTAAAAATGATTTCCGCATGAATAAAAGTACATCAAACTCAAATGTACTAGCAGCATATGGAAACACTGTCATTTTGTATATGGCAATAATTTACAAGTAATGGAATTTAGCTGATCTCGATCTGTGCTGTACAGTACATAATCTAATCATCTGCACTGCACATAAGGAAAGAATGGTAAAAACCAAGAATCAGTGTTGATGCTTGCATTGCTTTCTGGATCTATAATTGATTAAATATAGAAGCATATATTTGCTATAGTTGCTACTGTGCAGGTTTAGGTAACTTGCAGAACAGAGTGTCAAGGCAGAAGGAATTGATTTTTTTCCTTTTTTTTTAGTGAGTATACTCCACACTGCCACCACAGAGGGCTGCGGATTAGGTACAGTGTATTAAGAGACATTTATAAACTTTCTCAGTCTTAACATACGTGGATACAAGTAACATGGAATGGGCGCTCTGAAGAACTCACCCAGCGAGCAGAGGATGCCATCTGGAACTGTTTCGCCATCAGCTTTCAGGAGAGCCTGAACTTGCCGCAAGCGTGAAGAGCTGCAAACACAGCATACCTGTACAGAGCTACCTTTTTCCTTAACAATATACACAACACGGTCACAAATTCGTGTAATGTCAGAGGACATAATTTGTTTTAAAAAACTTTGCAAGGTTAAGGTTGGGGCAGGGATAGCAGTCATAACTTTTCTTACAAGTTAATTTATAAGAAAATTCTACTAAAATCCACCCGATCGCGCACTTGTACATATTTTTAATGTTCAGGTTCCTATGCACCACTGTATAATCAGTTATAAAAATCATGAGATTGGTAACAGGGAAGGGACTTATGTGCATTTATGTTTAGTTAGCTATATCCTGCTGGATGTGACATCTGCATATTGTATTTATCCAGCACAGAATCCATCCATCCATCGCAGGGCACAATCACACACACTCACACACTACGAACAATTTAGCGATGCAAATCAGCCTACAACGCATGTCTTTGGACTGGGGGAGGAAACTGGAGTACCCGGAGGAAACCCCTGAAGCACGGGGAGAACATGCAAACTCCGTGCACACAGGACAGAGGCAAGAATCGAACCTCCAACCCTGGAGGTGCGAGGCAAACGTCATTAGAACCCCTTCCCTTTGAGTTTGTAGGAAGGTGTGAAATGAGAATTTTGATTGTTTTTGATCAAATAACAGCAAATTTCAAAAAATCGCATGGCAGAACAACAGATTTTTGTGATTTCTTATGAAGACAAGAAATATTTATTGTTTAATATTTTAAATAAACAAAGAAAGGGCAGCAGCATGACAACAAATTACTGATAATTATTGATCCTGCACTGCTATAGGTGAAACTGGACTAAAGTTTAATGTGCAGAGAATGAACTAAAACTATTAATAAAAGAAAACAACTACCCTTAGAAACATTCAAATATGTTAAATGTAATCATTTTCATTGCATTTGCAGTTATACATGTAGCTAAATGTTATTTATTGTTTTCTATTGGCTACTGTCCATCATTGTTTTACAATCCTTAATTTTATGCAGTATACACAGTATAAAAAAGGCAATATTTTGGTCATTTTCCTTGGTAAATCAACCATTAGTCATAATTAGCCAATACTTCGCAAGAGCACAAATAGTCAAGCTCAGTTTAATCCTTGGATCTGAATCGGAAAACTGTGAGTTTGGCGAATCTCACTTTTGCATTACCAGGCTAACTGCTTTCTGGACCGGACCTCTGGTTAACGCTCTAAAGAACACAAACAACCTCGTTTCAGTTTAGCTAAAGGTTAAGACCACGGGCGGCTTGCTTTCACGCATTTACAAATAAATATTCTAAAAGTATTCCTGCCCATAACCGGGTTATTGACTGAATAAAAAGCAACCACTGCTGTAGAAACAGTAACTAGCTAGCTGGCGTTAGCTATCGGCCCAACTACATCACCACTGTAACCGTCCTCTCATTCCAAACACAACACGTCCTTCAAGTACAAACATATTCACTTGGATATAAAGCGAAATTTGAAATTACCTTACTGGCGGACCGACTAAAGAAGACTTTCCATTCGTCTTATTTATGCCAGACATATTCGCAATATTTATATTAGAAAGTCAGACTTGATATTGAAATTGCCGATACTTTTTTTTTTTTTTCAGCTCGCGCACATCTCCATAGTCAACAGCCTCAGCTGGAGAACAGCAACACTGGCGAACAAGCATAGCAACCGCCTGTACCATTTCTGTGAGGAGGGCATTCCGGTTGTCAACTAGCAAAATAAAAATTACTTCACAGAATAGATATGACCTGTCTTAAGGCAATTCTGTTAGACACTACTGAAAAGTATAATTCGAAATATGATTTGAATTCTAATGTATTCAATTAACAAAAACATACTAAATTTGGTTGCGCATATTCCCCCTTCCCTGAAATTAGAGTCACACATGCCTTCTTACAATGGCTAATGCAATCCTAGAGCAATGCATCTGACCGCAACTGTAACGGTAACGTTCTTCAGGACGACGTTCTTACAACGCTGGGGCTTCGAAAGGGTTAATGCACATAGGAGGTTTAATACATATATAAGGGTTAATACATGCCAGTAGTGTTCATTACATTCTAATACATTTACGATTTGAAAGGATTAACTAGTTTAAGTGGTCACTTTCACGTCGAAAGCACACAGCCACATTGCACAGCTCAGATGTTTTTATTATACCATAGAGCTCAGATTTATATTAGCTCAAAATGTAGAAGAATAAAGCTTGGAATTTATTACACACACACACACACACACACACACACACACACACACACACACACA
>CM040977.1:19384713-19442213 GCA_022985145.1 Pangasius djambal
ATCAATGGAACGGGCTCACTGGTGTTTACTGATGATGTGACTGCTGACAGAAGTAGCAAGATGAATTCTGAGGTGTACAGGGCTATACTCTCTGCTCACATTCAGCCAAATGCTACAAAGCTGATAAGAAGCCGCTTCACAGTGCAGGTGGATAATGACCCTAAACATACTGCAAAAGCAACTCAAGACTTTTTGAAGGCAAGGAAATGGAATATTCTTCAATGGCCAAGTCAGTCGCCTGATCTCAACCCAATAGAGCATGCTTTTCACTTACTGAAGACAAGACTGAAGGCAGAAAGTCCCATAAACAAGCAGCAACTGAAGGTGGCTGCAGTGAAGGCCTGGCAAAGCATCTCCAGGGAGGAAACTCAGAATTTGAGTTTTGAGAACATGGGCTCCAGACTTCAGGCAGTCATTGACTGCAAAGGATTTTCATCCAAGTATTAAAATCATGGTTATATTTACAATTATGTCTCTTTGTCCAAATACCTTTGAGCCCCTGAAAATGGAGGTACTTTGTTGAAAATGGCTGTAATTCCTAAATGGTAAATGCCATATTTTTGTGGAACCTCTTAAAATAAAGCTGAAAGTCTACATTTCGATCACATCTTGATTGTTTTATTTCAAATCCATTGTGGTGGTGTATAAAGGCAAAATCACAAAAACTCTGTCATTGTCCAAATACTTCTGGACCTGACTGTATATATACAAATATAATTTTTTTTTCAGATAGCCTTTAGGAATGCCTTTGACAGAAGAAGAAAATATTGTAATCATTCTCATGGCTGAACTGGGAAGCCACTGCAAGGTTGCGATGGACTTTAACAGGAAACGTGGCAAGCACATCACACACAACACTGTTACCAAACCTATTAACAAAAAGACTGGAAGTGTTGTGGACCAATGGAGAAGTGGATGCCCACGAACATTCACTGATGAAGCCACATCCAATGTGGTGCTGGCAAACAAAGTCCCCTAAGTATGGAGACTTTTGGGACAGCCTTGTAGCTCAGAGCCATTACACAAGGATTAGGAATAGCCAATACAATAATTTGGAATGATCTGAAAAAGAAGGAACCACTGGTGTACTAACAACCAGACATCAAATAGGTCAACCAAGGAAAACATCAGCAGTTGACAGAAATAATGTGAGAGCTGTGAAGATAAACCCAAAAACAACAGTCAGTGATGTCCCAAAGAACCTCCACAGGGCAGGCGTGAAGGTATCACAATCCACCGTTTGAAGACGACTTTGAGAGCAGAAATATAGAGGCCATACCACTAGATGCAAACCACTCATCAGCAGTAAGAATCGGACAGCCAGATTGGAATTCGCAAAGAACTATAGAGATGAGAAACAAAAGTTCTCGAACCAAGATTAACCTTGGAAAGGCCAAAGTGTGGAGAAAGAAAGGATCTGCTCATGAGCCAAAACATACAAGCTCTGTCAAGCACAGTGTAGGGAGTGTCATGACACGGGCTCAATGTATGTACCAGTTTTACCAATTTTTTCTATTCTTTTTTTTTTTACCATTTTCCCTTTATTTTCTTATGCACAGAGGTGGACCGAACCATTTGGGCCTTTCAGTGGTGCAGAGGGGCTCCAGCATTTCCTGGATGAAAAGTTCAGGACCTTCAGCTTGTTATGCTGCTACTATCATGTCATAGTGGAAAATTCCATGGAAATTCCATGGCTTTAAGCCGTGTCAGAGACTTGGCAACAGCCTGGGAATTCGCAGGGAAGACTGTGCTCCCTGATTTACATCTTTCTTATCAGAGCAGTAGTCTGTTCCACTGCTTCTAGAGTATGTAACTTAACCCTACTCTATAAAAAAAGCACAAATTACCTTTTGAATTTACAGTAACTGACTGGCTGCAGACCTGCCATGTAGATACTGTAATTATTAACAAATATCAATACTGATACTATCATCTCTATAGATGATGGTAATCATTCAGTCTATTATTAGTATTGTGTGCTATTGATGATGAAAATCTTTTAATACTTGTGATGAGGAGGAGGGAGAAGCCAGGCTGTGGGGACACATCCCTTGCACCGAGTTGTCTAATCAGTGGGACAGGGTGATAAAAGAGAGTCACCTTTCAGGTGTTTCCAGCTGCTCCTTTATCACATAACATATTGCTCTTCTCATTATTGACTTCTAAGCCCACAGAGCTTACACATTTGAAATCAGGAGGTCCATCCATCTTGTCACTCTGTAACTCATAGCAGCCAATCATCTAGATAGCAAAACACACACATGGGCTCTTGGGCAACATGCACACACTTTGTTAACACCTTGGGTGCTAGTCCAAAAGGAAAGGCACTGCTTATATGGAAATGGAGAAATTTCTGTGTTTCACATCAATAACATCCTGATCTGGTGTTATTGTCTAGTGCTGAAATCCTCTTGTGCTTCAGGTTAATAAATCATGCTTTGGCAGTTTGGTCAGTGCTTGCGTTGACTTGAACCCACCACTTGTGCTTTTGCCCTAACTTGTTCTAGTCTGTTGCTGCTGTACCAGTGTGGTGGTGCAGGCTGTTTCTTGCATAACTCCATACATCCACTGTGGCGGTCTTTGAAACTCAGTTCTTCAGAAATAATGTGACCATGGTTAAGGGATACCACTGATAGCCCTCTGTCCCATATGCTTACTTTGCGTTTCAACCACCTCCTAAACATGTGCGCCAAAGACCAGACACCAGCAGCAGGTTGTGCAAAGTTATTTTTTTATTTTAAAAAGCCAAACTTTCTTTCTCATTTGTGTCATGACTGAGTGATTACCCATACCCCGCTGCTATGGCTCCCATAGATTGGTGCACTGTCTATCAGATCTCTGTACCCATTTAATCTCCCATCGTTGCCATTATTTCTTTAAGATGAAAAGGCCAAATGCTCCATGGTGTTAGTGACACAACTTGCAAGTCTGTTGTTTGCTTTGTGATCCAGTTCCACCTCTTTTATTTTCAGGTTATGTGCAGGTTTTATATTCAGGTTGTGTGCCGCACGGATTTTCTCGCAATGCTTCGTCCGTTTGTACCACTAGCAAGCCATGAATTAACTGTATGCATGAATTGACATTAGCTGGCTAACTAACAATCCTAGCAAGCTACTGGACCCCCACCAGCATTTGGCTAGGTTAGCTAGCCAGCTAATCTTACCAGGTCATTATAGTGTTGATAATTGAGGTGCTGTTCACTTCAGCATAGATCACCTCGTTAGTTAGCATAATTGTTCAAAAATGTATTCCCCAGGTATAGAATATTGTTGGATTATTTGTTTTAATTGTAGACATATTAAAGCATAATTTGTGCAGTAAATAATCAAGTAGTTCACCAGATGACTTATTTGCTCTTAGATGACAAATTTTCTTGATCACTAATTCTACTTTTCTCAAGTGAATTATTACTACAGTAGCAGTACATTTACTGAAGTCAATATGTTTTGTAGTCTTTCCAGTCACTGGCTGTGACTCTAGCAGTGTATGACACTTGCAGTCTTACAATTTGACCACAAGGAGGCAGGAGAGTACCTTATACTTTATTCCTTACTAGTAGAGGTGTGTGTGTGTGTGTGTGTGTGTGTGTGTGTGTGTGTGTGTGTGTGTGTGTGTGAGAGAGAGAGAGAGAGAGAGAGAGAGAGACAGAGAGCATGTGCAGTTGAAGGATAGGAATATCTGACCTTGTGGAGACATTTGACTAGTCCTCATGGGTAAAACATGAGGGATTTTGTTTGTTTGTTTGTTTGCCTGTTTGTTTAAAAAAAACAAAAAAACTAAAGACTCTAAATGTTTCCTTTTGGTTACTGAGGATAAGGTTAGGGTTAGGTTTAGGGTTAGATTTAATTAGCTGCATTAACAGTTATATCAGTAGAAGGTCCTCACAAGGATAGTAACTCAGTAGAAAAGAAAGTTTAGAAAGTTTTCCAAATAGAGACAATCTGTAACTATCGAAAAGAAGAAGCTCTACACCAGGTCAGGAAACTTAAGGGAGAAAAAAGTGAAATGTATTTCCTTTTTTATAGAACTCAGAATGAATTGATGTCTCTGGCTGGGGTCAGAGGTCAGTGTGCCCCACTCAGGATTGTTTGGGAATGATTGGCAGAAGGAAGTATCTCCTAACCAAGAGGAAGAGGAAGCATTCACTCAGTCAACACACGATGGGCTGAAGATGGGCTCTCATTCCTGCCTCTCAGGGTTCTTTTGTCATCATTTATTTTACATGCCATGAGCTCTGAATTGTATTTTCAAGAACTGCTGCAACTTCCAATACCTACTAGCTAATAAAAGTGCATTGATTTAGTGTTTTAGGCTTTTTTTAATCCATATTTTAGCAAGATGATTTTTTTTAATTAATTAAACCATTTGTGTCATATTCACATACCATAGCAGTTGACCTTTAGGCCTATATTCACCATTTTTATTTATTTTTGTGTTAATTCATTGCTTTTATTTTGGCACATTTGTTTCCAGTTTTGGAGTTTAAGGGTAGCTGTCACTCAGCACCACCACTCCCACACCTCCCCACACTTCTCACTCCTCTATTCAGGTGATGATGTGTTTAAGGAAGTAGGTAGAGGGGTTTTCGGACTTTCTTTCTATCTTGTGAATGTAATTCATTAGAACGGCACCACTAGTCTTCTGAGTGTAGTTAATAGTTAAGACACTGATTACATGGGACCTCTGAGGTAACTAGATGGATTTCACAAATTTTCAAGATTGATATAATGCAGCATAGTTATGTTTATTATACCATGGTCTTAGTGATTTTTCAGTTGATTCCTCTCACTTTCCGTGGGGTCTAAATGTCTGAGATCATATTGAAAATCTGGGAAAATCTGGGATATTTTTTCATTTAAATTGGAAATAAACAGAAGGTTTTACAATTTTGAAATATTTAAAACAAAGAAAGTAAATGTTCAATATCTTGAAATATTTAATATTCAAGATTCTGCACTATTTCTACCTCCCTATTTAAATGAAAGCAAATTTGTGATATTGACCATGTTAAGTGCTTTGTACAAAAGGTCAGATTTTCCTCATGCCTAATCTCTTCTATTGAAGCATGTTTTCAGATGACATTTGATTTGGATTTTATCTAAAATGGATCATAAGGTTTTGCAAAAACTTGCGGAGTCCATGCCAACTCGAGTGCGTACTATCATTAAAGCAAAAAGGGGACGTACCAAATACTAGGCAACTAAAATGATCTAATATGGGGATGAGTAGGGATACATTTATAAATTAAAAATTTATATCCAGAATTTATGTATTTATGTAAAGTAGCTTTGTGACAATGTCCATTGTTAAAAGTGCTATACAGATAAAACTGAATTGAACTTGTGGAGTGTGTGCCAGCTCAATTGCACACTGTCGTTAAAGCAAAAAAAAAAAAAGACAGACATACCAAAGACTAAGGAATTCATGGTCCCAGATTTTTGGACCCCACTGTATGTAGGATGTTCCCTGTTTAAAACACCCCACAGTGGAGGTCATATATGGGTCACACTCAAAGGTCATGACCAAATTCTGAATGTCATCTCAGCTAATCTGCCATTACATACTGTTAGCCTTTGTATAATCCAACAGATTAGAGGAGATGTACTAGTTTCTTACTGTGTTGGTTCTGGCTCTGAACATCTGATACATGGATCCCTGGAGAGGTGGAGGAGCGGTGGGGGTGCTCTACTGATCTATTGATAGCCCCATGGGACTGTTGTGTGGGCCTTTGGGGGTGTCATTAGAGATCCGGCTGATGAGAGAGTGGCATTGTGTGATTCCCTTTCTCAGTGAGGTGTTCGGAAACAGCGAGTCTAAAAGCATCCAAACTTTCTGCCACAGGCTAAAAACGCTTTACTCTAAACAAACAAAACCCACCTCAGAGTCAGCACCTCTAACAGACACTCAGGGATTTGGGTTACCAGTCTACTACTGTCCACCAAATTAACCTTTAATCCTCTCTCTCAGTATGTTAACCTGCCTAGGCCTCAGGACTAAGGGGTTTTAATAACTTTTCCAGCGCTACTTTTTGCTGACAGTTAACTTTGAGTTGTGGAAAATAAGAACCTGAAATGTCATTTCTGTTGCCGAGAACCAAGTTAGAAATATCTTTAACCCCTTAAAATTGTGTTTTAATTATTCTCTTTATCCTAACATACAAAATTCAGTAATTAGTTCAAAGTTTTCAGTAATCACTGTGACACTAGTAGGAAAAGGTGTGTATATACAATGTAGTCGAAAAGTCTGAGACCACTAGTAAAAATGCTATTCATTCTTTTCTAATTTAATACAACAATTTTCATTACAAATTATATTATTGACAACAACTTGAGTGAAAAGTAGAATCTAAAATATTTCCATGAATTTCAGAGTTGCTTAGTATTTGGTACGTCCCCTTTTTGCCTTAATGAGAGTGTGCATGCTGGCATGGGCGCCACAAGTTTGTGCAAAACCTTACGATCCATTTTAGATCAAATGTCATCTGAACACATGCTTCAATATAGGAGATTAGGCATGAGGAAAATCTGACCTTTTGTACAAAGCACTTAACCTGGTCAATATCACAAATTTTCTAACATTTAAATAGGAAGCTAGAAATAGTGCAGAATCTTGAATATTAAATATTCAAGATACTGAACATTTACTTTCTTTGTTCTAAATATTTCAAATTCTAAAACCTTCTTAATTTTAAATGAAAAAAATATCCCAGATTTTCAGTGATGTCTCAGACTTTTGGACCTCGCTGTATATATAAAAAAAAAGGAATGGACCTGGTGATGGGTCCTGAGACCTAAAGGTAAATGACTTTCTATATAGGTTTTTATTGCCTCTTAGCCTAAATCCAATAAGATTTACCATGGTCAATATTAATGACATAAATTTCTCACAGTAATTATTTAATTCATATAAGGCCAAGAAGAAATGGTTTTAGGAGGTATTGTTGACTGTTATAAAGCATTGACCTTGGTTCAGGATAACTACCATACTCTATTAGAAATGTTTTAATGCTTGTAATGAGGTTGTGGGTTTGTAAATGTAATCATTTATGCCTGAAAAAACCTTTTAGCTCCTTGAGAGGTTAGTTGAGATTTAGCCATGGTTTAACTCAATGCATTCAACTCATCGTGCAGTTATGAAGCCCTTCATTATTTGCAAATACATTTTAATCTTTTTTTTTTTTTTACATAATGGGCCTTACGTGGGATTAGTAATGACAGGCTACAACACACTCCCACACCACAATGAAGTGGGATAATGGTGGGATAACAAACAATGTGAAATTCACATGGCATGTTCAGTCTCAGTGCTGCACCCTATTGGATTCACAATGAAGTGAAGACTGAGAACGTAACCAAGTCTCAAGTGCATTCATGAGCACCAAAAACACCTATGTGCTCTACTGGAAACAACAGAACGTTAGTAAATGGTAAAGCATTTCATTTGTCAGTCAGGTTCTTCTTCATGGTAAAAACCGATGACATAATATGCTACTATGGCTTCTATGCTGAGACTGGGAGGATTTTTGTCTGCACCTGTACCCCACGGCAGTATGGGATAAAAAAGGATATTCCTGGCAAAACTACTGGATTGGACCTGCAGCGAGTCAGAACTTTAAGACCACACACACATCATATCCAGGTGTATGTAAGTATGCAAGCATGTGTACGAGTATGCACATATCTGTGTGTGGTCTGGCATAGTTACAGTTATCACAAGTGGGAGTTTATGTGCCTAAAGAGATATTGTTTTGTGCGGCTGAGTTTGAAGCCCCTTACCCCTCCTCTTTCTCTAGGTGTTGTTCTCCACCTGTCCCCACCCCCCTGTGTCTCGTGAACAGTTCTGGACTACTTCCAGGCACAGGGATTATTTTTAAACTCATATAATCTCCTGTGTTTCCTCCACTGAATCAAATCTGTGCTGTCTGAATTGCATTCACACAGCTCCCTCTCATTATTTAATATCCCACTGATCATTGCTTATAGCTACACTCAAGCAAAAACAATCCAACAAGTTGTGTAGCATTTGAGTGCATATATGAAGTACAATCTTTACTTAAATATTACAAGGAACAGGCTGCAGGTGTACTACGTACATTATTATTAGCCATGATGCCTTTTTCCCAGGAGGCAGTAATCCTTGTGCTCTATCTTTTATTGTCAAGCAGGAATCTGCTCCAGTGGTGGCCCTCGGAGGACGGGAGGAGGATTCCAACGTTCCCACACCTTCTATCTTTCTTCAGTAATCCCGCTTCCTTAGTCATTCAGCAGTAGAAAGAAATTCACCTGGCATGGTTAAATGATGGTTGTCTCATCTCAACACAGAGAGGTGCACACAGAACAAACATCTTGGGCATGATGGAATCTGAATCTAGAAAAGATAATGAAAATGATATCCTGCTTTTGGAACATCAAATACCGCTAACTTATATATGCTGTGTCGCTATTGAAATGGAACACCTGTGATCCGTGTTTCATGTGCAGGTAGTATATGGATGTGTTGGGATATGAACATATGTGTCTTTGAAGTTGAAAGTTTTGCTCCTTTCAGGCAGGGTCACTGAGTGTCTGAGTGAGTGAGTGTTTGTAATTGCTGTGGGAATGAATAAGCTCGGGGGAACCCCATGCTGCTAACTTACAGCCCATTTTCACCCAACATTGCCACTCACACATTGCAGCATACATGCAGGCACCTGAAAGAGCACACACACACACACACACACACACACATACACACACATGCATTTAAAAGCACAATATCCTCAGCATCCTCAGGCCTGTACACTGGCCAGGGATTCTAGCACAGCTCAGCTCAAAAAGCCACATTCAATAGAATTTAGAGAGCAATGCCAAAAGTAGTGCTCATATGAATATAAACCCTACACTGCCTCAAGCAGTCTATGAATGAAAAATTATGTCAGCAATATGAGTGACAGATCAGATTCCTTGCACTCAGAACTGTCTCCCTCATTTTATATCATGGCAGTAAAAACAAACAGGGAACAACACAGATTCAGACTGTCAGTTATAGGCAATACATTCTCTTTTATATACAGCCCTGAAAACACCTGAGCTTTTTTTCCTGGCTAATTTGTTGAACATAGTTACAGTTGTCAAGGTCAAAGCCTCTGCATTTGAAGCCTCACTCCGTCAGTGTATACGTTGGAAGGATTTGGTTCCTCCCCTGAGGCATTATTATGGCTAGACGAGTTGATTGTCAATAACTGTCACCTGTCAAGAAAGAAGGCCTCGTCCCTCTGCCTTCGCTTGCTATGTAATTAGCCAATCAACTATCTCATGCACTGATATGCAGACTGGCAGCTGTGCCAAAAATGTGGTACATTGCATACCTGACCTTAACACATGGGTGGCACACAGCACATTATTGCTTTGTAATTTTTTTCCCCATCGAATGTTATTGAAATGACTCATGGTTCGCAATATACCCTATTAATAATTAAGATATTTTTTGTTCTTTCCTTTGAGAAACGTCATCCACTGTGGGTGTTTGGGCAGGGAGAAGAAATTTTTCCACCTGCTCCCCTGAGGCTGCATGAGATGACTCTCGCAAACTAGCATGCTAAAAGATATATGGGAATATTAGAGCACTTAATATCATCTTGATGGGCTAAAGAACAATGGTGGCAGTGTGTGACCTTTCAGGATGTTTTTCTCTGTGGTTTAGATAATAGAGGGTTCTTCCCTGCAAGATATTTGTCTTGTTAAGTGGCTTCCCTGGAGATCTTACTGAATGATAAAGGTGTTAGCTGACCTAGAGCATATGCATACTGTGTGATCATTATCTATTAAGCGTTTCTCTGCTGCTACATTTCATTCAAACGAATTGAAGAAAGTCAATGAACAGATTTCATTAGCAGTTTCTTATCACCTGAAGCACTGCTGGTTGATTTACAATCTTCATAATGAACCAGACTTATTATCCTGATCACAGTTTCCCCAATTCCAGAGGTAGGGAGTGTTTTTAGAAGGAGACCACAAGCCATCTTTCCTAAACATTAGATCCCACAATGGATATGAAGCCAAGCTTACATGAAGCATCACGAAAGACTTTGACAAATTCCTTCAAAGGAGTCATCAACAAAGACTTGTGTGTATGGTAATGTAGTTAAGTACAGGTAATGAAGCAAAAGCTAAATTAGTCGATGCAAAACAGAGAATGCGGTTAGAAGTGACTAAGGGAGTTTTCCTAAATCTCAGCACGTCTCATTAGACAACACACATTAAGTTTGATGTGTAATAGTTGTCATATCCATATAAAAATATTATTGCACTGTGTTTTCAGAATAATGTCAACAGATATTTTTTGCAAGTGTAACAGAAAAAGATGCATTTATTAGAATTGTAGAGAATTGGTAAACTAAATTGATCAGCTATGGGACGAGGTACCACAGGGCTCAGTGTTGAGCCAACAGAATATTGGCATAGAATATTAATGAATTATAATAAATAATCAACCAAAAATGTAATAATTATTATATTTTTACATTATATTTATATTATGTTGTGAGATTTAGGTTTATAATAAACACAGTTCCTTGTGTTTCATTGTGATATACTCATAATCCCTATATTTTCCTAAATTAGCAGTTTTGCCTTGTTACAGTTACAAAACTTTATACTGTAGTAACTATACTCTGGTAGCTGTATTTATTTTATTGAGTGTGTACAACAGAATAAAAACATGGTTTGTTGTTTGTCAGTAAGATTGTTCTCCATCATTGTCTCCGTGTTGTGTTAGAGTGAGTCACACACCTGAGGATCTTGTTTTTCTCAGGCCTCGTTTGTGCCTGTCAGCAGTCACAGGAAGCCCCATATCCACCTCTGACATCCCGTGCCTCTCCACAAGAGTGATTTATCGGTCTGTCAAGCGGTCTAGTACAGGCTTTTGGAAGCTGATCTTCTGCTCTGAGTCTATTTTGTTACACTGATACTTCTAGAGCTCATGTGTTCATACATATGTAGTGTTTTTCCAGTACTACACTACTGTCTTGCAATCATTAGTAACTGTGTGGAACATTGGAGAGTTTTTTCCCGTCCATACTGTGTCTCTGAAATGGCTATATTCATTTCCATAGTTTGATTTTTATGATAATACATTGTGGTACTAAATATGACCCCTCCTAACCACACACACACCCTGCAGACTGCTAGGAAGTGGCAGGTTCGAACTTTAAGGTGTGTGTCTGTCAGCAGCGGAGACCGCTTTTGTTAGAGCCACTCTCCAGCTGCTTTGATTTGGGCCCAGGGTTATTTTTAAAGCCTTGTGCTTCTCTTGCATCACTTCCCTTAGAACACAAAAATGTCAGTGTTTTGTCACTGTCAAAACTCTTTCATCTATGAAGTTTACATCCAAAATATTGTGCACTGTCTGGTAGAAAAGCCTGGATCAAGAAGAGAAATTCTACAGCAAATAATCTTTATATATTCACCCTTCTGAATGAAACATTTGCAACAAGCAGGATGAATGTCATAATGAATGAGAGGGATTGCAGAAAAAGGCAAATACAGAGACCATACAGAAAACAAAGATAAATATGTGAATTATATTCAATAATTGGGTTAAATATTGTAATACATATTTTTTTTAAATGTAAATAAACTGAGTGCTTTAGTTGGTATTTGACAAGCAAATTAAGAATATCTCTCTCTCTCTCTCTCTCTCTCTCTCTCTCTCACACACACACACACACACACACACACACACACATGCATACAGACAGACACACACAATACACAAAAACACGATGTGTGTAAAGCTATGTGTAAAAAAAACAAAAAATAAAAACACCACCGCTACACAGCACTTTCTTCAGGCATTATAAGTTCTTTCAATCTCTGAGAAACTATTACAATTATTATTAACCTATTAGCAATATGCATCTTTGCCTCCTCACTGGATCCCTAGTTCAATCCTGAGCTTGGGTTACTTTCTGAGTGGAATCTCACACATTCTCCCTGTGTTCGTGTGGGTTTTCTTCTGGGTTCTCCAGTCCCAAATCATGCTGATAGGGATATTAGTTGTTCTAAATTGCCCCTAGGTGTGTGTACATGCGTGTATGCATCCGATTGTGCATCTGTGTGTGAGTGTGTGTGTGTGTGTGCTTGCATGGTGCCCCACAATGGATGCGTGACCCTGACCAGGTTAAAGTGGTTACTGAAGATTGACTGAATTTATTCTAAACTGGCTGTATACATATATATTTATATAATGTGTGTGTGTGGTAAATTTGTGGCAAAATTAGGCTCTTTTTTATAGCTGCCATATTGTCAACATGGCTTGTTAAATCTCACAATTCTACCACTCCCCTGTAGTTCTGTCTGTCCTTTTCTCCTCCTTTTTCTTTTTCATTTGTTCTAATTCCAGGGCTGGCCGAGTCTTGCCTGGATTTGAGCAGTGCTGGGTTTCAAAGGGTAATTGACACCTTAGCTGTAATTTCATGGTTTCACTCCACATGCCTTTGAAGTCTCAGACCTGAGATCTTTAGCTGTGTGTGTGTGTGTGTGTGTGTGTGTGTGTGTGTGTGTGTGTGCCTGTGTGCATACGTATGCGTCATGTGTACCATTTTCAGCAGTTGCAGAAGAAAGATGGTTTTAGCTTGGGTGGGGGGATTGGGGTTGGGGGATATTTAAAACATGGTTGGGTTTAATAGTAACCTTACTGAAATATGTACTTATCCAGTTTATGAGACATGTATTTTAGTCACCCAGTGTTGGGTTATTAAAAGTGTAATAACAATATGCCTTTGTCCTGCATTTTTTTTTTTTTTTTTTTTAAATCTGAAGCCATGCAAATGTACTCTGGTTGTTCTTTTACACCTTTTTCCTCATGTTCTCTTTATTTTCGTCACTGCAACAAGTTAAAGGCTTAAAGCTCTCTATTTCACTTGCCACACACGTAGGGGTTTTTCACATTAGAAACAGCCTTAACAAACATACTCCCACTCCACTGCTGAAATAGCTAAAGCACTGCTTCAGAAAAGCTTTGCTACAAGCTAGGTGGCAAAATTAGCTTAACTGCATTGAAGCTACATCCAGGATTGGTGTCAACTTCTATTTATACTAATTACAAAAACTAAGCAAAAGGTTACATGACAAGAAAAAAGTGCCTTAATTTGTAATGTAATTAATTATGTTAATTATGTTAAATGTCTGTACAGTCTCAATGTGTTTGGAAAGCAGCGTGTACTGTGATTGGTCAGACAGTTATATCAGTAGTGTGTTATTTAAAGTACATGAAGTACTACTAAAAGCTTGATATGTTACATTAGCCAACTTTAGATTAGGTGAGCATAATTGCAGTTGATCATGTTTCATTAATTGAGGAAGCCACAAACTGTGGTGATGATTAGAATATGATTAATTGTGTTGGCCTACTGCATATTATTCATTCATCCTTCTTCAGCATCTACTTCATCCTGGTCAGGGTCACAATGGACCCAGAGCTCTTCCCAGCAACACTGGGTACAAGATGGGCACACCTTGCACACGTTCATTCACACCAGGGGGTGAATTAGCGGAGGACCAGAAATGCGGGGAAAACCTGCGAAACTCCACACTGACAGTAATTTGAACTCAGGATTGAACCAGGAATCCTGAAGCTGTGAGGCACCAGTGCTACCCACTGCACCACCAAGCTACTGCTCCTACATATTACTAAAGACACATTAAAATCCAGGACATACCAGTGACTAGCCCAATCCATTTTTTTTTCATTTTCCTTCAGGTCATGATGGGTTCAAAAGAAAATAAAACAATGAAGCATTACTCAACAATACTTACTCTACAGTAAAGATAAGTTTAACTACTTGCAAGCCTGGGTTCAAAACGAAGCTACAAGTTAGCTACTGGAAAATATAGCTAAACTAATAGCTTTGCTTCTTTTACCTACACTACTACCCAGCTCTGTACAGCCTTCTGGATAATTAGCACAAGCTCATTTAGATATTGTTGTCCAAACTTTTATATTAGATAAGGAATGATATATATGGTATTTATTTGTATATTTTATTTTGTTCTCTGGAAGTGGTTGCTGACACTGTATTCGGTGTTTACACGTAGCCTGTGTGGTAATAAATAATCCTTTCTTTGTTCATCTTCTTCATATGGGGAACATTACAGCACTGAATGATACAGCCAAGGTGCTTTCTTTTGTTGTTGGGCTGCTTCATTTGGGAGGTTGGAACCTTTAATCAGGACTAGTGCTGACAGATATATCAAGCATTTTTCTCTAATGAATCATTTTGAGCAAAGTCAGAAACTCAACTCTATATTCTCCACCTACACGCCACTCTAATTTGGTCTCTATTATCCAATAAAACTTTCAGCACACACTGCACACAACATATTACACATCCATTAAAGAACACTATAACCTCAGCATGAAGATATGCAGTATATTTTACCCAATTCAATGCACTGAAGTTTTTAGCAGACAGAAATAGAAATTGAATTTTTGTGATTGTAAAAAGAGCTAGGAATACATGGTGATAAAGAGAAAGTTAGATATGGAGAGCAATGTTAAAAGAGAGTAAGAGGTGTGTGTGTGTGTGTGTGTGTGTGTGTGTGTGTGTGTGTAACTTTTTGGCCTGTTTGGGCTGTGCTCCATATTTCTGTCTGGATTACGAGTCCCTCTTCAGGGGGGATGACCCTACCCCCTCCCTTCACACTCCTCAAAACTAACGGAGCGACACCAATGACCCAGTCATGCACCTGAGCCCCTTCTCCTTCATCCTCCTCCTCTCACACTCTCACAGTCCTAATAGGCTTGAGGATATAGACTGAGTCATTATATTCAAAGTTCTGAGTTCTGACTGTGTTTCGGGTTGGAAAACTGACATTACAGAGTGTGGGTTAAATGATGTGAGTGTAATTAATTGTTGTCTGCTGGCTATCTGTTAGACTGGTCCTGGATAAGTATAGCTGAGGTTCTCCCATACTACTCAGGCCTACTGCTGTAACAATAACTGTCAACAGTTCCCAGAGTGTATGTGTGCCACTATCATAGTGACTTGGATGATTACCCATAACCCTGAGCCGGCTGCTTGCTACTTCAATACCATGGGTCTGTGGAGAGTATAAACAATTTCTCATTACACCCTCTCTCTTGCCTGAGCTCATTTGAAACGCATTATGTAGTGTCATTTAGAGAAGGTGCTGTAGGATGCAGTAGACTGTAGAATAACTAGTACGATAGTGTTTGACCACAGAATCCGAAAGATAAATTGAAGGTATGTGAAAGTCCGAGAGCATCCACTGCTGGGTCATGCCTGGTAAGGAGGAAACAGGCAACATCACTCTGAGGAACTTTTTTTTTCTATCCAGTGTCTGTTTCTTTGGTTTGCCTTTGTCCAAACCAGTCAATGTCAAGGGATACCTAATAGAAAGGCTTAGGTATACTACAAAATCTTCAATCCAAACAAAGTGAAATACACACTAAATGTACTGTATATGTACACCTTGCACACAGCTTCTGACTGAAAGTCTAAAATCCTTCCACACAAATGCACTTGTGCATGCTGTGACCTCTCACCCCTCTTTTCGTCATTCTCTATGCAGGCTGCCCTTGGCCTCAGGATGAACCTTTTGAGAGGGGCATTGGGTTAGCAGTAGGCTGGATTAGTAACTCTGAGGCTGAACTCAGACAACAACTCTCAGCCCCTTAATCAGCCATCTCTCCATGGCTCACAGAGCCCGGAATGGCCAGATGTTCATCCTGGTGAGGGGATGTATTACAGACAATCATTGGTACTGTCTACCTACTTCTTAGTTAAATTTGAGCACCACAACTTAGAACCATCTAACCATTTATTCCTCATGTTGTGAGTTCTGCCATCCTGAAAACACATTGGCTCTTGGCTCTTTGGATGAGTGGCATGGAGTTTAATTCCTTTGAATCTGCACATATTTTACTAATTGTGAAGCCCAGTTTGTATAATTTATCAGTTTCTGTGCAGTGAGTGAAGCAGGTGCAGCAGCTTTGGATTTTAAAACACAGATAGACCATTTTATCAGATACATCTACCTTAAGACCATATTATTCAGTGAATAATGGGTGTTTATTGTCTTCTTACCTTTCATCAGACATATGTTTCTGACCACAGGGCCACAAGGGCTGGTTTGAGTATTTCAGAAACTACTGATCCACACACAGCAGTCTGTAGAGTTTCTTTATTATGGAGTTCCTAATAAAGTGGACGGTGAGTGTATATAATAGGTGTACCTGATAAGATGGCATATTGAGTGTTTATTAAATTACATAGCTCATTAGCTAAGGTTGTGTTGAACCTACATCTTACATACCCAACATTTTTCATATAACTTTTGTCTTATACACCTGTGTTATGCCTACTGCATTTGTTTCAGCAGAACATAAAACAAAGTTCCAAACATAACTGCTTTTCCAAAAACTGTTACATTAAAAAAAAAATTTATGTAAAAAATGTTTAAACATTTTTTAATGGACACTCTTAAATGTCAGAACACATTTCTGAACAAATCATCATCAAGGCTGTCTGGGAGGCCTGGAACAACTTACTTGCCAATTTCCTTAGAAAACTGAATGACAGCGTACCTAAGTGAATTTGGAGTTTGGTTAATTTGTGAATTTGGATACCTAAGTGAATATACAGTTTTAAATCCAAAGGCAAATTAGGATTTTAAAACATAAAGAACGAAGTCTGCACACAAACACACACACACACATTAGGTGCTGTTCAATTATTTACTCCAAAGGGGAAAATTACACAAATGTTTTGGTTTTAAGCCTTCATCAGTGTGTGATGAAAAAAATATTATTATGGTTATGATTATTATTTATGAAAAAAAATGATTTTATATAATATTTGGGTTGTTTTACTGCTTACTACTTAAAAAATAATTGTAATTTTTGAAGACATCTTCACTTCTTTAAATGTACCTTACCTAAGTCTTTTGCACAGTGCTGTATATCTGAAAGGGTTAAAGTAAAAATAGGAGTGGTATGGAATGACATCACTGATTTATGTTTAGTGGATTATTCATAGACGAATTGAAAAGAGAAGCAGAGAAAAGCTTGAATGGGATTTGTAACTTGTCTACATAGTGAACAAAGAAGAAAAATGACTGACTAACATTTCCAAAGTACTTAAGGGCAGAAACACAGAGCATGCATGGAGGCAGAAAACCGCTGGCATGAGTCCCAGGACCCTGACCGCAGACAGACCTCCCACCGTATACACCTGCTCAGAGACACACACACACACACAGTGAGGATTTTTTATATAATGACAACTCTCTTACGTATGTATGAACTAAAAATTGTTATTTTGCATTCTAGTAGTCTACAAAAAGTTAAACTGACAATCTTTATTACGTTCAAAACATTTAAGTGAGTCAGACCAAAAGAAAAGTCACCACATGCCTGGATAGTTTAAGATGTCGAAAATGTAAAATTTTAAATCTAATTTTAAGAATACTTTATACAGTCCTACTTTCAGTTCGCTATGGTCAGAAATCAATCAGTGTTAGTGTCGTTGTTCGGCACATGTGCTGAGTTTGCTTTTAATTTTCAATATCTGCTAATTCTCAAATGAAACTCAACTAAGTTGTATTATTACAGTTTTCAATACTATTATTTATTAATACAAGTATTACACAAGTACAAGTACAATAATATAAATACAAGTATGAATACTTGTTTGGGGAAGTTTAGTGAAGTCACTCTGGTTTTCATATCATTTAACAATATCAGTGGTTTATCACTTATGCATCTAATATGCTATGATATACACTATATTGCCAAAAGTTTTGGGACGTCTGCCTTTACATGCACATGAACTTTAATGACATCCCATTCTTAATCCAGGTTTAATATGGAGTTGGCCCACCCTTTGCAGCTATAACAGCTTCAACTCTTCTGGGAAGGCTTTCCACAAGGTTTAAGAGTGTGTTTATGGGAATTTTTGACCATTCTTCTAGAAGCGCATTGGTGAGGTCACACACTGATGTTGGTCGAGAAGGCCTGGCTCTCAGTCTCCGCTCTAATTCATCCCAAAGGTGTTCTATCGGGTTGAGGTCAGGACTCTGTGCAGGCCAGTCAAGTTCATCCACACCAGACTCTGTCATCCATGTCTTTATGGACCTTGCTTTGTGCACTGGTGCGCAGTCATGTTGGAACAGGAAGGAGCTATCCCCAAACTGTTCCCACAAAGTTGGGAGCATGAACTTGTACAAAATGTCTTGGTATCCTGAAGCATTAAGTGTTCCTTTCACTGGAACTAAGGGGCCAAGCCCAACCCCCGAAAAACAACCCCACACCATAATCCCCCCTCCACCTAACTTTACACTTGGCACAGTGCAGTCAGGCAAGTACTGTTCTCCTGGCAACCACCAAACCCAGACTCGTCCATCGGATTGCCAGACAGAAGCGTGATTCATCACTCCACGTCTCCACTGCTCTAGAGTCCAGTGGCGGCGTGCTTTACACCACTGTATCCGACGCTTTGCATTGCACTTGGTGATGTAAGGCTTGGATGCAGCTGCTTGGCCATGTAATCTGAAGGCCACATGAAGTTTGGAGGTCTGTAGCTATTGACTCTGCAGAAAGTTGGCGACTTCTGCACACTGTGCGCCTCAGCATGCGCTGACCTCGCTCTGTGATTTTTACGTGGCCTGCCACTTCATGGCTGAGTTGCTGTTGTTCTCAATTGCTTCCACTTTGTTATAATACCACTAACAGTTGACCGTGGAATATTTAGTAGTGAGGAAATTTCACGAATGGACTTGCACAGGTGCCAACCTATCACGGTACCATGCTTGAATTCACTGAGCTCCTGAGAGTGACCCATTCCTTCACAAATGTTTGTAGAAGCAGTCTGCATGCCTAGGTGCTTGATTTTATACTGTACACCTGTGGCCATGGAAGTGATTGGAACACCTGAATTCAATGATTTGGAGGGGTGTCCCAAAACTTTTGGCAATATAGTGTATGTCTAATGACTGATTCATAAGTTTTAGTCAATTTCTTTCATTCTTTTTTTGTTGCCTGTTTCATTGTTTTTGTCTGACTGTCTTCAAGGATTTCAGTCTTGATTACAGGACCTGTAAAAATGTTTGGCCATCTGATTAGCAAATAACTGTCAGGTCAACTCCTTCCTTGAACACAACTTCCCAGAACACAACGCGGCCTGCAAACATGGCTGTCACGGGCTACAATCCCCAGCACATCATTCCACTGGGATGTTCATCATATCCTGAGTTTTGATCACACACACCTGTTTCCAATTACAATCACACCCTATATAAACAGACCACGGATATTCAAACAGTACAAAGTAACTGTCAGTAGTGCAAACTCTGATCTTACCAAGCGTTTTGTTTAAGTATCACTACTCTGGTTTCTTACTCTGTTGTTTCCTGGTTTTTGTATTCTGGTTTTGTTACGCTGTCTTGTTTGCTAATTACCTGACCCTTTGCCTGTTTTTTGATCTTGAACTTGCCTTACGTTTTGGAACTGTCTGTCTTTTAATATTAAATGGCCTCAACTGCACTTGGATCCATCACAGCCTCTCAGTTGTGACAATAATATAATTACACATGCGTTTTTCATTAGTGACAAATTGGCCCTGTAGTGGACTCAACCCAACGATAGCTAAAATTACATTTGTTGGAACACACACACACACACACACACACACACACAAATCAGAGCCTTCTTCTTCATCTGAAGTTTAAATTTATTTCAAAGCCTGCAAGGGTCCACTGAAATACATCCTAAGAAATTTCTGCAACTATGCTGAATCTCTTCCATATAAATAGGTAAAAATATCCACAAAGTAAACATAACATAACTGAACATAATAGACTAATTAAATACTAAACAACACTGTGTTAATGTGCCAGGATATCAGCAGCAGACTGCAGTGCTAAAAAAAACTTCATGAAAGAAGGGACTACAAGCCAAGAGTTTGCTCCTAATGATACCTATTGTAATTACTACAAAATTGGCCGATTATTATTTTTGGTGGACACAAGCTACTGTTTAGCCTTACTAAAAGGTCAGGTCACAACCTGTTTTCCATGAAGAACCTGCAGGATTTCACTGGATTTCCAACATACACCAATCAACATTAAAACCACTGAGAGGTGAGATGAATAACATTGATTATCTCATTACATTGGCACCTGTCAGGGGGTGGGATATATTAGGCAGCAAGTGAATAGTCAGTTCTTGAAGTTGATGTGTTGAAAGCAGGAAAAATGGGCAAGCGTAAGGATCTGAGTGACACTGACAAGGCCCAAATTGTGATGGCATCCGCAAGGCCACCAGCATTGCAGATGACCCCTCTCACCCCTCTCATATACTCTTCACCCTCCTGCCATCTGGCAGAAGGTACAGGAGCATCTGTGCCACCACCAGCAGATGCTGCAATACTTTCTTCCCTGAGGCAGTCAGATTACTCAACACCCTCCTGCCTCCCAACGCTTACCTGGGCTAGTTAAACACTTAACCCAGTATGACTCTATACCACTGCACACTTATGGAACTCGTTTTTGCTGCCAATATTGCTGCTATACTCATTGCTGCTACACTACAGTTTACAGCCCATGTTCCGTGTATTTAGTGTCCTGTGTATTTATGGTCTTGTATATCTGTTGTTCTATTTGGTGTATTTATTGTCCTGCACTCGTCTCACACTGTTGTGTATTGAACTTTGTGTAGTCTTGCGTACTGTTGTGTTGCACCATGGTCCTGGAGAAATGACATTTTGTTCCAATGTATACAAGCTATATAGAGGAATGACAATAAAAATCCACTTGACTTGACTTCATAGTCTTCCCTTTGCAATGTTCTCATACCTCTTCTTATGACCTTTTCTCATTTGCATGAATTTAAATTTGAATTACCTGCAAAGAAATCTGCTGATGCTAATTCCTAACCCTAATCATCAAAAATTTGTCATTTGTCAAATGGCAGAAATTCAGGAATTGACAAGCACTTTTGCAGAGAATTGTTTTACAGAAAGCTAAATGTAGTTATAATAAAACATCAGCACAAAATAGTTCAAAGCAGCCAGTGTCCTGTCCAGCTGACGAATAAGCCTAGTTAGCTCTGTATATGTGTATAAACAACAAAGTAAGCTGTGCTAATTGGCTGTGTGGTGTGTGATCCTGAAAGAGGCAGCTAGTGGTCAGTTCCCCTGCTACAACCACACACCAGCCTGTTACTGTTTGTTTTCTTTTAGTGTTTTTTTTTTCTGAGGCTGGAAATTTGGGGGGTTGGATGAGGTTGTGGTACAAATTTTCCAAGACTGGGGTCGGGGTAGTCGGGATACAATACAATAACGGCCCCTGTCCCATGCTGCACAAAGGCCTGTCCATGTCAATTAGGTAGAGGCGGGTTGGGGTGACTGGGTAATAGTTTATTACATGCTTGCGGAGAGAGTGGCCCCTGGAGAAGTGTTAGTCAAAGCCTGAATCCAATTAAAGGAGAAAAGCAGAAAACAGTAGCATGGGGAACATGGAGTAGCAACACACATTTCTCTATATCCCTCTCTCATTTTCACACTTTCTGATTTAATTTCTTTCACCTGCTTTACTGCTTACAACTGATACAAACATATGCTAACTGTAAATATATTACCTCTATTTCTTTACAGTTAGCATATGTTTATATCAGTTGTGAGCAGTATATAACAGACATATGAACTGCATTTTTGATCCGCTTAATATTTCATATTTTTCCCATTTCATTAATCATCAGTTCAATTAATTTATTAACATAATGTATCAGTTATACTTTTTTGTATAACAAAGCAAAACATAAAAATTTATAAACTTTAATTAGATCATGTGCTTGACAAATGACAGATATTTGAGGATCATGTGCTGTATTAAGGCCATTATGATTAGCCGTATATACTTACCCTGTTCACCAGCTCTTACCTGTTGGAGTACATTAAATCACTGAAGGGTGTTTACTCTCCAATGTGGTACACCTAAAAGATCACAACCTTAATCATGATGATTACACATTCAGTGTAATCACTGTGGTAACCCTCTTAGTTCCAGCTGAGTGTTCAGACTTGGTGTTCAGTCAAGGAGAGATCAAATGCTAATGTCGAATGCTGCTGGTGCTGAACTAATGAAGATTTATGACGGGGAAAGAGATCATCACTGCTTTTACATACAGTAATGTCTTAATTATGTTTCCAGAAAAGCAGCCATTTAATTTCTCAAAAATTGTGGATCTTGAGTACCACTGAGTACCACTTTGAAAAAACAAATATATAACTAAAATTTCTACAGCCAAAAACTTTTTAAATATAACCCAAATGTAACACACAGCCTCAGGACACCCATCAAATTTCTACTTGTGGAGGCATAAGGCACACAGACCACACTTTATACATTTCACTTCACACTTGGACAGTATGCAGATGTTGTTTTCTACTGTTTTCATTCATTTAATAATGATGCAGTTCAATTCTCTTCTCTCTCTCTCTCTCTCTCTCTCTCTCTCTCGTTTTCTCTTTGCAGGTGTGGGCTCTTCTTTGTTGCTTATAATCCTCTGTGAAGAGCCTACTTGTGTGTCTGACTTCCCCATCCCACACTGACCACTTCCTGTTTGACCTCATGAGATATGACAGGCGTAAAAATAATGACGGACACCGTGGCTGCTGTTGACCTGCCCTGACTCACTCTCAACACACTCACTCCATATGATAGGTACAGCGACCACTTAACTGAGCACCAAACCCCCCCACCACAAATACACACACACACTCTGACCCTCCAATCATAAATGTAGACCACACCACCACTGCTTTCTTCAGGGGATCTCTCTCTTTGATCATAAACAAACAGGCAAATAAATAAAGATAAATTTCGTAGCAAACATTATAAAAACTTTGTGATTTTAAAGGCTTTTTTGTTGGACTGGGACAAACTCTGCACCAGTATATACAGCAGTTACAGCCCTATGACTCCTGTCATTATCATGTCACAGTAACTTGAACCTCTGTAAATCTGTTGAGCCAACATACTGTTCTTCATAAACTCCTTCTTATTATTATTCTATTTAAAAATTTGTACCATTTTCACAGATTGTAATTTTTGATGTAGAGGCACGAAATTTGGCATAGACGTAGATCTCATATAGTAATAGGGTTCCTTGGCTTTTGAGAAACATTGCAACAAAGTGTGTGTTTCTCCCTATAGCAATACTTGGGAAATGTTTTGTTGGCCCTGCTTTCACACGATTTGAGCCTTTCTTAATTCAGATATACTGAATACATTTAAAACTGCATTGCTCCACCTACTGAAACCCTAGCAACCACCTGGACTATGACAGCAACCAATTAACAAATTAATAATCAGCTGATTTTCTATAGCAACCACTTAGATACAACCTAGCAACCACACGGGATCACCATAGCATAGGTTTAGTATAACAACCAGCTAGCAACACCCTAGCAACCAACTGGAATATCATAGCATCACTCTAGCAACAAACTGGGTTGGCATAGCAACCATTTAGCAACACCCTAGCAACCCACTGGAATGTCATAGCAACCACCTAGCAACACCCTAGCAATCAATTGGGTCAGCATAGCAACCATCTGGCAACATTCCAGCAACCACCTGGAATATCATAGCAACCACCTAGCAACACCCTAGCAATCAATTGGGTCAGCATAGCAACCATCTGGCGACATCCCAGCAACCAGCTGGGATAGCATAGCAACCACCTAGCAACACCCCAGTAACCAGTTGGAATACCACACCAGCCACATAGCAATACCTTAGCAACCAACTGGAATATTATAGCATCCACCTATCAACACCCTAGCAACCACATAGGTTATCATAGCAACATTTAATTTATTTTAATGCTTTAACCTTTGAACATGTTTTAACCTTTAGACATTTCAAAGTTTTTAACATTTTAACCTTTACACATTATATACTTGGACTTTTAACGTGTACACCGTTAAACATTTTAACATTTTAAAATCAATGACAACAAAGCACTAATATCAATGAAATCTTTTAGAGTGTTTAGCTAGCTCTGTCTAACCAATATCAAAGTTCATCCATGAACTTTACCTTCTAGTTTTAACTGTTTTGCTTTCATTTTAACTGATGTTAATATATTCTTGATTTAGATGGTTAATCATAAGACTTAATCATAAGACTCATGACTTACACTTCACAAGTAAATCACATGGGTGGAATTTATTTCTTTATGGTGTATATGTTCTGATGACCTTTATATTATCAATGTATTTATTGCTCCAATTATGTAATAGTTGTATTAGTCCCTTGTGAACCAGGTTTGCTGGTGCTGCTTAATGGTTTAAAGTTAGGTTGGTGTAAGATGAAGTTTGAGAGATCATAACATTTCCCTGCTGTTTTTTTTTTTTCTCAACTACATGCAACAAGGCTTAAATTGCCATTTTGAAAAAGTGAGATTTTTCCACAGATGGATTGGAGATATATTTACAATTGCCAGAACTAAATTAAGATTTTTTTTTTTTTTGCATCTCAAGTGATGCCATATTTCAGAGCAAGTTTTTAAAAAGCCAGGGTATGACTCAGCAGTGTGAGATCACCATGCTGAACATATCTCTGAAATGAAGTTAAATGATTATAACACTGCATTGGTTTTAGAAACCTGGGCTCTGGTCTGTAAAGCATGACACTGTGTGTGACTAAGGTGTGGGGGTCGGGCTCAGGCCCAGACAGCGCTGAGTGCTGTGCCTCACTGAGGTGGTGGGCTGCTGCTCTGTGCTTAGCATTAGGAAAGCGATGTAATACTTTAATTACAGCCCTTTATCACTCACTCCGCAGTTCTCATATTTCCCTCCTCTCAAACATGTAGCAGCTCGCTTACAGCTGCAGGCACAGCATCTCCCAGCAAAACACACACACACACACACACACACACACACAGATAACAGGTTAGAGACCCCTAGTGAATTCTAGTGTAAAGCCAAATCTCAAAAATATGAGAAAATGTTTGCTCAGACTCAGAGACCATAGACAATTTAGAATTACAATTAGAATTAATACAACGTTATGTATAACCTAACATATTGAGTGCACGCAATTAATTTTTCTGTAAATTGTGAAATATCAGAGGAATAACTGAGCTGATCAAACGATATTTGTTCATATGCTTTCTGAACTTACGGGGTTTTGAAACACAGAGATAAGCCTCAGTCTTTGTGTTAGTGCCCATTCCATTTTAACTGTCGCAGGAACAAAGCTGCGACAGTTAAAATGGAGGAGATGTTAAACTAGGTGCTGAACGTTGGCCTTGATGGCCCACCCATGCCCCTGCTAACTGAGGACTTGGCATTGGGGTAAAAGGCTCAGTGAAAAAGAAGTACATCCTGCTGTCTGTACTGAAAAAGAGATGTTACTATAAAGTGTCACTGCTGTAATTATTTCCACAGAAATAAATTAACAGAAAACCTTTGATTTTGCCAGTATAGATATGAACTGCAGCATTTTATCATTATTGGTTCCTTTCACAAGCAGATCCTTGGATTGTATTCTGCCTTACTTCTAAGCATGGGTTAGATTGTGATTTAGTGGGTGGCAAAGCTATACTTTATTGAATGCTAACAATGGGGGAACAGTACTTTTTTAGTATATCTAATTATATATTAATATTACTATTATTATAATATTAATGCTACACAAATGTGATTAAATATGGTGTATATACATGTCCTAAGGGCTTCCTATAATGGTTTTGATTCAGACTCTCGCTGGTCCACACAGCTAAAGTAGTTCTCAGAACATGCTGTTCTCATATAGTAGTATATTGGCACTTCACAGAGTTGGGGTGGGGGCAGACAAGTAATGATGGGGATATTCCACTGTGTAATCCTTACTTTGAGGAGTCTTCCTGTGAGGTATATGTCAGACTGAATCTTTGTGAATCTCTCTCTCTCTCTCTCTCTCTCTCTCTCTCTCTCTCTCTGTGGAGCCCTTCACTGCTTCTCCGCCTCCTGGGTGGCACTGCCCTTCTCGTTCAGGGAATTTCTTACTGGGAGTTTTCTCCTAATCTCCAAACGACCAGTTGGGTTCTTCCCAGCATTTATTCAAACAGCCCTAAAGAAGGGAAGACAAAAGGAGGAAGATAGCCCATTTATTTCTCCCTATCTCTCACTCTATGCCTCTTTTTCTCATTGTCTCTCTCCATAACTTGGCTTCTTGGGTACATGAGGATTGGCATGACATATACAGAACAATAATAGCATTGTTTCTGTGCCTCTCTATATTAATACAGAGATTTCAGCCATGTTATCTCTGCTGAGGGTTTGGCCCTCTACCAGAGAAAATATCCAGTGAGAAAATCTCACACTCTCGTTCTGTCTTTCTTTCTGGCTCATCACAGGATACTGACCTGTATACATACTACATCATAAACCCCGTCTGATATAACTACCCCAAATGTCCACACAAGATTAAATGTTCAGCTCCTTTTCATATATTTTTTAGACACTGAACAGACTAACATATATTACACATATCATTGTGAGCTCTGGACTGTGATAAGATAAAGATCATGAGTGGTTAGTCTTAACATAGTTTCTTAAAAGAAACATGAGGAGTGTTATATAGTACTGTGCAAAAGTCTTAGGCACATGCAAATGATGTGAAGATTCAAAAATAATGAAACTAAAGGTTTCTACATAAAGACAGTATAAAGAGCAGTAAACAGTAATAAACTAAACAAATATTTGGTGTGACAACTTTTTGCTTTTTAAAAATGCATCAGTAGTCTCAGGTACAATTTGTGCGATTTTATAAATTTAAAATTTTTAATTGGCTGGCACATTTTACTGAGCATCTTGGAGAACCTGCCACAGTTCTTCTGGAGACTTTGACTGTCACACTTGCGTGTTTTTTATGCATGAAAACCCAGCATCCTTCATTATGTTTTTTGTCTGAAAAGTGGTCTTTTATGTAATATGTTGCTTTCCTTACTGACATACAAACATTTTTCTGCAACATTTAATTTTTGTTGGAAAAGTACTGACTCAATAATGCTGAAGTCACAAAATAAACATCTATAACAAAATGTGCACTAAAAAATGGGGTGCCTAAGACTTTTGCACTGTATTGTACATTGATACACCTTGTATATACCTGATATAACTGTGAACTAACATTAACTAAAGAGCCAGGGATTTAGCTCATCTTCCACAATAAATAAACTTATTATAATTTTACTTATACAGTTAGGTCCGGAAGTATTTGGACAATGACAGAGTTTTTGTGATTTTGCCTTTATACACCACCACAATGGATTTGAAATAAAAAATGGGATCAAAGTGTAGACTTTCAGCTTTATTTTAAGAGGTTCCACAAAAATATTTACCATTCAGGAATTACAGCCATTTTAAGCAAAGTATCTCCATTTTCAGGAGCTCAAAGGTATTTAGACAAAGTGACATAACTGTAAATATAACCAAATTCTGAGTTTCCTCCCTGGAGATGCTTTGCCAGGCCTTCACTGCAGCCACCTTCAGCTGCTGCTTGTTTGTGGCTCTTTCTGCCTTCAGTCTTGTCTTCAGTAAGTGAAAAGCAGCTCTATTGGATTGAGATCAGGCGACTGACTTGGCCACTGAAGAATATTCCATTTCTTTGCCTTCAAAAAGTCTTGAGTTGCTTTCGCAGTATGTTTAGGGTCATTATCCACCTGCACTGTGAAGTTTTGTAGCATTTGGCTGAATGTGAGCAGAGAGTATAGCCCTATACACCTCAGAATTCATCCTGCTACTTCTGTCAGCAGTCACATCATCAATAAACACCAGTGAGACCATTCCATTGGCAGCCATACATGCCCATGCCATAACACTGCCTCCACCATGTTTGACACATGATGTGGTATACTTTTGATCATGAGCTGTTCCTTTCTTTCACCATACTTTTCTTTTCCCATCATTCTGGTACAAGTTAATCTTGGTTTCATCAGTCCAAAGAATCTTATTCCAGAACATGGGAGGCTTTTTTAGAGCCTGGCAAAGTCTAATCTGGCTTTCCTGTTCTTGAATGTTACCAGTGGTTTGCACCTTGTTGTAAACCCTCTGTATTTACATTCATGAAGGCGTCTTGTGATTGTAGATTTTGACAATGATACTCCTACCTTCTCCAGAGTATTCTTGACTTCTGTTGATGTTGTGAAGGAGTTTTTCTTCACCAAAGAAAGGATTCTGTGATCATCCACTTTAGTTGTCTTCCATGGTCTTCCAGGTCTTTCGATGTTGTTGGGCTCACCAGTGCTTTCTTTCTTTTTAAGAATGTACCCAACTGTTGATTTGGCCACACCTAAGGTTTTTGCTATCTCTCTTATAGATTTATGTTTTTTTTTTCATCCTAATGATGGCCTCCTTCACTTGCACTGAGATCTCCTTGGACTTCATTTTTGTAGCTCCAGTCAAACAGCTGCCAAATGCCAACTCAATACCTGATATCAACTCCAGACCTTTTAATGAGGGAATGGATGGCACCTGGTCAGTTATCTTCTTGTTAGTCAATTGTCCAAATACCTCTGAGCCCGTGAAAATGGAAGTACCTCTTAAAATAAAGCTGAAAGTCTACACTCCATTGTGGTGGTGTATAAAAGCAAAATCACAAAAACTCTGTCATTGTCCAAATATTTCCGGACCTGACTGTAGATGATTGTTCATCTGTTTTGTTGAACACGATGTGCTGAACAGACCATGGTCTCACTTACAAATTTGCAGAGCTTATATGAACTCTATGAATGTTAAAATAAGGGGAGAGATTAATGTTTGTACCATTCCTTATGACTTCTTTCATATGATGTTGAATGAAATTTAACCACATCAGCTTCATTTGTGCTGAACTCAGGTGGTGAAGCAATGTGCTGAATCTTTTCCCTGTCTTGCTTTTAAAAATGATAAGAGGGTCTTTGAGAATGTCTCCTAATCGGTTACTATTTACACCAATTCAGCTCTATAGTATAAATCTAAGTGCTTCACATCATTAGTGATGTATGTTGCTAACCTTCTATATAATTGGCATAGTGGAACCGCAAGCTTTCTGCACCCCAGGATTACTAGCTTTTGCTCAGAACCAACGTTGATAATTTTATGGCACTTTTGGTATTTTACATACAAGAGATGGCTCTTCCCCGGTTCTTTGGATAGTTCAGGGCTGATAGTCCTACTTGGAACCTTTTTAATAGGAAAGCATTCAACTTTTTTTCACAGAAGATTTAAGTGCTTCAACAGAGGAACACCTGACAAGCTGCTAAGGGTTCTAGATTTGATCTTTTTTTTCTGTTTCATTAGAACTGTGAGTTAATATAACATTTTAAAATTTGCATTAATTGTGTGATTATATACGTGTGATGCAAATATTTTACAGATAAAAAAATGTGTTGAGATATTCATGTTTAAAATGAAAAGATGAGAAAAAAATCTATTTATAATTTTTTTTAACTCTATATTTATAAAAAGTACAAAAGGTCAGAGAAGACATAAATAATAATACATAATAATACAAACATAAACATAATAATAATATTATACAAGAGATTTAAGGATCCAAAAAGTGATGATGGGGATTCAAATTGTAATTTTCTTAAAAACAGGGGAAATGTCTGTATGTTCTTTAAAACAGGGAAAATGTCCAGTTATTTGAGGTTAAAGTGTAGACAAACATTCCAAATGAGCCTGAAGATTAGCTAGCACTTATGCAGAAAAGCTTTTGTCTTCATAACTTATTATCCAAATACAAAATACATATTTGTCCTCTGAAACAGTCTACAAAAATACATAATTTAATATAAATATATATTTTAAAATAACTATATAATTTACAAAAAATACACATTAAAACACAGTGGTAAAGAGAGACAGAGATAAAGAAAAAGGCTGGTACAGCTGGGAGCACTAATATTTAAGGTGGATACATTTGCATTTACCACCAGTTACAGTGTTGGATTTAAAATTGTTTAGGCTGCATCTCCTCAGAAATACAACCCACCATTAGTGCATTAAATGCATTAGTATTGCTCCATAAGAAAGGGTGGATCAAAAAGTGTAAGTTATCTAAACTAGAATATGAACAACAAAAAATATGTTTGGACTAATAATCTTTAAGGGGATGCATATTGCATTGAGTTAATGCCATTTACAAATATTTGTCTGTTGCACAAGCTGAGCTAGGCTTACACCCTGCTACACAGTGAAATCCCCAGTGTTACCACGTCCAGTGTTGAATTACCACGTCCAGTGTTGAATTATTTTTTTTAAGGTTTAATTTAAAACCTACTATATGCCTACTGAAATAACTCTTAGGTGAAAGGTGTTTATACAAGTCCCAGTGGACACAATAAACACAGTAAAGCTTAATCCAGTACTGGATATTTTGCAATGCAGGTTTTTTTTTTTTTTTTTTTTTTTTTTTTTTTTTTTTTTTTTTTTTTTTTTTTTTTTTTTTTTAAATGTATTTTAATTTCAAGGCTAAAACGTGAAAATGCCTTTAAAAAAAACCCAGACAGATTCAGAGCTGCCACACTAAGGACGTTCCGTAATTATAACTCCGTGCCCTCTCTCGGGTATATAAGACTGTTCACGCTGAAGCTGTTGTAGAAGTGGCCGTTGTACTGCGCACTTTGAGCGCCACCGAACGCGCTCGAGTACGTGGCTCGGTTCGCGTGGTCATTTTGCTCCCCGGGTGGCGCAGCGTCGGTCGCAGAGGCGCCGTGATACGGGCTTAGAGCACTTATGTTCCGACTGGACAGCTCGCTGATTAGCCCCAGGGAGCCCTGTCTAACGGCCGGCCCCGGGGCCGAGCTCATTCCGGACATGGTGCTGAAGAAGCTGTTAAAGCAAGGCGCTGACGCAGGAGCCGTTGGAGACGCGCTTCTGTGGCTCTCATTGGCTGTCGTGTCTATTTCCGGAGACACCGCCCCGCCCAGGTGCGCGCTCTCAGAGGACTTCACACCTGCAACAGGTCGGCCATCCTCGGCTTTGGTACCACTGGAAAGCCCGGTGCCTGCTTCCGACCTGCGCTTTCTTTTTCGGCGGAAGTTTCCGTTGTCAAACATTTTTTCGCAGTTGGGGTCCAAAGTCCAATAGTTTCCTTTTCCTGTGAGGAAAAAAAATCGGCAGTTAGACATGACACCTCATATAAGAAAGGCATTTCTATCCCAGAATGTATCTAAATGATATTAAGAGAATTTCGAATTCTATAGAAACCTCAGTCTCGATATTTAGAAACATTTACTCTAACTTGGCTACTCATATGCATTTTGACCTAAACGGACCAGCCCATGGTCTTCTATGTGTGATCCGTTCTAAATGATTTTTATGAGGTTTCTGTTTTGTGACCGTTTCTCTGAGGTGCATCTTCTCACCTGGATCATCCTCGTCTCGCGGAACTTTCTTGAAGCAGTCGTTCAGGGAGAGGTTGTGCCTGATGGAGTTCTGCCAGCCCGCCTTGCTCTTCTTATAAAACGGGAAATTGTCCGCTACGTACTGGTAGATCTGGCTGAGCGTGAGCTTCTTCTCGTGCGCGTTTTGGATGGCCATGGCGATGAGGGCAGAGTAGGAGTAGGGAGGGCGCACCAGCTTCAGCAGCTCCTCCTGACTTGCGATGGAGAGCCAGCCCAGGTCGGGACCCGCGAACCCGGGCGAGTTGGTGAGATACTGCCTCTGGGAGCCGTAGGACGGAGCGATAAACGACGGGCTGCTGTTTCCGTGTAAGTATGATGGAGAGGAATTCACCCCGGGACCGTTGAGCCATAGGTAAGGGTTTGGGGTAGCCGCGTACTCGCCGAGGCCGTAACCGGCCGGCCTTTGCGCGCTCGCTACACTCTGCTGGTGGTAAACAAAGTTGTCGCAGTACACGGCCATCTCTGGCGCGTCGTGCGCGCTCTTGGGCTGGAGAGGACTCGCGGCGGGGGCAGAACTGTGGTGGATCTGCGCGTCCACGGAGTTCATCATGTCCTGTCCCAGCACTGGATAAATCCCACAGCGGACGCACACTCTCTGTCTCAGACCAGGCGCGCGCTGCTCTCACCGCTTTCCTTCGTCCACACGCGACACCCGACAGCAACAAGTGGTTTGGATTAACTGCAGTGGATTTGTAGGCATTTATAAGGGCGCCGTGCGCCATGGAGCTTTTTAACTGGCAGCTTCGCCACTTCCAGCCTATAGGAATTAGCGATCAGAGTCGGGGGCGTGGTTACCTGACAGGACAAGATTCATTCATAATCAGAGAAATGGAGAGAAAGCTGAGGCTATAGGGAGATTAGACAACTATTTCTGCTCAGCAAACTATACACCTTTATTTGGTTTTATGGTATAAGCAACACATTAGACCTGTAACCTTAGAGCTTGTCATTTTCTCAGGGAATCTAGGGCTTTGCATGTGAAGTGATACATTTATTAACCCTGTATACTGTCCGGGTATGACCACTGCTCATTTTCTTTTTTTTCAGAAGAAGAAGAAGAAGAAGGAGATGATGATGATGATGATGATGATGATGAAAAATCCTTAAATGCTAGAATAATTTTTAATGTATCTATGTGGTTGGTCCAGTTGCTCTTATAAACACAGAAGAACGTCACATTTGGGGCATATGCAGCACATTATGAATATCATTCCCTGAGATTAATAAATGGGTAAAATCAAAGTGTTATATTAGTGAACTGTGAGTTGAAAGTCAGTGGACTTTAAGTATTAAGTGTTAAGTATGAATAAAAACATGCTGTCACATTGTGGCAGTCTATTATTTGCACACCCTGTATGCGACTCTGATCCTTCACAACACAGTTCTATGTAAAGTTGATCAATTTATGAATAATTTTGTGAATTAAATCAGGTCACAGCAGCTATAAGCCCTGTGAACTCAAACACACACGTACTCAGGCAGCTACTTTGCAAAACTCTGATTTATTATTATTTTCTCCTTTCTCTAAGAAAGTTAATTATCTTAATTAATTAATTAATTAATTAATTAATTATTATTATCATCCCTGAGCATTTTATTGTCCTACGTCGTGCACCTCACACAGAGAGGGATAAGGGGATTTACCAGTGTATAGTGAGGTGGAGGAGGAGGTCTGAATACAAAAGATATTGTGGGATCTGATCGTAAGAGTGAATGTGAAGAGAACTGAGACTAACAGTAGCCTCCCAGCCAACAGCAAGAGAAATGTGTGTGTCCAGGAATGGACAGAATAATTCACAATCCTCAAACTTCTATCTTAAATTTATAATCAGAAGCAGCTGGTCAGTGTGACTGGGCAAACAGCAGAGTGAACACAGCAGGCGAGCTAGAAGTATACTCTATACCTCCTGACTTAGCTGGACATTCCTCTTTTCCATATTAAACACAACATTAGGAGGTATAATTTAAATACTAAATATTTCTATTCTGTATATATAACTTAAAAAAAAAAACCCGAAACAATTAAATTACTAAATAACTGAGGAATTTATAACAGATTGTCATCCGAAACGACATGATTATGATGATTAAAAACAAAGGAGTAATAATAATAATAATAATAATAATAATAATAATAATAATGTCTTTTTCAACCGTCACATCTGTGTTAATATAAAGAGGTAAGTTCCGTTCACTCTTAGCCTACAATATTTAGTTACGTTACTTCATTTTATGTTATGTATCAGACCATCTTTCATGAAACTTTGTCAAACAAAATCCGATCCATGTTCCATGTGATGCGCTGACAAAAGCTGCTTAAACTGAACTGTACACTTTACAACACAGCTACTCTCGAAAGAAAGAAAGAAAGAAAGAAAGGGCATCTTCGTTTCTCCAAGTATGGGAAATTATTAATTATAATGAAAATAAAAAACATGTGAAGGTCTATTATGATGAGTATTTCGATGTACTTATTTAGTAATCATTTAATAATAAACATTTCGAATCTAATTATTTTTCCTGCTTATAAATTCTTACATCTGGAATCCGTTGGAAATAGAAATGTGGGATTTTATTCATATTTCGGTGGAAAATGCGCTCACAGAGATGGTCTATATAAAGAAAGCTGTTAGAGGAACTGGAATTTGGAGACAGTTTCTGTGTTGACATGAAGAAGAAAAAAAAAAGGATTATAAGCACTGAAAGTTGGGGAACTCCATGCTGACGGTTTGTCTGTATCAGAGAAGATGAATGGCTCCATCTGGTGGCCCATTTCGATAAGAAAAAAAACCTCAGCACTCTCTTTCAGGGCGTGAGGGCATTAAAGCAGCCATTTCTTCCTTCATTTAATGTGAATAGTTCATGTGAAGCCTCAGAGCTTTCTTCGATGTGTTTAAGTGCAGATACTATACTCTTTTATTACAGTGATTTGTTTGTCCTTGGCAAATTACTGAATCTACACTATTTTCCAATTTTCATTTCTTTACTTAGGCATGTCCCTCAAGCTTGGTGACATAATCTATATGGCCAAAAGTTTGTGGACAGCTGATCATCATATCTATATGTGCTTTTATGAACACCCCATTTCAGATTTGGTCCTCTATTTGCAGTTACAATAACCTCCACTCTTCTGCGAAGGCTTTCCAGTAGATTTTGGAGCATGTTCAGTGGTTCAGTAGTTTGTTTTCAGTACAGTGGTTTCAACTGAGAATCTGTCACTTAGGCTTTTTGGTTAATTACATTTAGGTTAATTGGTAGTTGTTAAGTTCTACAGTTAGTTAGTTAGTTAGTCAAGATAGAGGGAATCATAGAAAGCTCATGGAAAGATGAAGAAAGATGCCTGCTTCCAGCACGATAATGACTCAAAGAACAAATCCAAGTCAACAAAGGAATGGGTTCAGAAGAAGGAGATTTTGGAATGGCCCAATATTTTTGGAATGGCTCCGTCAGAGCCTAGCTCTAAATCCTATCCACAACCTGTGGAATGACATGGAGAAGGCTGTGAACTAGAGATCCCCTCCAAATTTGATAGATCTGAAGCATCTTTGCAAGGAAAAATGGTATAAAATTGCCAAATCAAGTTGGTAGACTCTTACTCAATAAGGGCTGTATTACAAGCAATAGTAGTTTTAACAAAGTATTAGTTAAGTGTGCAAACAGGTCATTGTAAGGTGTTCATTTTTTTTCCTCCATAAAATATTTCTAGTTGTTTTTCACCAGAATTTTGTTGGTTGCTCTATCATATCATATTTTATTATATAAAAATCTGACATGATTTATCTTGCTTTCATTTTTGCACAAAAAGCTGCAATTGTAAAAGGGGTGTGTATCAAATTGGGCAAAATGTTTCGCTGCAGTTTCACTTTAGCATGTGCAGTGTGTGGGAGTATACTGCTTGTCCACACAAATTAGCCAACGTTTGCTGCAGTTGCAAACTGTCACATAGAGAAAGAGCCCCATCTGCTGATCACAGCCATCACATGATTTATATGACTTCAGTGAAATTCTAGTCATTTCAAGGCACAATTTTTGCTGTGTGGTTCCACTGTATCAATGCACATCAATTCTGACATTTTCTATTAAGGATTTCTTAATTTCTTTTCATAAAATATCAATAGTAATTCTAATATTTTAATAAACATTTATGGTCTGATCCTCAAAATTAAATAAATACATCAAAACAGTATTTTTTTGATGACCACATTTACCAGTCCAAATAATCCTTTTTCATGCACGTTACCTACGGCTGACTGATTTAGGGGGAAGACAATTCTAATATCCTAAAATAGAACTGCATATAAAACCTAAGCAGACACCAATAGTTTTAGTTAAAAAGGACATTAATGATTTGACTGCAGAGTGCTTAAGAGAGCATAATTGCACCTTACAAGTAAATTGGTGCCCTATATTATGTTTGGGTGTTTTTTCAAGTCAAGTCAAGTTAAGTGGAGGTTACTGTCATTTCAACCAAATATGGCCAGTTACTACATAGTGAAAGGAAACAATATTTCTCCAGGACCAAGGTGCTACATAAGACAAACACAGAACAACACAGAACTACAAGGGACTACATAAATTTATACATAAAGTGCACAAGTGCAAACGTGCAGACAGCACAAGACAGTACAATGCCTACTGGGATAGACAATGGGCACAGTAAGTCCCAGTGCAGCGCTGACCAGTACACAGTTTTTCCAATATAGCATCATGTTAATGTGTGTAGAATTTATATTTAGAACATTTACAGAGACATCATCTGTGCTTTATCACTGTGATTTTAATCAAAGCTGATAAGTCAGTAAAACCTTAATATCGACCGACATATCAGTCAGGATTTAATTTTATATTAAATTAGGTTAGACTACACTGCAGAGATATGGTAAGCAATAACCGAAGTGATATACCGTGTCAACATTGTTGTGTTCAGTGTATACAAACAATAAACACATTAACATTCCATGCTATCCATTACTCAGAGATGCAGGCTTTCTTGCTCATTCTACCTGTCAGGGAAATGCCACAGTGAAGTGTAAAGATCAAGGCCTGCTGTTACCTTGAAAGGAGATATAACCGAGCTTGCTTGCTTAAAGTGTGTGTGTGGCAAATGGAGTTTCAGAAGCTTATTAGAGGTTCACTTGGCCCTTGGCATGTGGGTAACAGAGGGGAACACATGAATAAGGAGTGGATGGAGGGGAAAAGCAAATAAGACAGCAGATATAGAGGCAGTGTTTTCTTATTTATGCTGTGCTGACAGAAACAGAAAGCAAGAGATCTAATGTATGTCCCTAATCCAAAATATATCATCTTCCTCTCTCGCTCTCTCTCTCTCTTCTGTCTCAGTTCTGTTCTGCTACGTAGTGCATCGCTTGTCTTGGTTTAGAGGGAGATTGTATAGTAGCAGAGGATAGAAGTGCTGAGGATGTTCATCATATAGGGACACAGGGGACAGATTACCAACCAGGCCTCCTGGGCATGTGCGTAGGAAACCTGTCCACTAGAGGGCTCTTGACAAGCTTAGATTTTATAGTGAATGATTAGTTTGTGAGGAGAAAAGCAAGAAGGAATAAGATAATATTGCTTTCTACACAGGACCAAGCTTACTCAAATACTCATAATGGATGTGTAATGTAGTAACGTATGCATTTTTTGTTGGGATGGGACTGGGCGGGGCAGTATGACGCAGCCAGGGAGCCCCACATTGGTCTCTGCATGGCAGGGAGGGGAGGGAAGAGTATGTTCCTGCCCAGTGGGATTACATATATAGATTTGGCTCTATTATTTACTATTATTAACTTTGTAATTCTAACATGTTGAAAATGTCACACAGTTCAGCTTCATGTTTGAATCCATAAAGGCCCGATGTTATGTTTGCTGCATGACTCATAGACTGATGAAAAAAATAGCAGCAATGCACCAACATTTCCATTTAAACAGCAACACAGCTAAAAATATCAAGTTCAATGACAATGCAGAAAGAGAAACCAGTTCATTGTAAATAGAGCTTATGAGCTTGGGATGAGTTGGCCAGAATTCTTTGACAGAAGACAAATTCAGTTTCACAGACTATATGATAGAATGCTACGATGTTTTATACACACACACACACACACACACACACATTTGCAAACACACCCAAGTTTGTTATAGAGACTAAGAGGAAATACCAGTGGTTTCCTTGGTTAATTTAAAACATTTTTAGAATATAAATAAATATTTCATTGCATACCAGGTAAGCAAGAATGAATGCCTTAGGTGTGTGTGTCCTGCTAGGAGAGTCAATAACACCACATATACTGGAGGCAGGACACACAGCCACCCCCTGTCCATCCACAGCTATTCTATAAAGGGCCAGTGTATAGAGAAGCCCAACAGATCGACCATTCTGTATTTAAAGCTGGCAGTTCTCTCAAGTTCTGCCATTTCATATGAACTCCAGGCCCGGGGTGATGAAGCCGAGATATTACAGTAAATATTACTCCTATTACAGAGCTAATCTCACCATGCTGAAGCTAGGGCTCTAAGAAAAAAGATGGCCCTACACAGTGGCAATAATCACAGTAATAGCATCCATATACCTCTCTCTCTCTCTCTCTCTCTCTCTCTTGGTTTCATCAGTCCAAAGAATCCTATTCCAAAACATGGGAGGCTTTTTTAGATGTTTTCTGGCAAAGTCTAATCTGGCTTTCCTGTTGAATACCAGTGGTTTGCACCTTGTTGTAAACCCTCTGTATTTACATTCATGAAGGCGTCTCTTGATTGTAGATTTTGACAATGATACGCCTACCTTCTCCAGAGTATTCTGAGGTGTACAGGGCTATACTCTCTGCTCACATTCAGCCAAATGCTACAAAACTGATAGGACGCCGCTTCACAGTGCAGGTGGATAAAGACCCTAAACATACTGCGAAAGCAACTCAAGACTTTTTGAAGGCAAAGAAATGGAATATTCTTCAATGGCCAAGTCAGTCGCCTGATCTCAACCCAATAGAGCTGCTTTTCACTTACTGAAGACAAGACTGAAGGCAGAAAGACATACAAACAAGCAGCAGCTGAAGGTGGCTGCAGTGAAGGCCTGGCAAAGCATCTCCAGGGAGGAAACTCAGAATTTGAGTTTTGAGAACATGGGCTCCAGACTTCAGGCAATCATTGACTGCAAAGGATTTTCATCCAAGTATTAAAATTATGGTTATATTTACAATTATGTCACTTTGTCCAAATACCTTTGAGCCCCTGAAAATGGAGGTACTTTGCTTAAAATGGCTGTAATTCCTAAATGGTAAATGCCATATTTTTGTGGAGCCTCTTAAAATAAAGCTGAAAGTCTACACTTTGATCACATCTTGATTGTTTTATTTCAAATCCATTGTGGTGGTGTATAAAGGCAAAATCACAAAAACTCTGTCATTGTCCAAATACTTCCGGACCTGACTGTACAGATATTCTTTATAGCAAATGCATTTTAAAGATTGTTATTTGGTTATCTTTATAAAGGTGTCAGTGATGAGGTGATTGACAGGTACGGATTTAATTGGTTGGCAGCTACAAACGAGACACCTTCAAGCGTCTTCCTCATTTGACGATGTGTGACGTGGTTTCCTTAAATGCCCACGTATAGTTGTAGGGTGTCACTCGTACTCTGTTACCAACCACTGCAGTTATTACGGCTATTACTCTGAAGTTATGTCAATATATTATTAATGCCTTTAATTAGTTGTTTCACTGGTAGCTTGCTTAACCCCATGCATTTCTGGATATTATCACAGTAAAATATCTTAATGTTTCAAAGCTTTGTTACTCTTGAAAACATAACACAATTTCATCTGCAATGAGCATAATTTAAAAAGCATAATTAACCTCTGTTAAGATATTCCTTTTATAAACCTTCATGCTGCAAGCTCCTACACAAAAACGCTTTTTCCTATTTAATAGGCTTAAATTCACCATATGAAATATTTCAGTATGTAGAAAAAACCATAACAAAGGCAGCCATAAAGCAGGCACTCTGCCCCAACATTGCAATCTCTTCTGCACAGCCTCAGGCATCAATTTCATTTACTGTGCAAACACAAACAAGGCATTTTTTGATTTGTGACTTTTGATTTTACAAACACACACCAGCAGAGCCATGTTTTCCACCATATAGGTCTTTTCTTCACAACCTTAGTCCTTACACAACATGAAGAGTGATGTCTCTAGGTGTGGTGTTATGAGCTACCACAGGGTGGAGCCACAAGTCTCCACAGAAGTACCAGTCACAGCTGCCCCTCATCCACTACATTTAATCTGTTCTGAAGATGGACACTGTTTCCAAAGTCCTGTTCTAAACCTTTCATACAAGGGACCTTTGTGATAAGCAGTGTGTGTTTATTACAATCCCTAGTTAGTGAAGTTTTGTAATCTAGATACTGATTGGTCGTAGGTTAAAAAAAAAAAAAAAAAAAAAAAAAACTGGCTTCCCAACAGGGAAATATATTAGTTTCATTGCCACTGCTTCTGGAGCACTGCCTGTCTGTTAGTCTAATGTTAAGCACTTCACACAAACCTGTCATGTTATAATGCTTTTTGGACTCACTAAAGCTTTAAATACGTCCAGTACTGTTTAAAAGTCTTAGGCACATGTAAAGAAATGCTGGTAAGCAAAGATGCCTTTAAAAATAATTAAATTAAACATTTTTACACTAAAATAATCTGCAATAAAGTCGGCAATAAAGACAGCAATAAACTAGGCAAAGTGAATAATTGATGTGACAACCTACTGCGTTTTAAGAAAAACCGTCAGTAGTCTCAGGTACACATTGTGCAGTTTTATAAGAAAATTGGCTGGTAAATATTTCTAAACATCTTCCACAGTTCTCCTGGAGACTTTGACTGCCACACTTGCTTCTGATTTTGCAGGTAAAACCCGACAACCTTCATTATGTTTTTTTGTCTTAAAAGTGGTGTATTATGTAATATGTTACTTTCTTTACATACAAACATTTTCTGTGACATTTAATTTTTTTGTTAAAAAATAATGTTTGGAAATCTAAAATGTTCTTCCTGACTCAATAATGCAGAAGTCTTTTTTAAGAATTTTGCACTGTACTGTACTGTATCTGTTATGACTGAAACTTTTTCATTTTGCAGTTATGTAAATGTTTTGGATAAAAAGAAACCAAATCTCTTTTAAGAAAAGAAATTGTACAAAAAGGATAAAATTCACAAAAAGGAAAAGACTGTGTATGCTCCCTGCATAGGACAGCATAGGTTACTGGGAAATAAGATTTAATTAATTAATTTTAATTAATTAAATCATTTAGTCAGTCAGTTCTAAAAATGAGACACTTTGACCCAGCAACATTTTTTTTTATAAAAGCATAAAGAATCCAGTAGCATTATCATTGTAGGAGAGTTGCATATTTCCATACGTCTGCATTAAAGTATTTCAGTCTAAAATATCTACTGTATTCAATAGAGCCCAGAAAAACAAATATATTACAGCGAAGCGGCACAGTCCTCATGTTTTCTCACGGTGACATAAATGTGCGGGTATCTTATCTGCACATTTTATTTTAGCTCCCCCCTCACCTTTATAAATCATACAGGATGAAGATAAATCTCCCATAAATAATGAAATATTGCTGCTGATAATCATTTCTGCTATAGAATCCAAAGAAAGACCTGAGAAGTGGGAATATTGTGTGGGAGTATTGCTTTGTAATGGATTTTCTATCACTCTACAAACACAAAACTCAACCCACTGAAGTAAAAACATGCAACAAATACAATAATTAAATCTACTACCACTAGGCTACTGATAATAATTATAAAAAAAACCCTGAAATGGCCTGTGTAACACACACTGAAGAGATACTCCTCCCCTGAATACTAAGGACTCTTCTTCCACACTCACAACGTTGTTAACTTCCTGATCTAGCATATACAGTATTAGCGCATGGTTCACAAACACTCCTTGTGAAGCCTTGCCAACAACCTAGTTTGTGTAAGTATTGAGCCTTGCAATTTCTCCAGCTGCTTTACCATACCCATGACCTGTTTCTGTTTTTTGGATTATTCTTTGGATTACTGTTTTGGCCTTATTGTTTTGGATGATGATTTGTGCTTTGGCCTTTGCTTGTTTTTTTTTTTCCTTTGAACTTTAGATTGTGTTTTGGAATTGTTAAAAAAAACTCATGCAATTGGATCCTCAACGTTCCCCTGAGTCCTGTCCATTACATCCTGCTTCTCCAAGTTGTTATTATTTTGTAACTAGCAAAGATAATTTGGGAAAATATGTCTACACCCTTGCATCAGCTATAGAGGACAAGGTTATACAGCACTAATGTAGCAGAAAATAATAATTTAGCGAAACACACCCACACAAAGGATGAGATCCCACACAATGGATTTATTTTTATCGCCACTGAATGTGCATCACTCTCTCTTTCGCTCTTACACACACACACACACACACACACACACACACACACACACATACACACACACTGACTTTATGCTTTAACGGCTTTTTCAGAGACACCTTTTTGTTTCAGAGGTCAACATTCACATTACTCACATGCTTCATTGTAATGGCTATTTGTGTCGTGTGTGTGTGTTTGGAAGAAGCGAATTTGCTGCAGATGCCACCTGAAAAGAGTACATCAGTAGCCAAAGAGCTCACAGGGCAGTAACAGCCTGCATCCTGTTGACAGGCCTCTCTTTAACCTCTCCCAGCACAAACAAGCTCATACAATGAGTTCAGGAGCTCCAGCCGCCTCACTGGCCTGACTTACTTGGCCTTAAAAACACACAGAGATTGGGGAGTACAGAATATTGAGTGAATGTATAAGAGAGGGAGAGTGTGAGAAAGACTGGGTACCTGTGTGAATGTACAGAGCCCATGTTATGTGCTCCAGATGCGTGCTTGTAAATGAGTGCACAGTTTAGCAGCTTTATATAAGTGCACTCTCACTGGACACAATGTTTGTATATGTATACATGTATATGTGGTCTAGCACTGATGAGGCCTGTGTAGTTCATTCTATTTGCATTTGAAAATGCAAATCAGCAAAAAAAAAAAAAAAAAAAAAAAGCAAAACAAAGCCCATAGATATAGTGGAAGAATGTTGGTGTTAGTAACATTGAGGCGTGTGTTGTTTTTGTACAGTGTGTGGAGGCAGGTGCAGCCCAAGCACTGAATCAGCTCTTTGTGTCCTGACTGTTATAAAAGCACTTCTGGCCAATCTGTCTCTTTCTCTTCCTCCCGGCCTCTTCCTCTCCTTTCTCGCTCTCTCCTTTTCTCTGACTTGCTCTGCCTGTGGGAAGCAAAGAGTGAAAACGCTAAAACAGCCGCTCAAACAGAGGCAGGTTTGTAGTGCTGTCAGACAGAGTCGTAGATCACCAGAGCACGCCGCAGTTCATCTATCCCTGACACATACACACACACACACACACACATGCACACACACCTTTTAGAATGGCTTCTGTTTTTTTTTTAAGTTCTTAAACGAGACGACAGTGTGAAGCTGACGTTGCCATGGTTTTGGCGAAGGCAATTAGATTTCCATGCGTTTTGTTGCAATAGAAAATCACCTTTCTCTACAAAGAACCCACAGCCCTGTTGTAGACTCTGATTTAGTGAACAAATTTACAAGGAACAGATTTAATGCTGTGCGCATGTACACAAAAGTACATCACATATACGGTATAACAGTATAAGCAAGGGTGGAAATGGTACAGAAAAATAATGCACGAGTGAAAATATTACAAGCAGCACATCTGACAAAAAGGGACGAATTTGTGATGTTTGTATTCTGTGTTGTTTCGGGATGTGATAAATTATAATTTCAAGGTGTCTGAGAGTGACTGCAGAAATAAGGACCTGAAATACAACTGCAAATATGATGGCTTCAGGATCTGGTTTCATAAATGTCACACTGGTGAGTTCCTAAATGTGGAAGCAGAGAGTTAAAATTATATGTTAAGAAGTATGCACATGTAATTGTACTGTGTTTAAAGTAAAAAAAAGTAATTAAAAAAATGTATCTGAAAATAGAACTTTCATATACTCATAAGATTAGAGTTAGGGCAGGGTTAGAATTTGCATGACTTCATTCTTATGAAATCGAATCAAATCTGGAAAAGAAAAAAACACATCACCATCCCTCATTGCAACAGTTACTAATTGTATGGACTTGATTAGGTGCCAGATATAGTTAATAATAAAAATAAAATTAAACAGCATAGAAATGCAAATAAATAACATATTGTATCTTGATCTTTGAAAATGGTAATGACCTCTTATAAATATAAGGCATAAAATGCTTGTTTTCCCACTAAAATCCTCTAAAATGAGACTTGAGAATAATTACTTCATTACTCAATATATAGAAAGTTGTGGCGCAAGAAACAGGCACCAGAAAAGTTTATATAGCACTGAAAGGCCATAGGTGTTCAAGTGCTTTCCACTGTTCATTACAGTGTGATTTACAGCATGGATCTTAAAGGCGGACTCAGCTATTTTTACATCGAAAGACTTCTGTAATATATCTGCTTGCAAGAATATTTCTGGGCTCTGTGGCCACCCAGGCTCTGAAGTCAGAAGTGAACCACTGACATTCAACCAGTCAGAATGAGGAGCTGTCTTTATTTCTATGTATTTATTACCATTCAGAAAGGTATGCTCTCACGCTAACATTCAGACCATCTAGCATACACAGCATCTTTGAGTTTCAAGCCTGCTAGATTCTGCCAAAATCACCGATTATAACTTTAACTTCAGTCTGGCTGTGTGTTTAAAACTGTACCTTGGAGAGAGTCAGTGCAAGGGAGAGAAAGTGATGAGGTTTTTTTTCACAGCTGTTAATGAGTTAATGAAGAGAAGATTAATTGTTAGTTGATCAGCTCTTCACTCCTCAGTGTCTGCTCCTTTTGTCAACCAAACGCTTTTCACTCATATGGGCTTAAAAGACCTTTTCACTCTTCATATGATATGGGGGTCAAGGATGAATATGCCATTGCCTCACACCTTGCACTGGTCAAACATATTCCCACATTGCCTCAAATTCATAAAGGTCATAAAACACAGACTGTCTCTGTCCCTAGCACATGTCTATTACACAACAGAAATACAAAGTGATATACTGCAAACTACAATGTAATAAATATACCAATATACTATGTATGTTTTCTGAATGCGCGCACACACACTCACACACACTGTAGATATAAGAACATATACAGACAACTGTCAAGTTAAAGGATATAGTTAATCCTACATCAGCTGTCTTAGTAAGGAGTTGGAGCATGACTCCATATCCCCCAAGTCTCTGGAACTGTACTTGAGGAATTATCACCATTATTTTACTACAGAAATATCCATCACTTCGTGATTTGATGATGGTGGTGGCAGAGAGCACTGTCTAACATGTCAGTCTAGAATATCCCATAGATGTTCAGCTGGGTTAAGATCTGGTGACTTGTGAAGACCATCGCATATTATTTACATCCATTCAGTAAGGATATACTGAAAAATGTTTCATCCTAGTTTAAAAGTGATAGAATACTGTATTAAGTTGAAATGACCCTTCCTTCAAAGGGGACAAGTGGACCCAAAACATGCTAGCAAAATGCCTCCCACCACATAACAGAGACACCAGGCACCTTCACTGTAGGTGTCAAACATTTCAGTACTGTACTGTTCTCTTGGTGTACACCACATATGCACTCGCCCACTTGTCGACAGCACGGTGAAGGATGACTCATCTGCCCATATCACTTTTCTATATCGGCAAACTGTTTCTGCTGTCTAACTGCACTGCAAAATCATGCATCTTAGCAAGTGAAAATATCTTGAATAGTCAAATTTATCTAGTGTTTCCTATTATAAGATTACAATAAACCAATTATTAAATTATCTGCCAATAGATTTATTTAGGTTTATTGTAAGGTTAAATAATAGGTAAGATTATTTCTTCTAGTGTGATCACATGCACTCGTATGGACATTCTCACTCTGAATGTGCACCTTCAACCACATTTACTGATGTCTTTCTTACAAATCTTCCCAAATATCTCACCATTTGAAACATCTGTTGAACCATTTTTGTGACTGAAGCTCCAGACTTGTGGCCACAACTGATTAACTGGCACCTCAAAATAGAAGCAAAGGCTTGATAGAAATATTGGTCAGGTTGTTGGAGGCTATCATATATTTGTCTTGCTGAGATGCATCCAGACTGAAGGCACATCTTTTTTCTTTTCCTTAAAAAATGCAGCTGTACACACACACACACACACACACACACACACACACACACACACACACACACACACACACAGAAAAGCTGTGATGAATCTTGGTAAGCCTGGTTCCCCTCACTACTTCTATACTAGTCTCTCTCTCTCTCTCTCTCTTTCTCCACTGACCCAGGAAATGGAGAGCTCACTTAATCCCCACTTCTCCCCTCTCCCTGGTTCTTTCTCCGTCTCTTTCAACTCCCCACCCCATCTGCCATGTCTCTTTTTTTCTCTGTGAGCATATGAACGTTCTTTCTTCTTTTTCTTCACCAGCTTGGAGGAACTCATTTTCCTTCTCCTTTTTGTACTTTTTGTACCCGATATCTCATTTTATCCCACACACACACACACACACACACACACACACACACACACACACACACACACACACACTGATCTCCTCTTGGCATCTCATCTCACTGGGCTGTGTAGGAATTAGACACGTGCATTGCTTGCTCATCTTTGAAGTGTTAATATGCTGTCACTGGCTGCTACCTGTCTTACAGACTTTCTTCCCATTCCCCTTCTCTCTCCCTTTGTCTACCTCTTCTTCCAATTTTTCTTTTCCAGGAAAAGCACTGCTGCATATCTAGTCATTAACTACATCTTCCTCTAATTACGCCATGTACAGTTTTTAGCCAAATGTGTAAAGGGATTAGTAGTGGACATCATTACTTACTAGACTAGATTACTGTAGATCACTGATTAGTGCATTGTACTAGATTACTGTAAAAGAGATCATATCATTTCTTCACTGACACTGCCTCAAGCTTGACTCTTTATGGGCAGCTTCATTGTGAACGGTAAAATAACAGTTTTGTGAAGACTACAAGAACAGTTATATGAAAAATAATGCCTGGCTGGGCAGTTGTGCCTTTAAGCAAAGGGGCACTGCAAATCAATACAAAGTTCTTCTGACTGATCACCTTTATCCTATGATGAAACATTTCTATCCTGATGGGAGTGCTCTCTTCCAGAATAATATTGTCTCCACTGACATGGCATGAGGGCTCACAGAATGGTTTGATGGGAATAAAAATTATAGAAGTCCTATGCTATGGCCTTTGTAGTCACCAGATCTCAACCCAGTTGAACACCCTTGGGATATTTAAGTGGCACTATCCACCACCAACTGACTGGAAGAATGGTGCTCCATCCCTACAGTACAGTTTCACAGACTTGCCAAGGAAAACTAAAGCTGTTCTGGTGGCTCACAGTAGCCCAACACCTTACTAAGACACTTTATGTTGCTTTTTCTTTTAATTTGCCACCTGTCCATAGCACTATAATTCAAATGCAAATGTGTTAACTGCCAAATGATTCATTTCAAACTAGTCAACTCATGGACTTTTGATTGTTTGTAAAATATAGTGATATGAAGCTAGATATTTGATAACATTAGCTGGTTCATTTATCCTGCTACAAGTGAGCCACTATATAGTATGGTCATCAGTGGCAGCTGGTGGTGATATTAGATGGGAGGGCAAATGTTATCAATAGCTCTGCGTCAAGAATGGTAGCTGGAGATGGATGCAAGTGCAAGCTTTTTAACAACAAATAACCAAAACAAGACTATAAGCATGAACATGGACTCTAGACAAGGAACAAACCGTAACATGGGTAACACACAATAAAAGCTAGACAAAGAAACACACGGCCAACAGAACTTAAATAGAGTGCTTAACAAGGCATGATGAGATACGGGTGAGGGCAATTAGTGAGGCATGTGACAAGCTCATGTGATGTGCAGGGGCTGATGGGTAGTGTAGTTCTGTGCTACCATGACACTCGACAATTAAACTATTAGAGTCAACATTATATCCCAAAGTTTCACTGATAATAATAATAATGATAATAATAATAATAATAATAATAATCATCATCATCTTTAAGTCTGTCTGGGTAAGTGTTTGTAAAATGCTGTAAATGTAAAAAAAAAAAAAACTTGGAACAAATTGTTTTACACACACACTTAAAGACAGATAGGAAGTGATATGAGTGATTTATACATTTTAAAGCACATGTTTCAAGCTCATAATGCTCTACTGGGTTCATGCTACATTTCCCCTGGAGAGCAAACACGGTAAACAGAAAAGTTGTAAACGCAGCACTATGGCGCATGCTTCCATGTTGTTGTGGGTTTGCTTGCCATATTGCCACGTGTGTTTTTTTTTTGAGTCATGTCTTATATGCCTCCCATATCCTGTCATTGGTTGTCTCCCTTGTGTTTCTCAATTACTCTGTTAAACTGTCATGTTTTTTTGTTCAGGCCGAAGTATTGCTCAGTGTTTGCCTGCCTGACCTTACCAAGCCTTTCCATTCTGTGTCACGATACTCCAGCTCTTGATCTAGTGTCATTTCCTGGTTCATGTGTTTGTCATCGCTTGAACTCTGCCTGTTTACTGTTCCTGATTCTGATTCACGTTTTTGATTTGTCTGCCTGCTTTTTAAATAAAACGCTTAACTGCATCTGTATCCGTATCAGCCTCTAATTTATGGCAGAATACTTCACCGACGCTGTGGATGCAGCAGGAAAGCGAGAGGGGTGTAAAGCAAGGATGACCGTGCTGACGCTTGATGGATTCATGAAGGATTCCTGCCACAGTACCAACTATACTTTGAAAGCCTGTTGGATCCCAACAGCAAGTGAAGTGCAAAGTGCAATTGCAACTGCATCCCTTCATGACCACAGTTTACCCATCTTCTAACAGCTACTTCCAGCATGATAATGCACCATGTTACAAAGCAAAAGTCATCTCAAACTGGTTTCATGAGCATGACAATGAGTTCAGTGTTCCTCATTGGCCTTCCCAGTCACTGGATCTGAATCTAATAGAACACCTTTGGGATGTGGTAGAACAGAAGATTCACAGCATGAAAGTACACCTGAAAAATCTGCAGGAATTGCATGATGCAATCTTGACAACATGGACCAGAATCTCAAAGGAATGTTTTCAACATCTTGTGGAAACAATGCCACAAAGCATTGAAGCCATTTTGAGAGCAAAGTGAGGCCCTACCTAGTATTAGTATAGTGTTCCTAATAAAGTGGAACACTCGGTGAAGTATTGTTCAGTGTTTGCCTGCCTGACCTTACTGAACCTTTCTGTTCTGTGTTACGATATTCTGGTTCTTGGTCTAGTTTTGTTTCCTGGTTTGTGTGTTTGGATTATGCCAGAAATTGTCGTTTTCTCATTGCCTGACCTTTGCCTGTTTACTGTTCCTGATTCCGATTCACATTTTGGATTTGTCTGCCTGTTCTTCAAATAAAACGCAATAGGTTCCATCTTTCATATTTGCTAGAAGTTAGCCAGCTAAAATGACCTAGCTAGAATTTTGTTACAGGAAAAAAATAAAAGTAAACCTTTAACAACCCCCCCCACCACCCACAAATGTCATTATATCACAGCTTATTTTCTACGTGTATTAGAGTGTTATAGTTGCATTTGGAAAGCACTTTGTAAACTCTGTCAACAGTGCTATAAGTAAAACTTTCCACCACATGATTATGCTACATGAATTATGAATATGGAGAAACAAAAGTTCCCATTCTGTCCATATCAATAAAGATGACAAACTCCATCCAGATCCACCATGCGGACTGCCCCACTGCAGGGAGAGGCAGGGTGGAGACAGAGGGAGAGAGAGAGACGTCTGTTTCCATTTGGCAAGGTATTGAATAGGGCCTGTCAGTCATATCACGACTGACTGATACACTGGCTGAGTATGAAAGAGCAGAGAGAGAGGAGGAATGAGAGAGAGGGACAAATATAGTTGGAGTTAGCAGTGAAAAAAAAGACAGACACAGCTCCCATCCATACATCTCTCGCCAAATATCAATCTAATAACTGTAGGGTCAGTCACCACAGCAACCAAGGTCAGATGTCACATGGCTCTCGGTGTTCAACCACAAGTCTGAAAACAGTCTACACATATGCCAAACTGCTGCTGGGAATGAGAAAGCATGGAGCTGGCTGCAGAATGATCGGAGCATGAACAAATCAAGCTTCTGACTAAAGGGGGACTAAGATTGAGAAAAAAAGAACCGATACTGAATTCTAATTAGTTAGATCTTAAGTCTTTATTTGTCGTAAAGTAAAACAAATTGATACAACTAGCTGGTTAGTGTTATAAATTTTTAAAAGCTGCCATAGTTTTAGAATGTGTTGTGCAAGTGACAGCTCTTCTACTGCTGTAGTGTTTCCACCGAAAATGGAGTTCGGTTTGAATAAATTTCCTTGATTGATAGTAAGTAATACTGAGCATACTCAGTTTGATACAAGTAATACCAAAAAATGATTCAGAAAGGCACCCAGTGTTGGCAGTGGCATGACAGGGGCGGAGTCAGAACCAAAACAAAGACACATGGCAAAACAAAAGCACACGGAGAACAACGAATGCAGACAGTTTTGCAGCATTGGAAATTGCACCACACACTGGGAAGGTGAATTTGTGACACCATCTCAACACCTCTAGGAAATATACTTGCTTTAAAACTCTTCCCACAGACTGCACACACAAAACAAGGAATTATATTGTCCCAACTTTTCACCAGTCTTATTGTTTTGAAGCTCTTTCCTTTAGCAGTACAGAAGGTTACTCCCATTAAATGATTAACCAATGCTTATCTGTTTCCTGCTTCCTCTTTATCAGACTAACAGCCTTACACTCCTTTCTCTACCAATTAAAAGAACTCCTCTCCTTCTGTTATACACAGACAAGGGAGAAGAAGAAAGAAGAAGAAGAAGAAGAAGAAGAAGAAGAAGAAGAAAGGCTCTGATTTATGTGTGTGTGTGTGTGTGTGTGTGTGTGTGTGTGTGTGTATGCTCACACTCATCTTTGTAACTCTGAGAATCTGAAATGAGTAACCAGCAGCACATCATAGCAACAGCAGCATCACTGTTTGAAAGATAGATAGATTGAAAAAGAGAGAGAGAGTGGGCGGGAGAGAGATAGAGAGAGAGAGAGAGAGAGAGAGAGAGAGAAATTGAGTCAGAGAGTGGGTTTCCCACAGATGGAGAGGTTGCAGGCTTATGTGGAAGTGAATATAAGTCAAAGTGAGGAAGATAACTCCCTATTAGTCAGCCCTTTTAATCTGACACACTAGCACAAAGCCATACTGTGTGAGTGTGAGTGTGTGCCTGGGATATAATCTGTGTGTTTGTGCTTTTCTGAGCTGCCTCACCTCTCAGCTGATAAAGCCTAGCAACACTCCAGGTGCTGACCTCAAACCTTAAGCAGAAAGTGAGGCTTAAACAAGCAGGTCAGACTTCACAATTGCTAATAAATTTCAAACAAGCCTCCTCTATGACTAATGCAGCACTGAGCAGTGTCCCAGAGGCAACCCTGGCTGCCAGTCAAGGTCATAGAGTCAACACAAAACAAAAGCAAGAATAGAGCGTGGTTTGAATAGAAGAGTGTGGTTTTGATAGAGATGTACCACAGTGGTGTATGTGCTGTATAGAAGAAAAGTAACATGACCCTCATTTTCCCAGTTTACATCACTGCAGGTCAGCGTAAAGTGCCCTCACACACACACACACACACACACACACACACACACACACACACACACACGCACGCACACACACACACACACACACACACACACACACCTTTGTGTCAAAGGTGGGTGACATGGCACTTGAAGATATTTTAACAAGATGTGATATGTATTGCATTAATTTTGTTCAAATACAATTATCCTATAACTAGGAAAAGTTGGAACGACTGATAAAATACAAATATTTAGAAGGGAATACTTGAGCTGTAATGGAGTGAAGTGAGACAAATACACACTCAAAGTATGTACATAGTCCATAGCAGAGATCAAAGTACCAGTAGACGGTAATAAATAACGGTTATCCATAATCAAAGAAAAAAGTCATGCACAAGTCAAAACCAAAACAAACGAGAGCTTGGATACAAAAAAAGTAAGGCTCAATACATACAGTACAAACAAGACTCAGAGAGAGCATCAGCTTATTCACGGCATCTATAATTGAAGCCTATGGGATGTCAATAAATCTTAAAGTGAAATGTATCTTTCATGAATTTCTGAGTCAAAGGTATTTGCATAATAAAATGTATATCTGAATAATTTCTCCTTTCAAAGACGGGACTGCTATTTTAAAGTTTTTTATGGCTATGTGTTGCCAACGTAGACCCAGACGGACACAATTTCAATTTTGGCCTGATTGCCCATGAATACCACAAACGTCATGGAAAGAGTAACTTACTTTTTACTGTAATGTGCATAAAAGTGCATAATAGCTTTGAGAAGACTTTCAGTCATATCTGACATTTATTGTTACACACTGGATAAATTATATAATGGTTGACCAACACCATTACACAACACCACAATACATAGACCAAAACAATACTCTCAGAGGTGCATCATGACATAATTTCTTGCAGTGTCATTATCTTATCATCATTATATTGCCCTCTGTATGTGTGTGTGTGTGTGTGTGTGTGTGTGTGTGTGTATTTTCATTTAGAGATGGAAATCTTTCTGAATCTTTCTAACTGAACTTCTTGTCTATGTAGGATTGTATGTTTAACCTTCATTCTGTCACACCAAGCAATTAGTCAGGAGAAATAAAAACACACACATTCTCATCACAAAGGAGAGCAACTGCAACAACAACAACAGCAAAACAGAGTTATCATGCTGGAGCTCTGCATTGTAAATTAGGAAATAGTGTCTGTCTGTGTATTCCCATCTGTGTGCTCACATACTTACTTCATCCATCACAAAGCTTTCTCTGACCTATGATTAAGCAGCAATGCACTTCATCAGGGTGACATGCAACACACAGCAAGAAGGCCTGTGCTTCCATTTGAATCCAGTCATCAAAGCTGCACTTCCGAACGCAGAGAAAAAAAAAATCACTCAGATAAAGTAATGAAGGCTTTCACATGCGGAGCATGTACCAATTTAGGCAGAATTATTACAGCATCCTAGTGCTCTTCAGTTTACCTCTCGAATGAATCATGTTTTATATTTAACAGTAGGATCCATTTTACAGAACTCTTTCAACCTCAGCCAATATGCTCTGCTTTTTCTCATTGTAGAACTCGGCCTGGTGTGTGTGCTACAGTCTCTAATGGGGCTGCACAAAGACAATATAAGCCAATTACTGACTTCCTCTCATATTATATATGACTATGATGAATGCAGCACATTTAGGAGGTAGTAGTGAAGAATAAACAATGCACAATGGTAAGTAGTAGAGACTTATCATGGAGCTATTCATGGACAGTGTAATGTATGTTTAGTGCTTTGGTTAGCATTGGGATGTGTGAAACAAACTAAACAGCGGTGTGTTGTGTTATTAGTGGATGTGTGTGTATGCTGATATGTATGTGTGTTATGGTGAGTGTGTGCACCTGATTAATGCTGTGGAAATTATAATGTCATGTGATCAGGAGTAGCAGTTCATCAAAAGACAAGCTGACATCACCAAGATGGCCTCTGCCTTAGTGGCAATGCAAGGCACTCTGGTGAGGAGAATAAACACAGTGTCAGGCTAAAAGACTGTACCCTGTTTTTATACCCCACACTCTATAGTGACTAACATTATACAGAAAGGGAGAGAGAGAGAGAGATAGAGAGAGAGAGAGAGAGAGAGAGAGAGAGAGAACACCAGACATTTCCCAGACTGTATTTGAACAGCGAGAATGAGTGTCTCATGGTCTTAAATGTTCAGACCAACATCTCGGTCTCTCTTTCTCTTTCTTCAATCTGATCTTATGAGAAATTTGTACAAAAATGAATGATTGTGGATGAATTTATTCAAGTTTGATCTACTGGTGTTAATTTGTATAAAATTCTAACCCTGCCCTGACCCCTGATATCTTTTACTATGTGAATTGTTATAAATTTGTTTCACTCTTTCTATCAGGGCATAGAAAGAATATTTCCTAGAATACTGACTCTTCTTTGCAGCCCATGAGTTCTAAATGAAAGAACTGCAGATATCATCGTTCTCATTGCTCCCCCTCCACCTGCACCCATACCTGTATGGATGTGAGTCCAATCTGATGTAAAATAACAGAGTAACAGGGAAAGGTTTTTTTTTTTTAATGTGTGAATCCCATTTTGCCCAAGTAATTATCCATATCAAATGGAAGTGCTTCTGTATCTGTGCTAGCACCTGAAGAGGCAGACAGTCTCATCTTGTGCTAATCAGAGAGGCAACATGGGACAGGCAGGAAATGAGCTAAGACGTGAGTTTCTTGAAGAGTGTAACACAAACTCCAGAGGGACACTTTCACCTGGAACTACCTGCTTCTGTCTCTTTCTCTCCATCTGCTTGTCATTTAAATGGAAAAAAAATTACCCTTTCGATGAACATGTTGAAAACACAGATCAGGCAACGAGTTTATAAAGGCAGACAAGGTTCATTTCAGTGTTCAAAGGATTTACTTATAGAGAAAGAAAAAGGGAAATAAATAGGAAACAAAGGACCTGCAGAGAAATAAGGATGGACACCGAGAGAAAGGGAAATAATGAAGGAAAACGAGAAATGAATTCTGAATGAGAAAAAGAGAAAGAGATAGAGAAGGGGCATGTGCAGAGCCTGACGTTCATTAATGGTGTTCTGGCTGATGCAGACAGAACCAGTGGAAATTGGCTTTTAATAGTGCAGTGAAAGACTCAGACTGTTAATTATGCATAGCAGCTATGTTAATTCCAGCCCTGACTCACAGCTCGTAAGCTTAGCGGCTCTGCGTATGGCGTAACAAATGTGCGCAGATACTCCAGTCCTCTCTCTGCTGGGTGATGCGACTTCTAATTAATTATGTAACAGATCTAATGAGTAATTTACTTTTTTATTTTTATTAACACAGATACAGCAGTAGAACACATTTCTATTCCACATCGCCATTTAATTTCATGTGATGCTGGCAAATAAGTGAACCTTTCTAATTATAATACAAGATGTAGTGTAATAGCTCATTCAAAGACAATTGACCATTTGGAATAGTCATGGACTAATACCAGTCTCTCCTCTCCTAAAGCATCCAATATATAGAAGGGAGGCAGGAGAGTGAGAGAATGTGCAATCTTTAGAGGCTTACCGAAAAGTGAAACTTTATGAAAGACTAAAACAGTAATAACTGTGCCCATGTGTGTGTCTGTTAGAGAGAGAGAAATGATTTATCATAAGCTCCAAAGCCAATTTCTTTTCATCCAGTGAAACTCCGTTAATATATGCCTTCAGAACTCATCTCTGTAGGTCCATGTGTGTGTGTGTGTGTGTGTGTGTGTGTGTGTGTGTGGTATGTTAGTCACACTGTGGCAATTGAATATTAATAACTATTATATATTTTCCCATCATTTCCCTACATAGTCATTGACGAGGAGAAAAAAATAGATGTTTCTGTAATCCATAACATACTGTACATGTATAGGAAGTAGAGAAACAGAATCCACTGTTACAGGATGAAACAGAAAAAGTCAACGAAATCTAGTGAATGAGAGACAACAAGCTAGCCAGCTATCTGTGATGAGTCCTATTTGTGAGGTATATTTACCTCCACAACCCAGCAAACTGTATAGTCAATGTTATAGATTTGATAAGCAAATATGTCTGTATGTTAATTGATCCAAAGGAAATACTTGCATATACTGTACAGCATAGTCATTTAAAGGTAAGAAGTCCTACTTGTTTACTGCTGATGCTGTGCACATTCATGTTGATTTGATGTCATTCCCTGAATTTGGAGGAACTCATAAATGAGTAGATTACCCCAAGTTCACAAGAAGGAATTTCCAGTTGAGGGGGCGTTTCTTTTGGCTTTTCCTGGTCGAAGGTTGGGAATTACAAGTTGCAACCTCTAGTTGAAAGCAGCATTAAATCCAAACAAATACAACTTTTCCCTCTGTATTCTTTCCAACGCTAGGCTGCCCACTGCTCCGGGTGTGTGTTCACGGTGTGTGTGTGTGTGTTCACTACTGTGTGTGTGCACTTGGATGGGTTAAATGCAGAGCACAAACTCCGAGTATGGGTGACCATACTTGGCCACATGTCACTTCACTTCAGAACTTGTGCACATGTGCTTTCATAGGCCATGAATTGACACACGATTAGAAACACCTTCTTGTCATAATTGTGTGGTTCACATCATTTTATTTCTCCAGTTTAAAGAACCACAGTGATGTTTTTCTTCTCTATTTTATTGATAACTGCCAATTTTGCCAAACTCCTATTCTAACTTATTCTAACTCCTAACCTGCTGACCAATCCTTCAAAAAAATTATCACACAAACCAAAGAGCTACTGTCATGTGCACTAGATCACTAAGACAGAATGCACAACTGTGGGAATGTGCAATATTAAAGTGTGTTGAACGTCCCATTTCAGAGCGATGTCTCACAGTAGAGTAAGCTGAGCTCGGGGCGAGAGCTGAACACCAGCTGTGTGTGAGATAAGGAGAATTAATTTTGCTCTATGCTGAGGCTTAGTGATTAGCTCTCTAATGAGCTGAGTACAATTTATATTCATTGTATATAAGCATTTACCGGCATAACAGCTGTCAATTAACACATTTAGTAACAGTATCGACAGAAATGCACACAAACCCATACACAGAGTTTTGCTGTATTGATAATAATTAAAGAAGTAGCATGTTCAGGTTTTGATGCAAGAGATGGCAAAACAGTGGCAAGAGCTCACCTAATTATGTATATTACAAGATCTAATTTCCTTCTTGGTGCAAAAGAAATGGCTACATAATGACTTTTATGGAGCTGTGAATATTTATTTGATCAAAATACTTGCAATGCTACAGTAATGATTTAAATCATTCACATTCTCAGTTTTAAAGATGCAGAAACTCTTGTCCATGCATTTATCACGTCCCATCTTGATTATTGCAATGCCCTTTTTAATGGCCTACCATCCAAGGCCATAACTAGATTACAATATATTCAAAATACAGCAGATAGAGTCCTCACCTGCTCCTCTAGGTCCACTCACATTACATCCATATTACATAATCTGCACTGGCTACCTGTAGCTTCTAAGATTCAGAACAAAATCCTTCTTTCGACCTTTAAAGCCCTCCATAGCCTTGCCCCCCCTTATCTATCTGAGCTCCTTCATCCCTGCATCCCAGCACGGACTCTCAGGTCCTCTGATACAGGCCTACTCATTTTACCATGTTTCCGCTTCTCTACCATGATCATTTGCCGTCATGGCTCCAACACTTTGGAATTCACTCCCTCAGAACCTCTGAAATGTTACCTCTATCCCTTTCAAATCACAGCTTAAAACACATTTATTTCTTCAGTACTTCCCGTATTAGTTGAAATATTTATATCATTGCATTTCTGTAAAGTGTCCTTGAGCTGTGGAAAGGCACTATATAAATAAAACCTATTATTATTATTATTATTATTATTATTATTATTATTATTATTATTATTATTAGGTCAAAGTGAGCTAGATGTAACTCATTAATTGCAAAGGAGTAATACAGTAAATGTGAAGTGAGACTGAAATGTGAATTGGAGTGGCGGGGTTTACTTTAAGGGTGGCATTTGTACCACTATATACCTGATTTTTTTAAAAATGCCATTTTATGTATCATAAGCATGAACATGTGGACATATGAGAAGCTGCATTTAGAGAAAATGTGGTACAATTCACATATGGAAGGCTGTCAAGAGACACTGAAAGAGGAAAGGGAGTGAGAGAGAAATTCCTCTTTTTTCCCCCTTTTTAAAGAGCTCTCACTTTTTAGTTATCTTTTTCACGGCTATGCTGGAGG
>CM040977.1:19444713-19481520 GCA_022985145.1 Pangasius djambal
ATAATTGTTTAAACAGTAAAAGGGATTGCCACAGATTTTTCTTAATTTAAGTAGAATTTGCTCACTAAGAAGTAAACAAGTCAACTCATTTCATTGCCATCACATGTTTGTAATAGGAATCGTGACATTTGCAGACAAATACAGCTGTTTTGTTTATTTAAGAAACCATTGGTGAATATACATGCCTTTATATGCAATGCTGATAATGCTAAATCAGTGGTAAATCAGTGATCATCAATACCTTCCTAGTGACTTTGGCTGGACGGGATTTTGTTGCAACAAACTAGCATAAGGATACTGATATTGAGAAATCAGATTAGTTACCTTGTGATAATCATAGCAAATTGTACCCTATTTCAAACCTAAACTGACTTCTGCACTGGCTGCTTTAGCATCTCTTTTTTATTCTGTATCCATGGTCTTGGTTAGAGAACTGCACATTAAACATACTGACAGAGTAAGAGTAATCCAAATAAGATTAGGACTGGTGTGTTAGAGAGGGTTATCATCCAAGTACAAGGCCTGTATGGAGACATGCAACAAACACACACACACACACACACACACACACAAGCACAGATCAAAATAAAAATCAAGATAAAAGGAATCATCTCTCTCTTCTTCTCAATGTCATGTAGACATGGCCACGCACTACATCACTCACTCACTGTTTTCACAGATGTGACAGAGGTTAGAGATAAGACTGAACAAGCCGACACACTTTTCTCTTCGACCCCATCTCTTTACTCTCTCTCTCTCTCTGTAGCTTACACAGTTAACTCACTACATTGGCTGGATTTTTCTGTTTCCTGTATCTTAGGATGTTGTACGGTGTAATTGTGGCTGGTCTAGGCTGTCGTTAGGTCTTTATAGTCCATCCTAGCTTGCAAGCAAACAGCGGTCGCAGGAAACCAGAGCAGCTGTGGCCTTTCGGAGATGGCTGAGTGTTTTCAGATTAGAGACCCAAAGGCCTGAGGTGGCCTGCTTTCACCCACCATCTACAGAGCTGCTGGCTGGAGAAAAGAAACCTTGGTAAGCTGTCCACAAGTACAGTAGGCCTTCCATTTCCCAAAAGTGTGGCATTTTGACCTGGAGAATTACAGCTTTGCAAGAGCAAAATGACCCAAAGGCCTTTAGTTCCACTTTTATTTCTTATTTTGAACTTTTCTCCTGTTTTAAATTACATCCCCATTTCCTAAAAAAGCTCAACCAATGATGACAGCTGCAACCCAGGAATATTCACTCCATGCTTTTCTTTCAAATTGTGATTTTTAAAGATATGCTGTGTGGTTGGGCTGTCACAAGTATCATCTGCCTTTCTTTCTCTCTGTCTTTGTCTTACTTTAATTAATACAAAATACCTGGTGATGTCTTGATCAGGAAGGATTGCATTGTGCAGTTTAATTCAGTGATTCAGACTAACTGTAAAGAAACTCCTGGGCAATAATAAAGCTCCAGCACCCAATGGGGGGGGTGGGGGGTTTGGGGGGGTGACGTGTTTCTCACTTAAACCTGAATCAGTGTATCTCCATAGGTGAAAATGACCATAGAAGTTAAACATTTGTCTGAACACTATCAGTATCAGTCATCACAACTGGAATGTCTTGACCTCCAGTTACAGCTACAATTTCCCCTATCAGCGAATTTTTTTAAAGCGAGTTGAGACAGGCCAACCAATACCAAACCAAACCCGCTTCCGTCCAATGAAACAAACATAATTAGCAACTCAGCATTTCCGTTGGCTCTTTCACAGAGTACATTTCACTATGAAGACTTGGCCTGGCTTTTCCATTTCCTGCATCTCAAGCCATACAGTGCAATTGTGGCTGGCCTAAGTTGTTGTTAGCTCACAAAAAAACAAGAGCCTTGGTGAAACAAGAGTAGCTAAGGAAACTGCAACCTCAGCTGTTCAAACCAGATCATTGATCGTGCAACTCAGAAGGACAGCAAGGTCCATTTGCCACATCAAAATGCATGGACAGTTTGGCCTGGAATGACTGATCCCTGTCTGAATTTCTTAGACTTGAAATAACTTGCAATAACTTGCAGTTATTGCTACCTTAAGCAGATATGGCAGCTTTACTTATGTTTTGATTTTGGAGCCACTAAAAAAAAAAGACGCCCCACCTAAGACATGTTGTTTTCAACCCATTTTTAAACCCATTTACCACATAAAATGATTCTATTTTGCACAACAGCAAGTCATTAAATCTGCTGTTGGTTGGTAATATGAACTACATTAAATAAAATAACAGAAATACACACTCCTGTAAACACAACGCAAATATAGCTATAATTAGCAAGCATGAAAAAGTTAGTGAGTGTTTGCTGAACTATCCATAACGCTGCCCACTTAAAATGGTGTTAAAGTAGAGACAGACACTCATCCAAAACTAAGATTTAATATTGGTTTTACTACAATTCCAGTGTCTGGGGTTCGATACTGAGAACCCATTATTTTCTCTTTCAGGTTCTCCATTTTCCTCCCATATTCCAAAAACATACTGGTAGGTGGATTGGATACTCTAAACTGCCCCTAGGTGTGAATGAGAGAGAGTGTGTGTGATGTCCCATAATTCACTAACCTCCTAATCAGGGTCTATTTTATCTTGTGTCTAGTGTTCACAGGATGGGCTACAGATTCACCATGACCCTGACCTGGATAAAGCACTTACTGAAACGAACAAATGTTATTACACATTCATTTTTAATCTATCACAATGGGAACACTGGGTGCAAGGCATGAATATACTTTGGATGGGATGCCAGTCCGTCACAGGGCACCACACATACACACACACACACACACACAGACAGTCAATCCTATGGGTAATTTACCATAGCCAATCCACTTACTGGTATGTTTTCGGGAGGTGGGAGCAAACCAGAAAACCCAGTGGAAACACGTGCGCATACGGGGAGAACATGCAAGACTCCACACAGACAGTAACCCGAGCTCAGGATTGAACCGGGGACTCTGAGGCGGCAACACTACCCACTGCGCCACTTTGCCGGCATAATTGCTATTATGTTTTTATTTATTTATTATTTCTTGTGGTAGACTCTGGCCACCAGTAGCTCGGGCTTGTGATCGGGTGATCTCAGAAGGTTGCTCCTTGTCACGTGGAGTGCTTTTGCATGACTTTTAGGGCAGTGTGTATAGGCATGTTGTCACAGTGGGCTGTAACATGAACAAACGTGTTGGTGCATGTAATCAAATTTCTGATAGGACTAGCTCTGGGGTCAGTAGGAGTCAGAGGGCAGGTTTTTTTATAGAAGGTGAAATATGACTGCACTAATGCTCTGACGCAGGGCAGTATGTGGGTGTCAGAGAGCTAGACCTGAGGCCTGAGGTGCTGTGAGACTTCCAGAACATTGATGAGTATGCCAATCAATTTCATTGTTTTAAAGCTTTGAGCTGGAAACGACAGACTGGAGAACTCCACTTCCTTCCCCACTTCCATGAGTATGGGCATGTATACAAGATTAAGAGTGTCCTCAGGAAGAGTGTTTCATCTCTGAGGCACATACACCACCAGGCTACTTTATAGCACAAATACACACACACACACACACACACACACACACACACACACACACACACACACACACAGGCTTCTCACTGTAGAGGGTAAAAATAAATGGTGGTTTGTATTTCTCACAGGCTTCAGTCTTTAATTCAGAAAGCAATTACTTCAGATTTTCCACTTCAGAGAGAAGGAAAGAGAGAGTGATAGACACAGAGAGAGAGAGAGCAAGAGAGAGAGAGAGTGAGAGAGGGAAAAAGTGATAGAGACAGAGAGAGGGAAAGTCAGCAGGAGAGAAAGAAGGAAAAGGAGGAAGTGACAGGGAAAAGGAGACAAAGAGAAACCGAGAGAGTAAGAGCACAGGAGGCGCAAAGACGATCCTTTGAATTAGTTCCATATGGAGTCTGTGATGAAAGGCTTAGGAAGAAAAAAGGAAAAATAAATCTCTTCATATGTGCTCTGTGCTGTGTGTGTTATGCGTGTGTGAGGAGGCCAGTTTCTTTGACTGCCTTTTCCCCCTTTCAATGGAGACTCTTTTTAGTGGTGAAGAACTCAAGGCATCACTTACATCTGCATGAAACCACACACACACACACACACACACACACATGTTCATGCATTATGAGTAATAGCTTAATTCAACTGGGGAAAACAAACTCTTTGGGAAAATTTATTGCCATAATTAAATTTTGTATATATCTATTATTGTGATTAATTTCCTTCAAACACGTAATTATGTGATAAGGATATAATGCTTTTGTTATGAATGAGCAGTAGTAGAAACACATACACACACAAACGCACACACACACACACACACACACACACACACATGCAAGACACAGGCAGAACTGAAGAATGATAGCACTTAGTAAGAGTGCTCTGGTATCTTGTGCCACTGAACTGCTGTGTGTGTGTGTGTGTGTGTGTGTGTGTGTGTGTATGTGTGAGCAGCAGGGCAGGAGTATGTGTGCCCTCAGCAGCATGGCCCTAGGCTGATAGCGTGGCATTGATAAGGGGAGATTTCCGCCACTGCTTGTCTGTGCCAAACATCTGCCTGCCTGGCACAGCTCGCTACAGGAGTGTGCCAGGACGGGCCTCAATACAGCTTACAGCTCTGCTCCACATTCATGAGGGACAATACACACTCCGGCCCTTCTCCAGTCCACCACACTAGATTATCCTACATCAAATCCACCTACTGAACACATATCCAAGGTAAAGTCTGGTTTGCCATTTTTTCCACACAGCAGATGAATTCTAGTGACATGAACATCATATGGAGAGTTTCAATATAAGGCCTGAGACTGCCCAGAACAGGCTCCCCACTCAGAGGGCAAAGGTCAGTGGCTAGAACCTGACTGAGACTGTAAATCAGGGCATAATCTTAAGACCGGGAGGTCGAAGGTTATGCACTCTGGGACCTGTAGAGACATTGCTGGTTTGCTCTCGATCCTTTATCAAACAGGACTGTCTCTGTGTGGGTCAATGCTCTGGTCCAGTGTCAAAGGTCAACTAGACTGACCTATGTTAAAATCCAGTTATATAAGGATGAGTGGGCAGCAAGTCCTTGACCAATTAGTACAGTATGAAGAATAGGCAACCTTCACAGAAATAGTCCAACAAATAGTCCTGCAGTTGGCAACTAAAGAATGCCAGCATACACATTTCTAAAAACTGCACAACCCAGGATCCCAGTATAGAAGCTCATCATGAAGCTATGTGCTGAAGTATGGACTTTAGATGGCTATTATTTGTGAAACAGAAGAGGATGGTGTTTGCTTACTGGTAGTTCATGGTGTGATGGCTCCAAAGCTGTGGTGAGACCTGTAAAAGTCACTGAAACACACACACACACACACACACACACACACACACACACACACACACACACACACACACGTATGCTGCACCGCAAAAGTGCATCCACTTTTTGCCCTGTACTTTACTGAGGAAGAGGAGGCGTGCTAACTGGAGGGATGGAATCATGTTGGCCAACCACAAAGTGCCCTGGAATGCTGGGTAATTGCTGCTTGGCTTCTGGGAACTGGTCAAGAATGAGGAATTTTTTTGGCACAGGCAAATTGACTTTTCATGAGAAGCTAAGTTACCAATATCAGACACCATTTGTGTCATGCAGCAACAAAATGGAGGCAAAATTATGGATGGAACCCTGAGCTTCAATGTCTGAGATAAGGCTTAAATCAGTCGAGTGTGTGCAACTCTCCGGTCTCCGGCTTTACTAGAACTTCCTGGTTTCAATACTTTCACAAAAAAACCCCACATACATTCACAGATGAGCATGAAATACATCTCTATGTGTGTGTGTGTGTGTGTGTGTGTGTGTGTGTGTGAGAGAGAGAGAGAGAGAAAGAAAGAGAGAGAGAGTACTCTATATGAGAGAAAGAACACCTGATTCAAAAAATAACTTCTGAGTAAAAATAGCTGAGGCACATAAATGCGTTTGGATCCCTCTCTTGCAGGACAGGAAGTTACTGATCCCAGAAGCCCTGTCCACAGGAAGCTGGCTGATTTGTGTTGGCTGCTCATCACAGTGAGCAGGAGCCATGTGCTCCACACATGATCATACAGAGGAAATGTACGTCCATTGCTATCACACACACACACACACACACACACACACACACGCACACACACATACAGGCACTCACTTACCTCTTTCCATCTTAAATCAAAGTGAACGATAAGGGAATAACTTGGAGGAAATACTGTTGGGATCTATACATGGCTACATTTTCATATGTATGACATTTTTGTACTGTGAATACATGCTCATACACACACGCACACACACGCACACACAGATCTGAACATGGAAGCTCATCTTTGGGAAATGCCAGTGTAGGTGTGAAGCAGGGTGATGAAATTATCTCCTCAATCTTGAAATCAGGCAGAATACCATATCATACATACATATATATATATATATATATATACACACACACACACACACACACACACACACACACAAATACACATAGACTTCACAAACAATAGCATCATCAGGTGCTCCACTCCTGGACTGTCTGATGTGTCTACATAACTGGCCACAACTGTCAGTATCTTACCAGTCACAATTTTATTTATCCACACCTATGTGCAGTTATGCCAAGCATTCCTGGCCCATGTCAGTGGAATCCCTTAGCACCCACCTAACCTGGGACTGGGAAAACTTCCTCATTCGTCCCCCACAAATGACAGGGTTGCCTACACATGTACGCACCTCAGTGCACCAAAGAAAGAAACTCTTAAAGATAAAAAACAGTCAGTATAACGTTTCTTTTTTTTTTTTTGGTGTCCACATCAGATTATTTGCTGTTAATAAATATTTTAAGGCAGATCATTTTGGTTTTCTGTATCACCAAGCAGCCAACAGCACCATAAATGGTTGTTAGAAAAATACACAGAATGGTGTTAAGATGTGAGAATTTCTTTCCAGTCCAGAGAGTAGATTCATGCAGCCTATCAGTTACATTCATGGCAGGTGTTTACGCACAGTGACATGCTAAGTTTTGTGCGAATTGGGGCTGATATTTTTCAACCCATGTCACTGATGCACCTGTAGATGCTTGAGTTGTGCTTAGTTAAAATTTCACACACAAATAAAGTAATTCAATCAGATTGAGTTCTTCAAACAATGTTCAGTGACTGAGTTCTCATAACTTCATTCAGATAAGTAAATATGAGATTTTTGACATGTCATTTTCACTGTTAGGCTTTACAGTGTATCTTATAAACTTTTATTCTTAGAAATACATACAAAAAAAAAAATCTGTTCAATTCAGTGACACTTCCAGGAAAATGTATATATGGCTGTGCAGAAAAACCATATACAAAACTGTGGGTACTTTGTATAGAGATGCAGTTAAAACTGGCCTCTGCTTGGCGTGGTGCAATTACTAGTTCCTCACGGCAGCTAAAGAAAGTCAAAGACCTCAGCTGCAGCTGTATGTCAAGCTACTCATTAGAACCTGCAATTCTGAACAAAACACACACACACACACACACACACAACACACACACACACACACAAGCCGTATGATGCAGAGGTCAAGTAGAGAACATTTTTGTCATCTCATCTATTTACACGTATACAATTGGATGAAGTATTGTTCCCCCAGGAGTGCAACACACAACAATAAAAGAGCATGATACACAAGACAACATAAAGTGCAGCGGTTTAAAACTGTGTAGCAAAATAATACAGTAAATTACAAGACAGGACTATGATTAAACTAGCCGGCATAATGAAAATAAAACTAAGCAAAACTGCAAGATATTTCAGCTTGCAAACTGCCATGCCAAATATAGCAAAAAAGAGTAAATCAGTAACAAAAGAAAGTGTAAAAGAGAGTAATGGAGTTATAAATGTAAGTGTCAAATACACTCCAGAGCTGTCTTTACTTTCTGGAACACTTCTACTCTCTCCATTCATCTTCTCTATCTCTCCATTCAGCTGAAACAAGCACACAGACATTTTCCTTTAAACACTGTTCCACTCAGGCCTGTAATTTACATCCAGCTTAATGTATCCTCCAAATATTCCCCAAATTCAGCAAATCAAAATGATATCCTCCATCTTGGAGTAATTATGTTTTTATATTGTTTGTGCCAGACAGACCACAGCCTGAGAATATTGCAGTCTCCACTACTCCAATAATGTGTATGTGTGTATGGTTATGAGGTCAAATCTCTGTCCCTCACCCTCATCAAATCATCAGAGGATGAGCCGGAGCACTGGCACGGGAGACAAGACATTGTGAACAAACCAGCAAGAAAATGACAGAGCAGGAAAATTTTGAAAGAGAGAGAGAGAGAGAGAGAGAGAGAGAGAGAGAGAAGGCACTGTTTTAAACCACAGCAGGGTTTGAGTTTTATGGGAAAATACTTTGATTCCACAAAAGACGGGCATTCTCACAACACTGAGAATTTTTGTGACAGAAAAAAAAAATCTTACGAATGGAGTGCAAGCAGTCTGAATGCAATGGAAATTAAAGCCATACTTCCTGCACAGTTCACCGTCATGATTGAATAGACACACAAACACACACAGAGACTTTCAGGAGCAAAACTCACAATGTAATGATAATGCCAATATGGCTAACATAGAACCAACTACAGATATTTTATTATATAACTAACAGACATTATGCACACAGACACCACTCCTACCCAAAACAAAAACACACATGGTTTTACTGGTTAATTTGTTTGACAAAGTGATTTAGAAAGAAAAATACAGAGATAAAGAGACAGACAGAGAGAAAGAGAAAGTGTGTGTGCGTTCATGTGTGTGTGGTTTTAATTATCTAAACTGCACTGCTGTGGTTATGTGTCTGTATCTGTGTCAGTATGTGAGCATGTGTGTGTGTGTGTGTGTGTGTGTGTGTGTGTGTGTGTGCGCGCATATTGTGGGTATGTCACTCTGCCAGAACGTCCCATGAGGCAGAGCACTGACGCCTTACAGCCCTGCCAAAGCAGCCACAGACTCCCCCCATCATTCAATCGTGCACATACGCACACCCACCCACACACACACGCACTCATACACATACGCGCACACACGCACACACGCACACACGCACACCCACCCACCCACACACACACACCCACCCACCCACTCACCCACCCACACACACACACACACACACACACATACACACACGCACACACACTTTGGTCCACTGTAACAGAAAGCCAACAGCAGGGACACAAAAGACACACATATAGATGTATGCACACATACATACAGACTTAATTTGCATGATGCGTGACATAGCTTCAGGTTTTCGGTCTGCAGTGCATCAGCATGATCTCTGTGTGTGTTCTTGGCACACCTTCACCATATCTTCACATAACTCCCTGTGATCGAGTGACACGTCCATGTGTGTGTGTGTGTGTGTGTGTGTGTGTGTTTGAGGGTTCTGTGAGGTGGGGAATATCAGGGCAGCTCTGGATCCTTAGGCACCTTCCCTTTTACCCTAATTTGTCGAGAGCACACCTTTCAATATGGAATCATGTTATTTCAAGCCGTCATGAATTGAACTGATGATATGATATTAAAAAATTATGCAATAGATCAATAAAATCTTATGCATTGCCTTCTTTGCTTGTATTCCCTGTCCTGCCCCTCTCTGATTTATCTATCTACAGTGGCCCTAATGGGCAAGGCACATAAAAAAAGAGGCAAGTTAAAAAAAAAGTCATCTGTAGTTTTACGCAAAGCAAAGCAATGCACAGAGACTGATCAAAGGACATGACAGTGTGAAAAACTTAAAGGAGCTTTGGATAAACTTTTTTTTTTAATTTCTTGACTTCTTGGCCTCTCCTCCCATTCATGCCCTTTCAACCTATAGTGACCAGCATGATTGCTGATCGCAGAAGATTTTGGCTGAGCATCTGTTTCTTTTTTACCTGCTGGTGCTTGGCTTACTTTGTCAGCCAGGGTTGTCATTCCAGCTGATGAATTGAGTGCTAGTAAGCAGCGCTAGTATCTCAGTGTTTTTCAGGCAATGTCTCAGTTCCTTGGAGATATAAATATCTTGAAATTGTCACATTTTATTTGTGATAACTGTTAAATAAAATGAGGTCTCATTGAACTACTCCATGGCCACAGAGTTGTCACGTTTGCGTGTCATCATCAAGTTGTTAAAGAGTTCTCATCATGCCTATTAAAGAGGTGTTAACATGTAGGTAGCAGGCTAATCTGCTATCTGCTTATTGACGGATAAATAAAATTCAAGGCAAAATAATATGTGTTAATAGTTCATAATGATGAGCTAATTTAACAAATTTGAATTCGGTAGTTACTTCAGTTGGGCAAAATTATATCAGACATCCCAAGTAATTTATTTGTTACAACAATTTACAGCAGACTAAATGTTTTGCTAGCTGAATCTAAAATTAGTGTACATTCTGTTCAGCCTTCCATACCTTTTTACTGAAACACTGCTGGTGATATTAGCAACTTGGTCCAGTAATGTTGGTTCACTTCATTTTCTAACATTCATTCACCTTCAGTAACTGCTTTACCCTGGACAGGTTTATGGTGGATATAGAGTCTATCTTAGGACAGGAATCCACACCAGTCCATCACAAGACACGCACACACACTTAAGAGTAAGCAATCCACCTACCAGTATGTTTTTGGGCATGATGAGAACAGGAAAACTCAAGCTCAGGATCAAACCATGTACCCTGGAGCTGTGACTCTATGTGCTACACCACAGTGCTGGCCAATTATCTAACATTTAGCTTTCATTTTCTATATAGAATGACACTAAGAAGAAGGCAGCTAGGACTATATCCACCTGAATGAAGAGACAGATTGGGACAGAGGGTGCAGGGCAAACCTTTATACTTATCATACAACTGAGGGAAGTGAGGGGAAAGGGGGTTTTATGATATACCTTTATCAACTTTACCTGTCCAATAAAGATCAAATGTTTTGTTTGTTCACCTAGATTTTTATATATAGGTTATATGTAATGAAGAATTTTAAATTTAACTCAACCTGCCACCACTGATAACCCGACACTGTTGACACAGACATATTTCCACACACTATTCTGTATTCTGTATTTATTCAATAATATCTATCACAGTATTTAATTTGAGTGCTGGAAAAACAGTACTGTCACTTGTAAACTACACTAAACACCACATATACGCACTCATTATTTAAACATCTTCATTTAATTGACCTTGTTCTAACTAGGCTAATATTTGAAAATGTAACCAATGTTTAGGTTAAATGTCTAGGCTAAATCAAGAAATGTAATGTATAAGAGAGAGGAAGAGAGACAGATGCAATTGTAACTCTCCACTAGAAGCCTAAAAAATATTTTTTGCAGAATGAAGCAAGAAACAGTTCTGCTGGAGCAATCTACATTGTTTTTATGTGTGAGTAATGCACATAAACTTCTAAAGCATCTGTGTGTGTGTGTGTGTGTGTGTGTGTGTGTATGTGTGTGTGAGCAACAAACATAAACTCAGACACTGAATGCCAAACAAGCCTCAAGTCTCGTTTGATGTGTTTGCATGCATGCACGGGCGTATGTACATCTGTGTATCCATGCACGTGTGCCTCTGTTTGTTTGTGTGTGTGTGTGTGTGTGTGTGTGTGTGTGTGTGTGTGTAAGCGCACCTGTCCTTCACTGTAAATCACTGAGAGGTTGAGAGGGAAATCAAAGGCAAGGAGATGGGGAGAGACCTGTGAATGTCAGTGACAGTGGGGGAGAACGTGAGAGAGAGAGAGAGTGGAAGAGAAGAAGGCACAGCCACAGATGTGTCAATTAAGGACACACATGGGTCTGCATGTGTGTCTTGTATTTAAAAGAATATAGACAGAAATTGTAGGCTTAAAATTTTGCCACTGACATTTTTGTTAGTTAGCTTGGTATAGTGGATATTATAAAGTGCCTTTATGGATTAATTGGCCGCGTTTTCTGGCTGGGAGGGATCTTATACTCTCTATCCCCTCTCAATCACATTGGCACTAGCCAGTCGTGGGTGTCGGTGAGCTCTTGTATGTGGAAGAGGGCAGACAGCGCTTTCCTCTGAGTGTGTTATGCTGCCCTGTGATGCAACATGAACTTCAAAAAGATGTGGTTGGCTGGCTTCATGTGTTTTGGATGAAGCATGTTAGCCTTCACCTTCCTTGATTGATGGGTGGGAATTGACAGGCAACAAAACTGGAAAGAAAATGGGGGAAAAAATATTTGTCTTTAAAAAAGTAAAAGTAAAAAAAATGCAGGGAATTTAACAGGGGATTTTATGGCTAAATGGTAAAATTGATGCTTAAATTGATGCTATTTTTTCACCTGCTTTTTTATGTTTTACAAAGTAGTAAAATTAAGGTGTAAATTTGACTCAGGGCTATCTCAAGAGGTGTGCAGGGCCCAGGGTATTATTTTTGTTGCACGGTCTGGGCTGAGGGAATGTGGCTCTGTATGGTGTGCTCATACAAATAAGATACAGAACTGAACATAATCAGTTCATGCATGACAGCGTAGCAAATTACGCATTTCTTAAATACTTAAAGACTTAAATTGCTGCAGCTGTATACTGGGGATATTTTCCTCTAACAATGTGAGTTTATACCTCGAATATGTTGATGTCATAAGATTCCTCAAGAGTCCCACAGTGTGAGTGCATTATTACTGTGCCAGAGTACCTCTGTGGTGTGCTGAATAGATGGAGTCTGCACACCATCTCACACTTAAGCCATCTCAGCTGGCTGCTTCTTTGGATCTTCCACACAGATTTAGCAATGAAAGTAGCACAAATGATGGGCACACAGTAAATTGTTTTATTTATTATCTGGCAAACTCTGAGTAAGTGCTTAATGTATGATGACAAAAAAAAATATTTCAAAAAACACTCATTAGTCTTCTCAAAGTTGTTATGCTTTTTTTTTTTCTGATTGCAGAATTTTGTCTCAGCATCCATTTCACACAAAATCTCTTGCTGTAATTTTAGTTGATGAAAAGTCAGCACAGGCAACCAAGTTTTTCACCCACCCTTAGAGACAACCCTGCTCAGAAGCAACCTTTATTTTTTTCTTATGTAGACTGTGCTTCACACCAAGTTCATCTAGATGGCTGGGGTCACATCTTTCTGGAAGACTCAACATGGAAGAACTGCCTATTATTAAATCAAGCTTTTTATGCGCTTCAGTCAACTTAATGGCAGTCACAGCTCATGGTGGCACATCACAGCTCCAGGGTCCCCTGTTCACTCCTGAGCTCAGGTTACTGTCTGTGCAGAGTGTCTGTGCATGTTCTCCCAGTGATCACGTGGGTTTCCTCTGGGTTCTTCAGTTTCTTCCCAAACATACCAGTAAATTGAATGACTATGATGAATTACGTTACATGTGAATGAGTGTGTGTGTGTTGGGCTTCGGGGTGTGTGTGTGTGTGTGTGTGTGTGTGTGTGTGTGTGTGTGTGTGTGGGGGGGGGGGGGGGGGGTGGGGGGTTGGTGTGTATGTGTGTATGTGTGTGTGTGTGTGTGTGTGTGTGGTGCCTTGTGATGGACTAGCATCCCATTCAGTATATGTGCCAGTATTCCCTGGATAGGCTCCAGATAAACCTCAACCCTGAGCAGGATAAAGCTGTTACTGAACATCAATGAATCTATGAAAAGTTTCATCAGAGTAAATCACTACTCAGTGTCTGTAATTCTCAAAGTTGTGGACTACAATACCCATGATCCCCATCCCACAACATGATTCTGATCATTTGGATGGGTGACCGAATACTTTTGGTAATATAGTGTACTTACTTATATTCTTGTGTACAAAGGTAAAAATCATGATAATGATTAAAATGTTTGATGTAAAATTCAAACTAACACATGTCTGGGTGTACAAAATATCCCAAAAATATCTTCTGGGATTTTTTTTTTTTTTCTTAAAAGATTAGTTATTATTTGGTTATCTGCCACACCTGATGCAGCCCATCAAGGGCCACAAGGCTTAAACATTTAAAGAAATCAAAGGGAAAAGCTCCCATACTAACTTCCTTTATCTATTTGCTTAATTCTTGCTCATTTCCTGACCAATGATTTGTTGTCCTCTTTTCCCTCTTTTCCCTATTGCATTGGTTCCACTGGGGTTTCCATGAACAGATACACTGATAATCCTAGCCCTAACAGGTATATGAGACCATCAATAAAACAAAATATAAGTGGCTTGAGTATGATATATGGTTATTTATGGGAGGTGACAAGATGACACCTACAGGTAGTGCACCTATGTGTGATCATAAGGCAGTTTGGTTTTTATAAAAGAAATTATGTATAAGAGACGGTAATGTTTCTGCTCACTCCACTTCCTTTCACGCTTTCACTCTAAAATCAACACAAGGTTTTATAAGTGAGGTCCCAGAGACAACTGCAAATGCGAAGCAAATGCAATAAACAACATCAAAACTGAGAAAGGTACACATACAGTATACTTTATCTGGAAAATCATGGTAAGTTGCTAGTGGACCTCTAGCAGTCTCCACCACCAGTGACATCCAAACGAAAGACCCCCCAACCCCCCATTCCACATGGTCTAGCTATGGCCAAGGAAGGAGTCTGTTTCTCAGAGATAGGAGTAATGGTGGGAGTGAAAATAGAGAGGGAGTCGGAAGGGAGACATGGATAGAAGAAAAGGATAATGTATTTGAAATGAATTCAGGGAATAATGCTGATATAAGACAGGGAGAGGGACAGACAGCATGGCCTTGCTCAGAGAGGTGTGTCAGGAGAGCAGGACGACTCACAGACAGAAGGTCAGACTGAACCTTGGCTAAGTGCTGTGCTCCAGAAAGAGGCCTTTAGATGGGGAGGCCTGTTCTACCACTTTATCTTACACTCTTTTCTTCCCCTCATTCCTTCTCCCACCTGTTTACTACAGGAAGCGATGATGTCAGGCTCTTCACCCTCTGGTGATGGGCAGACAGAGACAAAAAAGGCGGGAGAGGGGGACAGGTATTGTGCGTCCGTTGGTGTGTGTGTGTGTGAGTGAGAGAGGAGGGTTTATTTATCAGTAATCCCGTTTTTTATTTCCTCCACGTTCTGACTCACACAATGACACTCAACAGCATAAGTTTGTCCTTCGTCCCCCTCCCCTCTCTCTCCCTCTCTCACTCTCTCCCTGTCTTTTGTTCTGTCTCTTTCAATGAAATGAATTTCTCCTCCTTACATGCCTCTGTCTAATTACTTTGGAGAGGAACGGAAGAAAGCGCGAAAGAAGGGGAGAAGAGAGGAGAGAGAGGGGTTACATACTAAAAGAGCCTGTAAAAGAATAAGCCGCATTCTTTGCAATAAAGACATTGAAAGAGGGGGGAGAGAGCAAGAAAGCAAGAAAGAGAGCAAGGCTATGGGGGTGTATAAAATGACGCTCATTCCTGTGGAGGGAAAAGAGGAGGGGTGTCTGAATACATTAATCAGCCTGATTGGCTTTATACGTGGCAGAAACGTTGCTCGGATTGGCTGGTGAGGATGGAAAAGTAGGTGAGGATGAAGCGTGGTTGGTGGAGAGAGTTGTGAGAAAGGGGAGACCCTGACTCAACTCTGTTACTCCAAGGCTATGAGGGCTGACCTTCAACACACACATACAGGACGGTCACACCTCTCTCTGTCTGGAGAGGGGCAATTAAAACTTCAGGGGAATGAGGCTGAATGAGGGGATGAGAGAGAGGGAGGGAAGGAGCAAGGGAGTGAAAGTGAGAGAGACAAAGTGTGTGTATGCGTCCCTGCTGTGTCGGGCCTGCAGACAGACATCTGCCTCATTATCAATAGCAATTCACTGCATGAGCTCCAATATAATCTGCTAGTGTGTGTGTGTGTGTGTGTGTGTGTATGTGTGTGTGTGTCTGTGTGTGTGTCTGTGTGTGTTATTAAGAGCCTATCATTTCTAAACGAGCCATGAAGGGACACTCTTATCATTGAGATGCTCCATTAGCTTCATTATTAATTTACAGCACTATGTACAAGTGTGAAATCGCATAACCCACAAGTTCTTCAACAAAAATGAATTAGTTTCATTAGGCTTATAATTAAATTAAATTCCTATTTTTTTCCTGCTTTAAAACTCAAAAGTGTTTTTAGGTTATATTGCAATTAAGTTCCTTCAATTAATTACCTTCATAGACAATTGCGCATGTATACAGCCACAAATAAAAATAATCAAAGGCCTCTATGAAAAAGGCAAAAGACAATTTTTGAGCCAGCATCCAGAACAAACCCACACACACATACACAGCATGCAGACTCTATTAAAATAGTTCTGGTGTGGCTGATTAAATGAGTAAGTCTATATTAGGCTATAAATGGGGACAGAGCCAGACTGAGACAGCAGCTGGGACATTTTCATACTACTTTTGAGAGAAGCAATCCTTCCAAAGAGAGTTCATGAATACTTTTATGAGCAATTAGCGCAAGTAGAATTCTTATAGAATTCTTCGGACTTGTTTAAGGAGTGAATTTAAAGGTAACGTAAGTCATGCTCTGTCGGCGAGTGTGCGTATGAGGGGGAGAGTGGTGGAGAATGAGGGTTTTGTAACGAGTGTGTGTGGCGGAGCACTCCTTGCCATTTTGAGAAAGGGAGTACTGTGAAACTAAACTGGGGAGGAGACCAACGAAAACACACCACACACGCACAGTATTGGAGAGTCAGTGGAGGCGTGCTGACTCTGACTAAGGCCCTGTTCCTAGCACTGGCTAAGTCAAAGAATCGTTTCAGCATAAGTGGAAAAAAGGAAAAGAATAAAAATACACCAAACTTCCCCTGTGGCGTCAGCGAGCTACCTTAAAGGTGAAGGCCAGCCATTTTCACTCAAGTTCTCCCTCACTTTGGAGAAAAACACAAACAACTCAGCGCAGATATTTCAGTCACGACTCTTAAAATCGTTGGACGCAATAAAGCCAAGAACAAGCGCGATGATTGTATCAACTCATTTGCTCAGTGTAAATGTAGCTCAGTTTGGGATCTTATTTTAAGATCTGCGTATTTTCCATTCCAAGACAACAATTAATTAAACCGTGAAACAAAGAGAGGCTGTGTATAATATATAAATCCATAGTGTCTGAAAAGAGTGTGTGTTTTTATAGGCTATTATTCTTTCTGGATTCTCTCTGAATGACTGATGTGTACATAGCCTCACACGTACAGAGAGATTTCATGAGCAATTACATTTTTAGGTTTTAACCGTTCTTTAGTTAAATACTTGTTTATCTGAAACCATTAGCAAAAATGATTTCCCAGTTATTAATTTGTACAAAGTGTTCCATTGTAATACAACATTTTTTAAAACCCTAAAAGATCCCCTGCTGAACTATAAAGTTTGTATTCCAGCAACATTTGTTTCACTGATCCTTTAAAATGTAATAACGCGTTACAGTTCTGACTTGCTTCCAGCTTCTGACTCCTACTATAACAGGCATCCCCCCAAAAATGAGAATGAAAGGGAAAGAGAAAAAAAGAAAGAAAGAGATCTAACACTATTAGCTAACATTAGAGGTCCAACATTAGTGGTGCTCTTTGTACACCACTCCCAAATGACCTGCATGTGAGAGGGAGAAAGGAGAAGAATAAGAGTTCCAAAGAGGACAGACAGCAGGCCGGTACAGTAAGAATCAGTGTGTGGCATCAGGCAGAGTTGCCAGGTGGTGTGTGAGCAGGGTGGCTGAAAGAATGCACTGCCGCCTCCATTGAAACAGGGAGTGACGTTTTGATGGGACTCTGCTGCTCTTCAAAAGACTGACATTCGGGTTGAAGGACAAAAACTCCCCGCTAGCGGGAATCGCTTATTTGGGAGAAAAGGCATGTGCTGTTGCCATGGTTACTCGCTACTGCACACCAGTCTAACCCTGTCGTAACAGCACATACCACAAAAGGCAACACCAGTAAGGTATGAGTGGTGCAGAATCGTGGACACAGCAGACACAGACTCTACACAACAGAAAAACACAATATATGGCATTAATAAGGTGCTATTAATAAGACGATAAGGTGCAAAGAGAAAAGGGTAAAGTGTGTTACGAGCCTGTGGTGCATCACAGTATTGTTTTGGCACTGTTTGAAACATCAGCAGGACTTCAGTAAAGGTGTGGGCCAAATGTAGGTTGCTTTCACTAAAGGGTGGAAAAATTACATAGGAATTACACGCAAGTGAAAATATAAAATATTTCAAAATCTTAAAAAATGTTAATCAAGAATGTTGTTCCTTTTAAATGTGCTCAAGTATTAAAAAGTAAAAATTATATGTTTTTAACTGTGAAAGTAAGTTACTGTCATGTTTTCATGTGAGAAGTAACTTTAATTACTTGTGACTGAACATTATAGATGTCTAGCTGAAAAAAAGGGTGGAGGAATCCATCCTTGAGTAAATCCTGCTGATACAGAAATTAAAGTGCTAATAAGTTATTAAACAAGAGTGTGAATACAGTAAATAATCCTGTAAATAATTGATATTTACCATTAGCTAGAATTTGACTTGCTCCCTAGTCATTTGCTATAGCTACTGGAATTGATACTAGTCTAACATTGCCTTAGCAAAGAAAATAGGCTAGCTTAATTAAATATGAATATAATCCACATCTGGGTGGTGTGGTATGGCCTGATGCAAAGCTGACTAGTATAAAATTCCTGTAGCTATTACAAATGACTAGGGAGTCATTGGCACTGGTACAAAGCACTGATATATAATATCTATATTTGTTAAACATGTTTTTTAAAATCCATTTATTATTCGTTTTAAACAAACCTATTGTGTGTGGAATTACTCTCCGAGCCGTGCTGTTCAACCGTGCTGCGGTATAAAGCCAGTTAAAGTTTATACAGGATACGGAAACATTTTACTGAGGTAGGGCCAGGAGCACTCATCCTCAAGATCCACACTGCAGTCCAGTGGCTTATCGATCTTCAAAGATAGAATGGATAGCTATAGCGCTAACTACACTGTGTAGCATGAGACGGTCACAGCTGATGATGAATTGTCATGGTTCTAGATAGGTTTTTCTACATTTATGGGCTTGATTGGATGCTTTAAATGTAAATAAAATGTATGGGAACCCATTCAACTGATATATAGTATAGTGTACAGTCACTGGGTGGAAGAGAGAAGAAGAGACCTTTGAGATTTGTAACGAGTACTTTGAAGGTCTAAAAAAATTAATTTAACTTAAATTTAACTTAATTAAACTTATTATATTACTGTGGTGCCTATGTATCATCTTATGACACTACCACAGCTAGCTATGTGGATGAAAGACAAGCTTTGTTGTTGGGATATAAAAGAAAGAACAGAACTTTTATTAAAAACTATTTCTACTATCTCTACAACTCCACTCTTGTTTGCTTCAAAGTTTATTCAGTCTTAATGATGTTTGCTAGAGGGATGACATAGTGCCCATAATGGTAGTAAAACTCTAACGGACATTCCGTACTAACTATGGTTTGTATGGTGTGATAAAAAACATTTATTTCTCTATAAGGGAATGTTGTCTAAGTCTCGGCATGGCACGGGACAAACAAACAGAAAAACAAAACCACGAACATATTATAGGTTGATGACTTTGCATAATTTTATAAACTACTGATGGCAATACCGTAGAGCAATGCTCTGAAGATGTTTGTTTAAAAAAATTCTAGCAATTTCACTAACCAAATAACTGAACACTTGCCCTGCCACTGCAATATGTAATGGCATAAATGTAAAAAAAAAAAAAAAAAAGTGAAGTAGTAAGCAGATATGGCTAACAGAAAATGTAAATATATTTCTTGCATGGTTATCCATGACTTTTTCAGATCGTGTTTTTCCCCCAAAGAAACTTCGAGAAAGCTTACCTAGTTAACCCTTTCATGCATACATTATTTATATGCTTATTTTTTCTCTCTCTTTTTTTTTTTTACTTAAAGTGGCATGATGTATGAATTTTGATTCTGTCTACTTATGAGCAAAAAAAAAGAGGCAGTATGCCTAAAATAATAATAAAAAAATGAAATCTTCACATGTCCATTTTTTTTTTTTTACATTCAGGTCTTAAAGACAAATTCTTTTTAGAAAACATCATTTCTGAACATACAAAATAGTACCCAGTTTCAGACTGTTGCAAGATGCAAGGAGGTAATTTGCAAAAAGGATTTTTTCCCCCCCCAAAAACAACATTAATTAAAAAAAAAAAAAAAAAAAATAGGGTTGATTTACATCTTATATTTTCCTAAAACATAAAAAAGCCATAACTTGCCTGACTATATGTGTGGACACTATGCATGAAAGGGTTTTAATCTACATAATTATTTTAAATTATATGAGATTATATGAATTATATGAAACACGAGCTATACTGGCACTGGATCTTTGAATAGCTGCTACACAAATGACAAGAGCTACAGCGATAACAGTCAGTTAATCACCATTAAATCTATAACTTTCAGATAAGCTCAGCACTATCTAATAACAATGATATTAGGTTCCCTAAATTCTTTCCATAGCTCCACAATGTAGACTACAACACTCTTCACACATCTCTAATGCTCCCCAATTTAAGTGGACATTCCCCCTGTTGTTGCACTGCTATATTCCATAGGTATAACTTTTTAAGTAGAGTGACTACATATACTGTGGATGGCTTTTTAGTCAGTCTCCTAAACACATTTTGGGCACAACAGAAAGCCATGGTTTAGTATGAAATGTCTGTTATGTTTTGCTACTGTTATGGTTACTGATTCATTCCTCAAGTATATACAATTAAGACTGATGAAACTTTGAAGCAAACAAGAGTGGTGGTGTAGAAATCTTTGATAAGAGTTCTACTCTTTTCTCTGTGTTAAATGTCAACCCAATCACAAAAATGTCTTGCAGCCACACAGAAACCTGTAATAGTGTCAAATGCTTGTGCTTCATAAAGAAATTGATCTGATCATCTTGATTTTCAATAGGACTAGGACTTTTTTTTTAAAAATATATATATGTAAGTTCATAATAACTAGTCAGTTTGCATGTGTTGAGAATTGGTTCTTTGTGTTTAATAATAAGTTGTTGAATAATATGTACGAATAGTAAGTATGTTGAATAATAAGTGTGAGCCTTTGTGTCTGTTCCTCAGGATAAGACGATGGTAATCGATTTAAGTCTTTGCTAGTAAATTACACATTATGCACCAACTGGATAAAGTGAAATGTTAACACAATGGGTTCACACCGGGTTTTAGCCACATACAGCACAACAGCTGAACATGGACTGAGCATGACATCACATCTGGTCGAACCCATGACTATCAGTGTTAAGCGTAAAAATCCATGTTGTCTGGGAGATGCCAGATGGGTGGTATGAAGGAGTAAAGAGCTTCCATAGAACAGTATTGTATGTAAACACCAATGCAAACACGCAGACATTCGTGGATATACGCATGCACAAAACCACTCAAATAAAGTGTGCTAACATTCCTTGCAAAAAAAAAAAACAAAAAAAAAAAAAAAACATATGTTTGTGGTACTCCTGGGACACCACACTTTAAAGAAAGTTTCCAGTCCTGGGCAATGCCAGCGTGTCAGCACAGACACACACCCATACAAACAACACAATTAAAATCAACAGGCACTACCACAATCTGTGTATATGTTTGGGAGTGTGAAAATAAAGTAAGTGTGTGTGTGTGTGTGTGTGTGTGTGTGCGTTGAGCACAAAGTAATTTGTTGCATTTTACAGCTGTTTAACTGGACTTTAACAAGAAGCAACCACACCCACACACACACACACACACACACACACGCATTTGTCTCCTCCTTGTGAGGACCATCCATCACTGACATAATGATTACTGTCAATAATTCCTACACCTGAATCTAACCCTAACCTTAACTTCAAAAGTTAAGATCTTAGAAAAGGCACAGCAGCTATGCTCATACTTACACAGGAATAAGATTCATGAAATGTATTGGTCAGGGTTTAGGCCTCATCATAGCACATAGACCTACTACTGGCCTCTGATCAGGGTTGTGTCTCCTTGCTTGTGTTGCTTGACCTTAGTGCAGCTTTTGATACTTGATAGACTAGAAAATGTTGTAGGCGTTAAGGGAACGGCCCTCTCCTGGCTCAGGTCTTATTTGACTGATCGTTACCAGATTGTTGATGTAAATGGTGACTTCTCTACACATTCTACGGTGAAGTTTGGTGTTCCACAAGGTTCTGTTTTAGGCCCACTGCTCTTTTCTTTATATATGCTACCTCTGGGCAAAATTATACGTAAACATGGTATTAGCTTCCACTGTTATGCTGATGACACACAGTTGTATGTTTCAGCAAAGACAGATGACAGACACCAGCTTAATAAAGTTGAGGAATGTGTAAAGGACATTAGACACTGGATGCTTATTAACTTCCTTTTACTTAATTCTAACGTGACAAATGTACATGTACTAGGACCACATGCAGCTAGAAGTTAGCTTTCTGATTACATAGTAACTCTGGATGGCCTTTCTGTTTCATCATGTGCAGCAGTAAAAGACCATGGTGTGATTATTGACTCCAGTCTTTCATTTGAAGCTCATGTAGACAATATTACTAGGATAGCCTTCTTTCATCTCAGAAATATTGCTAAGATAAGAAATATAATGTCACTACATGATGCAGAAAAATTAGTTCATGCTTTTGTTACCTCTAGGTTGGATTATTGTAATGCCTTACTGTCTGGCTGTTCCAGTAGATGCATAAACAAGCTCCATTTAGTCCAGATCGCAGCTGCAAGAGTTCTTACTGTAACCAGAAGATATGACCACATTACTTCTATCTTATTCACACTGCATTGGCTCCCAATCACATTTTGCATTGATTAAAAAATACTGTTTTGACCTATAAAGCAAAACCTATTTTCGATCAAAAGGTGCAGGCTATTTGTTGGTACCTCGATTAGTGAAGGCTACAGCAGGGGGTGGAGCTTTCTCTTACAAATCCCACAGTTATGGAACAGCCTTCCACTTAGTGTTCAGGGCTCAGACATAGTCTCAGTGTTCAAGTCTAGGCTGAAAACATATTTGTTTAGTCAAGCCTTTTGTGAATAGTTTTTTCTTAGTTAAAGGAGCAGATCTGGAGGGTTCACAGGCATAGAGTGTTGTGGTGAACTGGGATATTTGGATGCTGTTGCCCCCCACTCCCCCACCTCTCACGTGCACTTGCGTTGATGAAGGTGGAGTGGCTGGCGGCTTTATGTCCCAGGGTGCCCTCATGTCTGTGTTAACTTCTGGCTCTCCCTTTTAGGTATGTTGTCATAGCCAGTCTTCCTGGAGTCCCTGCTTGCACTCTGCACGCAAAGTACATTGCCCTTAAACATTATGGGACAATAAGCATATCTAACAATCTCTTCCTCTGTCTCCATCTCTCTCTGTCTCTGTGTCGAGGTACACATGCTACTCCTGAGATGCCAATGATCCTGCCCTCATCTGCTCTCCAGATCTGCCTGATCCATCCTGATGCTCTACTTCTGGCTGGAGTTCTCATCAATTGGAAATCACTCGCTGTTGCTGAGGATGGCCCCACATGGAGAGCCTGAAGATCATTGAGATTACTGAGGATGGTACCACTTACAAACCACAATTAATATGCAATGATGGCTTAGGACTACAATTGCTGTGATAGCTTTAGGACTGCAATTGCCACAAATAGTTTTGCACTCAAGTTTCCATCAGTGAACAGTGGACAAGTTCAACAAACAGACTTCATGTGAAAACTGTAATGAATTTTCCTGGTTACACAATTGCACTATATGACCATGTAATACACAGTTATAGAAGGGATTTATTTATAATTGCACTATTTGCTGTCACCCAGATGAGGATGGGTTCCTTTTTGAGTCTGGTTCCTCTCAAGGTTTCTTCCTCATATCGTCTCAAGGAGTTCTGCCACCACCGCCCCTGGCTTGCTCATTAGGGATAAATTCATACATTTAAAATGTATATCCTGAATGTATTTATTTCTGTAAAGCTGCTTTCTGACAATGTCCATTTTTAAATGTGCTAGACAAACAAATTTGAACTGAATTTAATTCATGGAATCATTTTGGCTCTTTTAGTTTTTCAAGTAAAAGTTGCAGTTAAAAAAAAGCAGTCTTCCTCATGCCAGCCAAATGTCCCAAAAAAGGTAAAACAGGCAGATGTTCCTACCAAATTACAGTACTGTATACACACACCCACACACAGACACAAGAATTAAAGATCTGATAAGTTGATAAGCACAGAATTAAACAGGAGTGCTGGCTGGAAAAGTCTGCATTACAGAGCGTAACTGGATGGTGGGAAGGTGTAAACAGCCAGCAGTGACTTGGTCAGGCTGCTTTTCCAATCATCCTGTGCAGAGTTCATTCTGTTCACCAGAGCCTGGATAGGCATTCTGTAACACACAACATGTAGAGGTGTGAACATTCAAACAACTGAATTCTTTATTGGCTAGAGGAACTGCAGAAATATTGAAACAAATGCTCCCCGTGTACCTTGAGTGGCATTTGCATTAAGTCATTTGACAGATATCAGGCTACTTACAGTGAAAGGAGAAGATTACATTCCTGAGCAGTTGAGGGTAATTTCTTTCTTATGCACCCAGCAGTGGCTCTCTGGCAGCCCTGGGATTAAAACTCACAACCTTCCAGTCACTAGTACAGAACATTAACCACCAATTACCACCACCACATGACAGAAATGTTTCAACATGTCACTTTTTACTCACACATACTGAACAAAAACAAAAATGGAACATTGATATTTGTCAGTCGCACACACTTAAACGCATAGTAAGAGCACACACACACACACACACACACACACACACACACACACACACACACACACACTGCTTGCTGCTTGTGCCAACTACAGTAAATATTTAGAGGTCAGCAGTCACAGAGTGGAAAATCAAAGCTTTCAGTGGTGTGTGTGTGTGTGTGTGTGTGCGTGTGTGTGCCCAGAGAACTGCTCTCACTTTCAAAGAGCTCTCTTTAATGCTCCACACTGACGGGGAGAGAAAGCAGTTATCTGTCTGCTCTGTGTGTGCGTGTGTGTGTGTGTGTACTTATCTGTATGATGTGGGTGCGACAGCACTCAGGGCACCACATTAATCAAAATGTTAGAAAAACGTTTCCAGTTAAAATAAACAACATGACCCAGAGCCCAGTGCGCGAGACTGCGGAACGATCTCGTCGGTGTATTGCTTTCTCAAGGCCTTTCTCTGCTCTGAAAGAGTGGGTCTGAGTTTTACTGGAGTGGAACCTTTTTTCTCAATAAACGCAACCACAGAGAGAACGGACTATTGAACACAGCAAGAAAGCAACACTTAATTTGCAACAATGTGTTACTGTAACAGTATCATTCTGAATAATATCGAGTCATAAGTCTGGTCAAATCAGATGCTCACAGATAATTATATCTCTAAATGTTTGTGTCATGTTATAGAATTGCTGTGTGTGTATGTGTGTTTGAGCCAGTACCACAGGCACGCAAGCCTGAATGTGGTCTATATATTTGTGTATGGAGATTCATGGAAAATGTAGACCCGTGCATGCTATATGTGTATATATACACACACACACACACATATGTGTATTCTATTGTTAGTGAAGCCACCCTCTCTCTCTTAACTGGCCCTCTTTCTGGAAGCCTACTATATAATTTACCCGAGGCCAAGCAGTCGCTATTTTTTCCGACCACTAATTAATTATAATTCTTCAGTTTTATACAGTCACAGAAAAGGCATGCAAAAAACCTACATAAGAGAGAGAGAGAGAGAGAGAGAGAGAGAGAGAGAGAGAGAGAGAAACTGCCCTTGTGGCTTTGTGTTAAAGCATTTACTCCGCCTGTCATCTCTGTGCCTTTGACACAATTTCCATCTCAAAACACTCACCATATTTCAAAACTGCTTATAGCCACAGCAGTACAAGATGGAGAATGGGGTGAAATCAGGCAGAGAGAGTCTGTGGAGCTTCACTTAGTCGGAGAACATCAGCAAGTTTGCTAGACATTAACACACACAGTGATTCTTTGGCCCTCAGTTCATATGTTTGCTTCATTTCAAAATCAAGGAAGCTATACAGATTGTTGTGTTTTTAATACACATTTTGTTGATTGTTAAAACAGCTGATAGCAGGCATATCAACCAGCACTGACCACTGAGCAACTGAAGATTTTTTTTCTTGTAGACAGCATCTCTATTTTAGGCATATATTACTCTTTCACAAATCAGTGCTGCAATATTTTGTTACACATTTCTTTTAATTAATTTATTCAGTCAAATTAATCCCAGGAGCATTGGGCGCAAGGCAGGTGAATTCACCCCAAATGGGACGCCAGTCCATCACAGAGCACCATTCACACATGCACATCTAGGGGCAAGTCAGTGTAGCCAATGCAAGTTATTGGACAAAGGGAGGAAACCAGAGGCCCCAGAGGAAACCTGTATGGACACAGGGAGAACATGCAAACCTCCACACAGACAGTAACCCGAGCTCAGGATCAAACCCGGGACCCTGGAGCTATGAGGCATCAAAGCCACCCACTCCACAACTATGCTAACATAGTTTGCAAGTAATGAATGCACTTCATATGATAAATAATAAAAAATAATGGTTACATATAAATTAGATGGAGACAAATAACTTTGCTAAAAATTCTGCTAATATATACAGTATTAACACACAAACAGATTAGCAGATTAGGTAGTAAACTAAATGCCCGGCCCTGTATAATATTTAAGGGGTAATTAATTCTTGTTCTGTGAGGGTAACAGGAAAATGTACAAAACAGGTAAAGTGCTAAACAGTGTCTAAATATGCCATTTACTGTACAAAGTTGGATTATCAACCTCATTAAACACAGATTTTTCCAGCTGAAATATTTTAAATAGGTTAGGCAATGCTCCTAAAATTACTTTGTCACTTTATTTGAGGACATGTGCCCTGGAGGGCCATTTTGCCCAACTACTGAGCAAAAACACTCTGTGTTATAGCATTATTAAAAATGTATTACATACTTAGTTCCCCTCAGAATTAGTTGACATGGCCAGAGAGTGGACACTATAAAAACTTCACTTTTTTCCCAAAAGGAGTTATTTCTCCACTGTAGCCTGTGCTTCATAAACCTTGGCAATCTACTGGATTGTAAGTATTTGAAAAATCATGTACGACTAATACTAATCACTAATATGAATACAATTTCACACATGTTTTTGTTGGCAGCAGGACTAGGGTGCCATTTAACAAGATTAGCCTAAGAAGCCATGTTAATCCATTAGTCAGTAATTCATTACAGTAACAATACAGAAGGACTAAAGGAGGTAATTAATGCATGTAAGGATGTGTGGAATCCTTAGACATTGGACCAGCTTTAATCAGTTTTAATCAGTGCTCCATCAAGTTTAGTCAGTATGCTTAGCAACAAGGCTTTTGCCAATATTATTCCTAGCATAATTAATATGTCTGGTGTAAAGTCTACACAGCATTCATGGTCTCCTGCTGACAAAAAGTCATGGAAAGGTTTCTTTTGATTCCTGGTGTTATCTAGCAGTGGTGTTGGTAGAAATGGTATTTTGTCTTCTCCATGGAGAAAATCATTATGTAAAAGGCCTCACAGTTTAGCGTGTTTAACAGGTCACCTGCTGTTAATTCCAGGCAGGTTTGATGGTTTTCCCATTGGAATTAAAGTTGTCCTAAAGGAGGTTGGTGATTACTGATGGTGACCTTGTGGTAACAGGCTGTGTTGTATTGATGATTCAGTGGACATGCGATATCTCTAATTATACTGCACTTTGGACTGTTGGTAAGAAAACAAGCAAAGAACTGATATGTAGAACTCATGGTTATTTACATAGATCTTATTGAACTATGGTTCTATGAACACCTAATGCATGCGTACAAGAAGATATCCAAGTGATATTTACTGCCCTGGAGATTAGGGGTGAAATAGAACCATTTCTTAAACATTACGAAGAATTTTAAAACTTGGAAAGAAAAAAAACACACTGACTTTAGTAAAAGTACTGCTACTGTAGTAGAAATTTCATCCATCCATTTTCTGTATCGCTTATCCTACAGAGGAGCCTATCCCAGGGGACTCAGGGCACAAGGTGGAGGACACCCTGGACGGGGTGCCAACCCATCACAGGCCACAATCTAACACACACACACACCACAGACAATTTGGAACAGCCAATCAGCCTACAACACATGTCTTTGGACTGGGGGAGGAAACCAGAGTACCCAGAGGACACCCCCAAAGCATGGAGAGAACATGCAAACTCAAGGCGGAAGCGGGATTTGAACCTCCCACCCCAGAGGTGTGAGGCAACATCACTAAATCACTGTGCCCCCTGTAGTAATAATTCATTTGACTAAATTAAAAGTAGTGATCAAGATAATTACTCAGATAAGAAGAAATAAGTCATCTGCAAATTACTTTTTTATATATGTCTGCGTTTAATCTGAAAATATCCTGTTTTCTATTCTGTTCTTATGTCAACTAACTGTGTGTGCAGTGCTAAAGTGGACACCACCTCTAGCAGTATATAACTAAGATAACTTAGCCAAATGCTGTTGTTTTTAGTTTTCAGTTTGCTAGGTTTGTTAGCTAGCTAGTTCATGTTAATTCATACAGGTTTCTAGCCACATAGTTAGCTATCTAGCACTTACACATTATCCTGAGTGTTTCCGATAGGCTGTAGCAGCGTTTAGATATATTTAACACAACCAGTAATCACTACAGAACATCAGAGTGACATCTTAAGTTTAATACAGAACTTTCATACTGTAAAACATCAAAAGATCTGGCTAGCTAATCTAGCGCACTCAGCTAACTAATGACTTACTTGTACATATTTCAGCAAGCTGGTTGTTGAGCTATGAAATGCCGATATCTCCACAAGTTTCGTGTCGCATAATATGCAGACACCGTGTCCTTTGAATCAGATAAACTGGAGCAAGGATGCTCATCTGTTTCCACTGTCTCAGACATTGCTGCTGCTGGCTAAACATTTGGTGTCTGCAGTGTACACCTTCAGCGAGAAACTGCTTTACTGTGAATGGGTCTTGAAATTGAATTATTTAAAACTTGCACATACTCTTTTGTATTTGGCTTAAATGCATTTGGTTTACTCTGGAGTAGTGATCAAACTACTGTAAATGTAGCCAAGTTGAATATTATATTTTTAAGCGCAAATACAATTTAATTCTACTCAAAAAGTACCATTACTGGGAACCATGTACTCAAGTACTCTAGTTCATTACTTTCCACCCCTGACCATCATGGAAGGACATGACAATGAAATCATCGAAACCATTAGATCCTGCAAATTGTACTAAACCATTAGGTCATTAGGAAGTAAACCATTAGGTTATATTAGGAAAATGCCTTCTTGACTAATTGCTGCATATCAGATTGAAACCACTCAGTAGTATTCAAGGATGCAAAGGTTTTATTTGTCATGTACACAGTCATACGGCGTAAATCACGTAGTGAAATGCTTAGTTGTTGACACCGTGACTGTGTAGAGAGTATAATAAAAATAAGAGTAATAGTATAAAAAATAATATATAATAATAATAATAATGTAATATAAAATATAATAGTATATAGGTCTAAAGAGCAGGTGCACTAAAGTTGCTTGTGCTACTAGTGGAGGTTCAGACTGAAACCACTCGTTACAGAATAAACAGCCTAATCAATGTTCTGTGTAATAGAAATCATGATAAGGCCATTTAAGAACAGTAAAAAAGGGTAGAAGAGGCACAGGCGGTCATATGAGAATGCGGATATTCTGTTTGTATCGTGCTGAATACTGGTGTTTGACCCTGAAATGAGCTAGTGGAACAGGCTACCCCACCCACTGGGTTTGGGGTTGTGTGCTGAGTGCAGTATGAGCTCACACAGACCTTCAAATGCTCAGGCACACGGGGCAAAATCAAAGTGAACCTGTGGAGGTTGTGAGAGGATTCTCCAGTTACTTGGACCCCACAAGCACACTCAGTCTTATGTGTGCGCCCAGAGAAGGGCACAGACACCTAATAAGTGTGCCAATCAAAAAGGCTTGGCGTGTAGATGTGTGTGTGTGTGTGTGTGTGTGTGTGGTTTTGGGTGTGCGTCAGTGTCCTCATGACCCAGGTCACGCCCATGCTACATGTGAGGGAGTGGGTTACTCCCATTTTGTTTTATTTGCTAATCTCTTAGAATGCTGTGCTTCTGAAGTGTCTAAAGTGTTAGTTATGTGCGTTTTAAATGCACATACAGGCTGTTAGAGCTCAGTAAACCTCTGCATTATAGTCATGCAGCTTTTTCCACACCAACACAGCACAACCCCCAGAGCGACACAGAGGCTCTAAAAATATTTATTCGGTTCATATCCACCACTGACGCATACACTTAAATTATAACACACACACACACACACACACACTCACTCACACACACTTTATTTATGATTACACATTAACACTGCTGTTATGAGTCTTCCCCTTTTTCAAATTGTCTCGTCATTTGTGTCTTTATTCAGTGATGCTATTGAATAAAAATGTGTTGTTTTTTTCTTCATAGTAGTCAAGGCAAACAAACATTATGTCTCATAAACCACAGAAGCAGGGAGAGGAGAGAAAGGTTGGTTTCGTAAGTTTGCCTTTTTGTCGCTGCAACTTTTTTTTTCATTTAGTTGCTTGCACCAGCCTATAAGATTTGTGTTTTTAACACAAAATCATACAATACACACACACACACACACACACACACACACACACACATATATATATATATATATATATATATATATATATATATATATATATATATATATATATATATATATATATATATACACACACACACATTTAACACAATATGACACAAATGGTGTTAATGATAATGACACAACAAAAATTGTGATGTTTCTTTACACATAGTTTTTGAGTTTTTGAGAGTTTTTGCAGTTTTCCCTACCACATACTGATCTTAGTACTATCCTTGTGCTATTCCTGTCTTTTTTTACACATACACATGTAGAGAACATATAGCATAAAATGCCTATCTGATGGTGTTAAAGCACGTACTATTTTCTAAAAAATAAAAATTCCTGCTCAAACGGTTGCCTTTCCAGTATGACAGAAATCTTATACAACATTTTGCTACATCATAACAGTTTCTCACTTACGCACTGTTGTCGTTTTCTTGTTGCAGTAAATATCTGCCTCAGCCTCTGCAACATGTCCTGATAAATTGCCCTGAGCTAATTAGCAAGGAATAGCCATCATCATTAGGATCCTGAGCTTTGACCCCTGTTCGCAATGCCATTATAGCGAGCTGGAACATGTTCTTGTCTCTCTGTTGCTCATCTCATGATTGGGTCCTGGAGCAGAGCCTGGCGCTGAGCTGAAGGATCTCCAGCACAGCAGACAGAGGCACTCCCTCAGCAAGATTATTTAGTATTATTTAGCTTATATTAATATCTAAAGTCAATTTCCTTCAATACAGCAGTGCTGATGTCTAATTTAATTACTTTAATCTCCTGCTGTTAAAATCCTGTATCGTGCAGATGGGAATCCATTCTACTGTGTTCTCAGTGGTGTATGAATATCATTTCAGATAAAGTTCCAGTTTTGGTGCTCACTAGTGTTCATTATGGGCTGTATTCAGACTTGAGTTAAGTACATGCAGATAGGAATGTAATACTGAAACTGCACATATCAGTATTCTGACTTAACTACAGACCTAAGCACTGTTCAGAAGTTATGCAAGAGTTATGCACATGGTACAGAGTTTGAGTAAAATGGGGGTGTGTCTCAGTTTACACATGATTCTGACTCTGGATTTAAGCCCATTTTTCTTGCTCATCATTTAAAGAAAGTAGTAAGTCCAGTTTTGACTAACTGTAACTGCAATATGTCATGCTGAATTTATGTTCTGAGCCGTAAACACACTCAAAAAAAAAAAAAAAACTATTTATGGCATTTCAGGCCAATCTTAAATGCAGAAATGTGACACTATTAATTAATTAATAGTATCATCCCTTTAAAGTGAATGAAAAGGGTTTTTTCACACTTGAGGAGACAGCATCGTAATCTGAGACACTGCTATTCTTGAGGAGCAAATTTTTTTATGGATAAAATTAGAAACTACACTGTGTAAGCTGTAATCGTAGCAGATAAGTGCTTTGTCAATTCAATATGCTATTAAAAGCTGGATAAAACAGCTTTCATCCCAAATACAGTTTACAATATCATGACCTTGATTTAGTATCTTGTGGCTTCATTAATTTGTGCATGCAAATAATTGCTGGCGCACCATATAAAAAAACAAAGTAATATGATGTGCTGGATCAAGTGTTATTTTTTTTAGAAATTGCCAAACAATGAAAGTGGAAGTGATATTGTTAAATCAAACCAACTGTGCAGTTATTAATGTAATAATTGCAATTAGGTCTATTCATGCAGCAATATATTGACAATATACTTGACTCATATTAGATGTTTATTTCAATGTGTTCCATCTTCTCATTCATACATAATATATATTAGTATATTAGAACATTAGTAATCTGTCTCTTAATACACGCAATATTTTCCACATAAATATTGACATAACTTGACGCCGGCTCTGAATACAGCCGAGTATGTAGGAATACGTTTGAGGGAAGGAAAGTTGCATTTTGCAGAATATGCATTCCGATAGTCAAATATTGGTCAAAGCAGCATTGAAATTGCATGTTATAAACTATAAACCACACTCACTCTCATTTTCTCTTGCTCATTCTCTTTCACTTCATCCTCTGTCTCTCCATCTCCCTGTCAGACCAAGAGATACTTGTGGTGCCAAGCAGACATAATAAAAAATAAGAACGGATAGGAGGGCTGGAAAAACTTGAACAGGACACGCTCAGTCCTAGTGTTGCAAATATTGCTTTTGGTATCCATGAATCAAATCATTATTCAAGCCGTGAAAACACAGGCCAAACAGAGAGGAATGCAGTCTCTTTTTTGGGGGGCGCAGCAGGAAACAAACTCACAACTATTAACACATTTATGTATGTTCCATAAGAGGTCTTTTTTTATTATGCAAGAGAATATGGCAGTTTCCACATCCATTAATGAAGACTATTACAATTTTGGGTGCCACAATGAGTGCATTGTATTGTGCTGTAGTCCTTTAGGAGGATGAGTTAATCTAAATTACATGTAAACAAATGAAGGAAGCTGATTGGATTAACATTGGGCAGTGAGCACATTCATTACTTCGTCTGGGGGTGGAGGGGAGGTTTAATATTACTTCAATCTGCATGCTTCTTCGCATTGCGTGTGAATCGCTCAGCTACCGCACTAACAATTTTTTAGAATAATAACAGAGTAATTTAGTTTAAATAAATTGCCATCACCATGGAGTTGAAGCTGCCAATATGACGGCTATGGACAGTTAAATGTTGGGGTCAGGCAGTACTGACTCATACTTGCGTTTCACTCTCTCTCTCTCTCTCTCTCTCTCTCTCTCTCTCTCTCTCTCTCTCTCTCTCTCACTTCTGTTCTGATGGGAGTGCTCTCTTCCAGGATGACAATGCATCCATCCATGCATGAGGTCTCCCTGAATGGTTCAGTGAGTATAACAATAATGTAAATCGTTGTAAATCAAGGCTATGGCCTTCACTGTCACCAGACCTCAAAACGATTGAAGTCTTATGGGAGAGTATCCAATTAAATACTTATTTGGACTGATGTGTTAAACAACCTCTCCATTACCATTATCAAAACACCGATAGAGAGAATATCATGTGAAAGAATGGTGTTTCGTCCCTCCAGTATTGTTCCAGAGATTTGTAGACTCCATTTGTAGAATAGAATCTATGCCAAGGAACATGGAATCTGTTCTGGTGGCTTGTGATGGCCCAACACCTTAATAAAACACAGTATGCTGGGGTTATTTTCCTTTAATATGACTGTATTTATAACTCCTGCCTGTTCCAACCTTTAGTGAGTACAGAATATACAGCATAAAGAGCCTGTCCAATAGTTACATGTCAAAGTACATCAAGTAGTCAGTTAGGAGGTATAAACAGCAATGTGTTTTTAATCTCGTGCACTTAAGCTGTTTCTTTTAGCAGATGAGGAGTCAGCGTTTCGTTTTTTGTCATCACTCAAGTATTTACTTTGACTGCTGGAACAGACTCCTCCATCTCATCTGTTAGGAACCCAGTGTCAGCCATAACTCAGCAGACAGAATGAGAGAAATTCAACTCTTAGAGAAACATTTCTGACAGAACACACACACACACATTCACACAAGGTCCAACATGATGTGAAATCCAGTCTTACTTTTATTCTGGAATACTATAAACTTAACTGGTCATACTAGCTAATCCTTATGACTATATGAGGTATTAACCAGCTAACCCAAAGGCAAATGGTGTTAGAAGATAGTGAAGCTAAATCTCAGAGGGAATGTGGGTGGATTGCTAGCTGATCCACTGCTTATAGTAAAAGTATAGTTAAAAAAAAAAAAAAAAAAAAGTAAAAAAATCAATGTATACAATAGGCCTGAATTACGGCACCCTTTGATTTTGTAAAATATGCTGTTCTCCTGTTACACAGATCCTAACAAACAGTTACATGCTGAGTATTGCTTAAACATGCTGTGGCACCTTTACAATTTTACATTAATATTTAATCTTGCAATGTTTTATTTTATTTAAACTGAACAGATTAGATTAGACAATAAAGTGTATGTGTGTGGGGCAGAAGCCATGTACAGCATGTTTAGAGTTGATCTTCCAGGGGAAGGTGTTTATTGGCCAGCAATGCCAGCTGCTCTGTGTTTACTGCAGGCCTCTGGACTGTGTAAACATATGTACGTAGGCACACTCACATGTAAACTGTTAACACACACACACTGAGGGCTACATTTATTTACACCCCTCTGCCCACTAAACCTGCTGCAAACAAAACATTAATCCTTTTTCTCTGTGCTACTGTACCATACAGGAATCTCAAAATTTTGAGTTTCTACTGCTATAAAAACGTAGTTAATGCCTGGACTTAAAATTTACACCTTTTTTATGACTCAAGGAGGTAACCGGCAGGCAACTGTACACATACCAGACAAGCCCATTTTTATTGCTATGCTTTAATGTCAGTCACAGCATTTTTTTTTTTTTTTTTTTTTTTGTTAATGACATTTTTAATGAATTTGCATTCATTTTAAAAGAACCTGTGGTCAACAGCTTTTGGGGTGCAGATTTCTACAGCAAATCATTTTTGTGAGTGAAACATCACACCAGGATCAACTTTGGTGTAATTTCATTAATGACCAACAGTAACTCTTTTGACTTGGCCAGTAGTTGGCCAAACTGTTTTGAACTATGAAAGGGTGATCTTTCCTATAGCAGGACAGTAGGTCCAAAATGAAAGACTGAAATATACGAGGATGAGTCAAAAGAAAACCTGAAAAGTGTGACGTAAATTATAATCGTATCAAATTTTTTTCTAGAGGAATCCAGACACCTGTTACGTGCTGGAACACTTGAATTAAATGGAGATTATGTAGAAAAAATATATAATTTTGTGACCTATTTGCAATAAACAATGCAAAATTTTAAAAAAAAATTTAGTTTTTATGTGACTCACCCTTATAATTTGAAAAACAGAGAGGCTGTATTAGGTGGTATTCAATTCAATTCAATTCAATTTTATTTGTATAGCGCTTTTAACAGTGAACATTGTCACAAAGCAGCTTTACAGAAATAAATGGATTCACAAAAAATATATTGTAAATATTTGAACTTATCACTGTGAATTTATCCCTAATGAGCAAAGCCAGTGGTGACGGTGGCAAGGAAAAACTCCCTGAGATGATATGAGGAAGAAACTCAAAAGGGAACCCATCCTCATCTGGGTGCAACGGATAGTGCGATTATAAATAATTCCCTTCTATTATTGTGCGCTATAAGGACAAATAGTGCAATTGTGCAACCAATAAATTCATCACAGTTTCCGCAAGAAGTCCGGTTGGTTAAAATCTATCCACCGTCCACTGATGTCCTGAGTACGAAGCTGCTCGTGGCAACCGCAGCCCCAAAGCCACTACAGCAATCGCAGTCCCAAGCCATTACAGTACAGCTCCTCATATGTGATCCCCAAACCATCTCCACAGCCCCCAGGTGGCACCATCCCCAGCAAACCAAACAGTTCTTCAGGCCATCCATATGGGGTCACCCCCAGCAGCAGCGGGCGAACTCAACCGATGAGAACTCCAACCAGAAGCAGGGCATCAGGATGGGTCAAGCAGCGAGGAGGAGCAGAAGGGGTCAGGATCACTGGCATCTCAGAAGTAGCATGTGTAGCTCGACAAAGAGTGAGGGAGAGAGAGATGGAGAGAGAGGAAGAGAATGTTAGGTAAGCTTTGTCCTCTAATGGTTAAGCACAATATACTTTGCATGCAGAGTGCAAGCAGGGACTAGCTATGACAGCATAACTAAAAGGGAGAGCCAGAAGCTAACACAGACATGAGGGCACCCTGGGACATAAGGCAGCCAGCCACTCCACCGTCGACAAACCTAAGTGAACGCGTGAGAGTGGGGGGGCGACAGCATCCAAACATCCCAGTTCACCACAACACTCTATGCCTGTGAACCCTCCAGACCTGCCCCTGTACCTAAGAAAAAACTATTCACAAAAGGCTTGACTAAACAAATATGTTTTCAGCCTAGACTTAAACACTGAGACTGTGTCTGAGCCCCGAACACTAAGTGGAAGGCTGTTCCATAA
>CM040977.1:19481620-19508786 GCA_022985145.1 Pangasius djambal
GGGGGCGACAGCATCCAAACATCCCAGTTCACCACAACACTCTATGCCTGTGAACCCTCCAGACCTGCCCCTGTACCTAAGAAAAAACTATTCACAAAAGGCTTGACTAAACAAATATGTTTTCAGCCTAGACTTAAACACTGAGACTGTGTCTGAGCCCCGAACACTAAGTGGAAGGCTGTTCCATAACTGTGGGGCTGTGCAAGAGAAAGCTCCACCCCCTGCTGTAGCCTGCACTATTCGAGGTACCAACAAATAGCCTGCACCTTTTGATCTAAGTAGGCACGGATCATAAAAGACCAAAGGTTCGCTCAGGTACTGTGGCGCGAGACCATTTAGTGCTTTATAGGTCAATAGTAGTATTTTATAATCCATACGAAATTTGATTCTAAGTATATATAAGATATACTATAAGATGGTATGCTTTTACAATCCATATTTTTACTGTTCATGTTTGGTGAGTCAGATTGGCTTTTGTGTTAAATTGCTCATCAATATTGATAGTTAATGTTAACTAATAATATTTAGATATCAAGCTTTATGATAGTTTAAATATTTTGCTGGAGTGTGAAGTGAGTGTGTCAGCTATTAAATAGCTCTAAATAGCTGCATCTGAGGCAGATACAAGCTAGCTAGATCTGTTCTCACAGCTCGCTGATGATTTTAAAATTTGCCATGCAAATTATGAATCCAAATTAAGTGTACAGCAACAAGAAAATTATATCACATAGCTATTTTCTTCTCTTGAGGTTTATTTTAACTGAGAGGTGAGGAAGATTATATGTGACATGAGTGCAGTTTTTTGTTCAGAATATCAGTTTCATTCTGCTTTGATAACTATTGCTGCAGTCCATTCTGAAGTGATGAACCGTACACAGGAGTTGGGAAAATACCGAGAAATCATACTTAATTGAAGTTTTAGATTATGTGCGAAAATCTGAAGTATCCAGCCAAAAATGTACTCAAGTTGCCATTTTAAAAATGTACTGACATTCATGGCAGCCATTAACAGGGTCATTCCAAACCTGATAAAATGCATTTACTTTGTAGGTACATTTACCTTAAAGGCATAACAGGTACATTTACCTTAAAGGCATTTTAAATATCATTTTCAAAACATACAAACAACTGATGGACATTTTGTCCCCGTGGCAACGGACAGGCTTAAATGTAGGTCAAGTCCAAGCAAGAAACTTTATAGTTAGAATTTTAAATCTATAAATAAATTGCACAAAACAGATGAAAGTAATACTGCAGCAAAAAAAGCTCTTTGATGTGGGTTGCATGTTTTTACCATTACATCAGCTAAAAGCCCATAGCTCATGCATTTGTATTTGTTTGCCTCTGCAAATTTACTAAATCAGACTAAGTGACTAGCAGCTCCTAAATGAAACTGGTGGCAGAGTGAGCATGTTTTCACTTAGCCCATTTATTCATTATTAATAGCGATACAGCTTCTTGAATACATAACTGTCAGTGACTGTGTGACAATAAAATGCTTGCTTCAGCTTTATAAAATCACATTCAAGTGCATTTCAAATGGCTGTAAATTTTGACCCCTGCTGGAATTCAGGGGGAGCAGGAAGTAGTGATTTTGCAAATGAGCTAACTAAGACAGGTTGGCAAGCAAGAGTACCAACAAACAGTACAAGATTGTGTGATGTAGTAATATTCTCTGATATTTTCTTAATCTCATTCTCAGAATCACTAGCCAAAGCTGAAAATCACAGTACAACTGATGAATACAGTATAATAGGGCACTTTAGTCATAGCTATTTTTCAAGAGCATAATGAATATTTCTAGTGTGACTGCTATAATCTGCTATAATATCGGTATAACACAGGTTATGAATAGTGTGATACTGGTGTGTGATAGAGAGTGATGCAGTGAACTGCTGATGTAGTAGTGTTTTTCTAGTCACATATAGGTGAAAAGCCCTTGCTTACATTTTTCCATGCACTTTTGTTTCTTTATGGTCTGCTTCACCTCTCCTCTGCAAAAGTCTGAATAATGTCTGCTGTCTAATGCAACAGGCTTAACTACATCCTGTTTATTACAGTAAAAGCCTGTAGTGAAGAGTAGTGCAGAATGCCGAGGTTGTAGTGAAGGTGCTGCAAATGGCACAATGGGCCATAGGAAGGTAAAGCGCAGCTGAATAACTGTTCTGACATTTTCTGTGCTGCCCTGCCATGATTATGGCATGTAAGAGTGAAATCTCTGCTCTCTCCCTTTCCAAACCTGGATCATCAAGCTCCTGATTTCTCAGGGTTGCAGTGTGAAACAGGTCATTAGTTTAGTATATGGCCTCAGGCTTCTCCTGAGCCGTCTGACTTAAACACACACACACACATTTGCCTTACTATCCTTCTGAGGACGTTCAACAGACATAATTACTACTGTAGCTAATTAATGCTATACCTACACCTGTCCCAAACCTAATCTTAAACTCAGTAACTAAAAAAAAAACAAAACCCACACACACACACACACACACACACACACACACACACACACACAGTGCCCTCAGTGAACCAGGTATGTGACTGATAATTAAAATATATAGCCATTTTTGCCAAAGGAAAACATTACTTTAATTAGAACAGAGGTGGAATATAATTTGTCATTACAAGCTGGAGAGGATGCAACCCAGCCATCAGGCCCTCAGAATAACACACAGCAAACACCTAGAGGCCAAGTATAATTTGATGTCTGAACTCAAAGCGTATACTGTAAATAAATATCTGTGCATAATTTCTCTGGAGCACAATTTGCTCCATTTTCTTGTGCTAACTTGAAAGGTGCATATCCAGCAAGTATTAAATATTGTTTTCCTTCTTTTGTTCAGTGTGTTTCAGGCAATTCTAATTAGAGGGGAATCTCACTGAAAAAAATCGAATAGACACTCAGAATAAACATGAAGAAATCAAAGCAGTTATACATGCCGTATGCCTCTTTCCCTTTCTCTCTCTCTCTCTCTCTCTCTCTCTCTCTCTCTCTCTCTCTCCATTCATTTATCTATCTATTTATCTCCTGTCCTCCCAGCAGGGACATGATATTTCAGTAAATGGCACACACATGTGCTATAGTATGTAACAGCTCTGGCAAGGTAATACTCCCATAGTGATACAAATCTTAGCTTACACACACACACACACACACACTATATAGATCGTATTAATGACTACAGTAGTCTACATTCCTACAGAATCTCTTACACATGGATTTGTGCATGTACTCACAAAGATACACATACACACACATACACACACACACACACACACACACACACACACACACACACACACGCTTGTACTTAAAACACTTCATAGGCACACACATACACAGATAAGTAAATCCTTAAAAGACAGAGCACTTCAGTACACTCCATAGAAGAGTTGTTTAAGAGGGTCCCTCTCTCTTTCCCTCTCTCTATCTTTGGGCTACATGATAGGCGAGGGGGAGGGGGGGAGGGGGATGAAGTGAAGGAGTGAGAGATGTGGGGGTGCATGTGTGGAAAGACAGTCAGTGGAGCAGGGTTCAGTGGCATGGTAATTATCTCTCACAGCTGGTTTTTAGGCACCTGCTAGTGAACGTCTGCACTGCTCCTGCAGCGAACGCAGAGAGTGAGAGAGAGACAGCAGCTTAGAGTTTGATTGATAGCTGTTCTCTCTCCCCTGCAGCCTGAGGTGCTGGCAGGAACAATGGCACTCTTCTTCTTCATCTGCTGAGTTTAAGAAAGTGCAAGGGGGAGAAATGCATTTTTGCACGTACATGTATACACAGGTGTGTATGTATTACCATGGACCTATAGGTCATACTGTAAATCATTTCTACTGTATTATGCAATTATTTGTTTGTCAGTTTGTAACAGAATGTAATCTGCCACTTTACATACAGTGTCTTGCATAAGTATCCTGGAACAAAAATGGACATATACTGTAATCGTTTGCTGAGATACAGAATTAAGGCACAATGAGGTACATTGGGAGTCTAGCATTGATTGCTTAGCTGTCCCTATTGAGGATATTGAGGAATTCAAAATTTCTTTAAAAATGTGAAGTATTCACTCACCAGAGGTGCTCTGTGTTGGTCCGTGCCATCCGTGATTGAAGGCGATATCATGCAGTAAAGACAAAATCCTAGCACTACATCACACTAAGCTTACAACAGAAAGAAAAATCAATAGAAGCCTTTTCAAAAAAAAAGTACACTATTTACGATGGCTGGGATATTCACAACACAACAGCATTTACAAAACAAACAATAGGTGACAAGGCAACAACATTAAGGCAGAAAACAGCATTAAAGCCTCCAATCTCCAATTCCTCTTGATCAGAATTGTGTAGGTGTGTCACTGCATAATGGTCGGCTCTAAGCACCTTGTCAGCGCTCGTCTTAGAAAAGGAATGCAAAGCGTAACGTGTACACAATGCTTGTATTTAATACATGTCATGAGTCGAAAACATTGTGGTGATGATGTACATATTTCTATGTGCATGACATTTGTGTATCATGGCAAAGTATGGAATGAATTAGGGACTTGACTACTGCTTCATCATTTTCTGCAACAGCGCTGTTGAGTTCTCTATTACGATTGGTCAGAAAGTGTTGATTTATTTTCTATAACAGCAGTAGCTCTCACTGCAAGACAAGTTACAGCTTTATATGAATGCTCTCTGTAGTACTTGGTGACATTTTCTGTAGGGAGACATTTATTTAACATTTTTTGGAAGGTGTCTCCAGTGCTTTGTGGTTTCTCTGTAACATGACAAGCTATTTTTTTTTTGCCCTATTTGCTTCAAGAGAGAAAAGAAAATAGGCTTTTTTTATAGCAGTTATAACGTAAGATGTTCAGCAACATGTGTAAATGAAACTATGTTGCTCTTTAATACGTAACATATTGCCAATGGTGGCAAATTACTGATGTATAAGTGAGAATAAAACACTTGAGGATATGCTGGTATTGAGAGAAAAACACTTTGGTAATGGTATCTCACCACCCTGTTGCGATGTGTGTATTGTCCTATACCAGCAAGTCCCAACGTTACATATTGCACTGGTGCAGGAACTGCACATTGACACATTGAACCGCCTTCTATCCGATGTAGAAAACTACACCAGGTTACAGCCTAATTAACCACAGGCCTACTTTTTACAAGCCTAGACATAGGTGTCTAGTGTGACTGCTGAAGATTGCAAGTCTCTCCAGCCATTTTGCTCATTCCTGTTCTTATCACAGTTTAAAAATACACGAGGTAGAACTACTATATAACCATTCCTTTGAATGTAAAATGAGCTTTACTGCGCTACCTAAACCGCTAGCTAAACAAATCAGTTTCGATCAAAATTGTTTCTCTTGCAACAGAATGAAAATTCAACTGACACAAACATGGGTAATAGCAAGAAGCTCATCAAGAAAATAATTTGACAGAACAAAAACAACCAAGGCAAAATACTACAAGAAAATAAACATTATTGAAGCAAGGAAAACATTACAGCACTAAAACATGACGTGACAACACAATAACATTATACCGCAGCAGAACAGCTTTAAACAAAACAGAAAACCTTTTCAAAAATTCTGCTTTCGTGGTCACTAACATCCAAAGTGCTCCAAGCCACTAAGGCCATTCTTTCACATGAAAGACACAAGAAAAAATTATAGATAATGGACATGCAGAATTTCCAGCAGTGATTTAACGACCTGCTAATCGGTGGAGTCATTAACAAATCATTTGCTGTCAACTGGATAACTTGCTTAGTCCAGGTTGATATTTGGACCCAGTTTGGATAATTTCTGGCAACTTCACTGCTAGCTGCAGGATTTAGCTCAATTAAAAATGCTAATGTAAACTTAACATATTGTCACCGAATGTTTCACTGATGTACGTTTTTCATTGTTCCCACAAATTCTGCTTTAATATCGTTGTGTTCGGCGCCACTGTTTTTTCTTTGTAAATGCGGGTTGTTTTGTATCTCGTTTGTAGTAATGTTGTGTTTTCCCTTAATATTGTATTTATTTGCCTTAATGCGCTCATCTTTTTGCTTGCTTTATGAATAGGTTGTGATGCCAAACTTGTGGAAAATGGATCAGAACTTTACTTTAACATACTCTTATGCTGTTTTCCGCATATATCATTCATTATGTGGTGATACTGTTATTATTTTTTCAAGTAATTGATTGATACTTGAAGCTTGACAGGCATTTCTAAAAGAGCAGTTACCTAGTTTGGCACTGAGACTAGTGGAGATCTAGAAGTGTTGTCATTTTCTGGTCTGATTTGGGGGAGACTGACAAGCTACCTGCAATAGTGTGTGTGTATGTGTGTGTGTGTGTGTGTGTGTGTGTCTTAATGAATGCCAGTAAAACTAGAGTTCAACACACTGCTGTGAAAAACCTGTTTTTGTCTTGAGCTTGAGTGATGCATGGCATTTTTCACAAACACACACACACACACACACACACAGATACACACCAAGACAGTGAGACATGGGTTACTTATTCAGACAGTCCTCTTGAGATGTGTACCTCCTGTCAAAACAAGTCCAGACACCGGTGCGTACAGAGAGACATCGCACTCTGTCTTTATTAAACATCAGCCTTCACATGGCTCTAATAGGCTGTCTGCACCTCAGGCGCTCTCGCACCACGCCACATTCACACTCTTACACTAATGTTATGCTTTCTTATGCAGCTGCAGGAATAACATGATAGGATAAACACACCGCTTTAGTGTCGCATTTTTATGCAGCTAAATATTAAAAGATCAAACGGGTGTGTACTTTTTTTTCAAGTAGAGTTTTCTTTCCATGTGGGTGTTTGATCTCCTGGAGTTTGAGAAAAGTTTTGTGTACCAGTGTGTGTGTGTGTGTGTGTGTGTGTGTGTGTGTGTGTGTGTGTGTGTAAATGTCTGTGTGTCGGTGCCTGTGTGTGTTTTTGCAATCAGAGCCTGTTCTGTGGGTTGCTGGTTAAGTGTAATTCATGAGCTTCTCTATTAAAAGCTTTTGTTTATACGATGTTGAAACACCATTCCTGAAAACATTCTGGTTTCAGTGTGGGTTAAAGAGTCTTCATGTAGTAAGCAAACAGGCTACAAACTACTGACACCTCACCACACAACCACACCTCCCTGACCAGACACACATATATGAACAGACCTGCTTTTGTGTGTGTGCATGCGTGTGTATGTGTTAGACAGAAACAGAGAGAGAGAGAGAGAGAGAGAGAGAGAGAGAGAGAGCATGACAGAAGGGATTAATAAAAGCGGGATAAAAATAAACATCAAAACTCCACCCAGTAGTACTCAGAGAGTTCATAAACTCTCCAGCCTCCATATGATCATCACACTCCTGCGATCATGTGCTTCACAGCGATCATGTGCTTCTGGGCCTTAATTAATTAGTCTCTAAAGCAAAGTGCCTGAAAAAGAACTAAATGCTCAATGATGACCATTTAGTTCACACAAAACACCTAGTAGGACTGTGACACTTATATGTGTGTGTGCTTATTTATACTTTTGATGCTGTGGTGTCTTTTTTTTAATCTGTTTTCTATACATCTTACATTCCCAATGCTTATTCAGTCTTTCTGCATCACACACACACACAAAGCCACACCATCCTTCTCTCTCAGTCTCTCTTTCACCCACTCACTGTTTATTTCTGCAACACACATACACACACACACACACACACACACACACACACCTGGTCTTCATCAGCCAGTGTATTCTTCAAAGAGCAACTAATGCTTGGGACTAAGAGAAAAAACACTGCTCTAGACAATCTGGCAACCTACAGCTTTCTCACAAGTTGGCAAAGGGGTGAAAGGTTTACAGAACAGCTCACATGGCATAGTTTGTGTGTGTGTGTGTGTGTGTGTGTGTGTGTGTATGTAAGGGAGAGGGTGGAGTGAAGACAACTTTAAGGCCATGGAGTAGTGTTAATATAAAAATATGCTGGTGTCTCAAACTCCAATTTGTCTTTTTGTCCTGTGGGACTATGGAGCTAATCCTGATACCACTGAGACTCTTTTGCTGTTTACAGTGTGTGTGTGTGTGTGTGTGTGTGTGTGTGTGTGTGTGTGTGTGTGTTGAGTAAGAAGTCATCCTATCCATTAATATTTGATGTTGATTAGGCACTTTATTACAGCGGAATTGCGTCATTAGTCATTATCAACGTCCAGTTTGTTTACACAGTAAACATCTCTCACCCACACTTCTGGGATGGTCAGGTAGATAAATAGGGACAATAAGGGAGTGAGAGTGTTTTATAGAAGAGAAAGAACCCAAAGGGTCAGTGAGAAAGAGAGAAAGCAAGAGTAAGGGAGAGAGTAGGGAGAAGTGTAATTTGTATTTTGCCAACAAAGACTTTAATCCTCAATACAGACCCATGCTCCTGAGGCCTTCAGCCTTTGTGCCTGCTACTATTGTTGTACACAGAGAAAGAGATTTGGGGCTTGGGTTTCTCGTTGTCAACCACCCACCAATTTCTGCCTGACAGAGTTTATTTGAAGCTAAGCCTGTGCATGGTGAGGTGGGGTTAAGGGTTAGCGGGACAGCTGAAACGCCTGTTCAACTCATTTAACGCCATCAGTAGATGAGCTTAGTGACATGAGCAGGCTCAAATGAAGTCGCCACACCATGACAGACATACAGACAGGTTTGAATGAGCCTTTGGATTATGGAGGGTTTTCCACTCTCAGAGATGCTGAATGTTAAACAGCTGTCAGGAAGGAGGAATGAGTTTATAAGGCCCGATTTAAGGCGGGATACAGGCAACCTTAAAATATTGATAACAGGCACCTCCACTTTTCCATCCCTGTTGCAGAAGATGTTTGAGAATTCTGTTAATATTCAAATACGGCATGCCACACTAACTTGTTCTTTTTTCACTAGTTGGATGGTTAGCTAAGTATAGCTATGTTTTTAGCAAAACAGAATAGGACTGAGAGTGAGATTCCCTTGTCATTTGACCCATCAGCCCCCTTCAAAATATACAATTTGATCACCGCATGCAGTGGCAGAGTCCTCCACTCTCAAACGAGGCTTTCAGTTCAAGAAATTATCACTCTAACAAAATGCTGTGCTGAAGAGGTTATGTGATCCTGAGGAGTACTGTGCACAGACCTAAGCGTTTTCTCCTTCTCCCTCCTGACGGAGTGGGTGGTTTTGGGTAAGCAGAGTGATGTGGAGTGAGGATGAATGAGCGTAAAAATGGATGAAGGACAGAAGTGTAAGGCTGCTCCCTGTCTGCCCCCGCACTCATTAAAGCAGGAGAAATCGTCCTCTCCCTTCCTTTCACCCCTTTCATCTTGCGCCATCTCTCCGAGTTCCTCTGTTTCAACTGCTGCAGTAGATTACTCCACTATCAGACACATCTCTCTCTCTCTCTCTCTCTCTCTCACTCTCTCTCTCGCTCGCTCTCTCTCTTGCTGTCTTTTTGATGTTGGTCTGATCAGTAGGGGCTTAAGAAAACAAACAAAAAAAATCAACCAGCTAAATATAGAAGATGGAATTGGCTGAAAATAGGATTTCATCTCTTTCATAAAGTGTGTGTATGTGTGTGTGTGGTGAGCATTAGCTCATATTAAAAATCCTAGTGTGTAAACATCCATAATAATCATAGATTAATTCTGACTGAGTTGCATGGGTGATGAGTTTACATAATCTCTATCTGATTTGTGATCTGTGTAGTGGGTGTGGTGAACCTCTCTGTGGCTTTACTATCTCGCACGCCTGCACATACAACAGTATGGGTTTAAAGGGTAAATATGGGAATGTATTCTGAACAAGGAGGCTGATATCTTGTATTTACCTACACTTTTACAGTTGCCATTCATTTGTATGCAAACCCACCCTCCTTATAGTGCCAGCCGAGTAGCACTATTTAACAGATCATTCACTCAGAGGACAAATAATCATGTTTATTTAATTGATCAGAAATTGGCTATGCCCCTAATTGTAATGCATCGTCTTGCAAAACTTTACAAAAGGACATAAAACTGAAACATTTATTACCATTAACGATTTCCAAACTCTGCCTAGTAGGTATGAATGCACAATTTTTAATGTTTAACTGTGGATGTTAAACATTGGGCAAAAACATGTTAATGTTTAAATGTGGACTCTTGTATACCATCTGGCCTTTCACAGGTGCTGCTTTATTGGAAGTGTTCACACTGTTTTATTGCCTGCTGTCATGGTTGACTGTTGTATTTAAAGTTCAACTCCAACATTTGTACACTAAACTCTATCTACTGTACTACATCTGCAGTGTATGATTGATTGCCATGAACAATGTTTTCAGAAAAGAACAGAATTTCTTCAGTCTTTATTCAACTCTCAGTTATAATGGTGGTCTAAGGACAGCTGTTAAACTCACTAGACATTTACCCTATATGTCCAAAAGTTTGTGGACACCTGACAATCACACCCATGTGTGGTTCTTCCCCAAACTGTTGCCACAAAGTTGGAGGCACACAATTGTCTAGAATATCTTTTCATGCTGTAGTGTTACAATTTCCCTTCAGTGGAACTAAGGACCCCAAACCTGTTCAAGCATGAAAATGCCCCTGTGCACAAAGCGAGGTTCATGAAGACATGGTTTGTCGAGGTTGGAGTGGAAGAACTCAAGTGGTCTGCACAGAGCCCTGAATCAACCCCACTGAATCTGGAAGGGGACGTTCAATAAGGACATGGTCAGGTGTCCACAAACATTTGGCCATATAGTGTATGTGAAACATTTTTGTATGTTTTCATAAAGTCTTCAGTAAAGATATTACAAAGCAACATGGTGGCATGAGGGTAGTATTGTCACCTTACAGCTACCAAGTTGCTGGTTCAATTCTGAGCTTGAGTTACTGTCTGCTTGGAGTTTATGTGCATGTCCTCCCCATGTGGGTTTCCTCCCACTTTCCAAAACATGCCAGTAGGTGGACTGGCTAAGAGAAATTGCCCCTGTAAATGAGTGCGTGATGGACTGATGTCCAGGGTGTATTCCTGCTGCACTTCCAGTGTTCCCAGGATGGGCTCCAGATCCACCTTGACTCTGACCGGGATTAAGCATGTACTGAAAGTGAGTGCGAGAGTGTGTGAGTGAGAGGGTGAGATATTGGTAAATTATGGTGTGAACCTGTGTAATTTGATTTGTCAATGATGCAATGACTTTCTCAGAGGGAGTAATTTGTGGTTATGTCTTAACAGCATAGTCTAAATAGCACAGAACAGTGCCTCTGCCTGATCATGCATGCATACCAGAAAACTGGAATGACTGTTTAATGTATTGCTGCAGTGTTTGAAAGTTGGGTAAATATATAAACACACACACACACACACACACACACACACATATATATATATATATATATATATATATATATATATATATATATATATATATATATATGTTTTTTCTTTTCACAAATCTTTAATGTTTATACACAGAATTCAACAGCTGCCCTTAGGGTTCCAATTATGCTGTCACTGATCTTTTGACTGAAATCTGAATGTGTCTGTGTGAAAAGCAGTGAATATACCACAGTAAGAGTACTTTAAGAGTGCTTTATAATTCTTTATTACAATATACACTCACCGAGCATTTTATTAGGAACATCTCTACACCTACTCAACTATCTAATCAGCTAGTCATGTGGCAGCAGTGCAATGCATAAAATCATGCAGATTCGGGCCAGCAGCTTCAGGTAATGTTCACATCAACCATCAGAATGGGGAAAAATGTGATCTCAGTGATTTTGACTGTGGCATGATTGTTGGTGCCAGATGGGCTGTTGCTTGTTGATGAGAGAGTTCAACGGTGAATGGCCAGTCAAGCTGACAGAAAGGCTACAGTAATTCAGATAACCATTCTGCACAGTTGTAGTGAACACATTGAACCTTGAGGTGCATGGGCTACAACCCAAGAGAACAGAAGAGCCCTTGTCGGGTTCCAGTACAGTGGGCACAGGCTCACCTACTCTGGACAGCTGAAGACTGGAAAAATACAGCTTGGTCTGATGAATCTCGATTTCTGATGAGGCACACAAATGGTTGGGTCAGAATTTGGCACCAACAGCATGAACCAATGGACCCAACCTGCTTTGTGTCAGCAGTCCAGGCTGGTGGAGGTGGTGTAATGGTGTGGGGAATGTTTTCTTGGCACACTTTGGGCCTGTTAATACCATTTAATCATCGCTTTAATGCCACAGCCTATTTGAGTATTGTTGCTGACCATGTGCATCCCTTCATGGCCACAATTTATCCATTTTCTAATGGCTACTTCCAGCATGATAATGCACCATGACACAAAGTAAAAGTTGTCTCAAATAGTTTTCATGAATAGGACAATGAGTTCAATGTTTTTCAGAGCCCTATAGAACCAATAGAACATCTTTGGGATGTGGTGGGGAGTTTTTTCAACATCAATTTCCAACATCAACAACATGGCCCTACACAGTATTAGTATAGTGTTCCCAACAAAGTGCTCAGTGAGTGTATAATAATATTAATGCAGAAGTATAGGTATGTATTACCTATTACAGCTAATATATGTCCTGTATGTGCCCTGAATTTTAAAGAGGATGTTGGTTTATTTGCTTCTATTTTGACTAGAAATAACATATTTAAAGGCACAAATCCTCCTGAATAATCATGAAGAATAGGATTCTCATTGAGAAAATACCTGTATACCTTCCTAAATTTGCTAAATCTGGGCGCTTCAGCTAACATAAGCCAAGAATGAACGCATAATATATTTTAATAACTCTACATCTGCAAAATGACTTTCCTATCTAAATGAATGGCTTTAGAAGTTTCGCAGAAGCCTGAGCGTGTGTGTATAAATCTCTCTGCTGATGGGCTCTGAACAGCCAGCAGCAGCTCACTGGGAAACAGCAGATCAATGGGAGCCTCCTCTTTCCCTCCTCCAAGCTGAGCTTCTCATTTATCATATCACCGGGTGCCTGCGACTCTTATTTATTTATATATCTCTTCGTCCTTCTCGTGCATCCGAAAACTCAATAAAATGTTAAAGCAATTTGTGCAGGTGTCTCTTTTGTGTGTTCACCTTTAAAGGATAATATTCCTGTTGCGCTGTCTACAAAATGCCCTTCATTAGACATGTGATGCTTCTCTCCTTCATCATTTTACTTGCGTGAATGCCATTGCTCACATCCTGGAGCACAGAGCAGCTCCTCATGGACAGATGTGGTTTGCTATGGATTGCTGGGAAATTAATCTGATGTCCTTAGTACAGGATAATCAAAAATATTTCAAAACCAGCTCCCAAACAGAACCGAAACAATGTCAGCGAGCTATAAAATATAAAAATAAAAAAAAACCAAACAAACAAAAAAAAACCATGATGTCATTGACTTCCTGGATAAGACTAGCTATCCTTCAGAAAAGAAAAGGGCAATATTTCCACAGCTTTTCCAGTGCACTGTAAAATCCATATAAAATATATAAAGTATAAATATATAAAATATATAATTTAAAATGCACTTGTCTTTAAAATTATTTCTCTACCTTTATGAATAATCATGAATTTGCTACTAATCTAATATTGCCTTGAGTCCACACCTTTATTCAATAAATCCTTCACTTACTGGACTCTGTCACTGGGGCGAGGTGCCAGTACAAATACACACTCACAAACTCATGAACATACACACACACACACACACACACACACACACACACACACACACACATGCTGTCTATTTAAGTAAGATATCTGTCTCAGTCTCTTGCTTTTGGTGATTAGATAACACTGCTGGCTCGATAAAAACAGAATACATCACAGAGTAAAGACGTTTAGAGTGCCAAATTCAAGCCCTCCTTTCCACTGCAGCGGTTTGTGTTGGGCTCTTAAGCCGCACAGTGAGTGTACAGTGGTGTCTTTAGAGCCAGAGCAGTAATCCGGCTCTTTCACACAGCTCAGTTTGAATCTCAATAGGAATGTAGAAGCAGATTTACTCCCAAATCCCTCTGCAAACACAACGCTAACGCTCGTCTCTGGGTACCAACAGGACTCTTCTGTTTGTTCCCTGTGTGCCTGTCTGTATGTATGTGTGTTCGTGTGTCCATGTGTTTGCTGTGTGAACAGCTGAGGGTGATTTTTTTGTTTGGTCTAGTGACTCACAGTTCTTTATCCCACTTGCTCATTACACTTGGTGTGAAGTCTGGCTATGCTAAACTAGGCTAGTCAGAAAACAGAGTTTGAGTCTCCTACTTTTACCAGGCTTAATTTTTTTGATACATATAACTATTCTGAGTTAGAAGGACAGAATTTCTCTCTCTCTCTCACACACACACACACACATTAAGAAAAGGTGAGGACTACAGGCTATTTTTACTCACAGTTCATGACCAGATGAAAAAAGTTTTTCCTTAGCAGGCATATTAGCAGTGATAACAGTAACCTAAGTCTGCATCTATACGTTGCATTCTATACCCTAAATAGGATGACTAAATAGCAATGACACTATAGATGTACTAGCATATTATTAAGTAAGGTGGCTTTCTGACTCTGAAGATATAATAATTATCTGCTGTAATTGTTGTCTCCTCAGGTTTATATAAGTGTTATGAGAATAAAAGCTTCATAGTTTTCATTGATTGATTAACTCACCGAATATCAATTGGGTTTGAACTACATAAAGGATGGAGTATGGGGAAGCACTAGCTGGCTAACATTAGCATTAGCTAACGCTAGCTAAAACAGAGCAACAACTGAAAAGACACAGATGCACAGAAAAAAAAAATTCATATGATAAAGGCTCCATTGTCTTACTCTCACCCAATATAGCCAGGTTTTAAAGGCATAAATAGACTACAGAAAAACACACCAAAACACATATTGGGCTATTTTAGTGCTAGCTAAAATAGTTTAGAGGATAAGTATATGTTGTCAAAATTGCACACATCAAGAATGAACAGAAGTATCAACTGACTTGCTACGAACTCTGATTTGCAAAAATGTACATAACTCATCAAAAACACCCATTACTAGCAGACTAGCTGAGAGAACAGCCTTAAAACCCGGCTAATGATACAAATGCCCAAAGTCAGCTGACTATCATAAGCTAGCTTCCCACCAAATTACTGAATTAATAAATGCCTTACTTGTTCAGCTCCATCATGCCTGGATCCATTTTCTTCTTATAATATCATACTCTTTCACTCTATCATGCCAGTTTGTTTGTTTCCACTCTTACATTCTTACAATCCCTCTGTTCTGATTGGCTGTGGCTCCTGCCAGTCCTTGTGTAGTTGGGCTTCTTTCTGCTGGGTCATCACTGTGTTTGACGTATCTGAGCTGGCGTATGATATATGCGTACAAATTTCCCTCCAATTCCAATCCCTGACACAGTGCTGACTGTCAGTTACTATTACTGGATTGTCAAGGCGAGTCACAGCAGCTCAGGCATGTCATAGTATAAAGTATTGGTTCTTACCTGACTGAGTAATATTTTCTTGACTAAATAATGTTTTTTTTTTTTCATTTTAACAAAAAGTTTGTTGCAATGCAGATTTAAAGGAATGGACAAAAGTACATTGTATAGCTTTCAAAAAGTAGTAGCAGCCATCTTGTTCAGCTGAGTGTGGGAATCACTTTCATCCTGAGCAATTCAAGTAGGAAGTATCTGAAAGCAGAATTATAAATCTGGAAGTAATTTGGTCAAAAATAAAAAAAAGTTTATTTTTGTATTTGTTTGTACATGATCTTACCCCATTAAACTATTTTATGAAGATGTCTATCTACATGTGGCAATACTGAGCCAGACAACCTTTTTGAGGCAAGTGTGTGATCATTTATGCACTTCTTTTACTTTTTAGCACTTTGTAGCTCTGGTGCTAAACTAAAAAAAAAAATCTAAATGTCTTGACTGATCAACTACATTTTGTGCTAGTGGAAAATCATATACATCTTTTTTTTTCTTTTTTTTTTGCCCATTTAAGCTAAATGCAATCAACAGCTAAACCCTGGTGTGTAATCTGTCTGCTGACCACTGGCATTATGAGAGTATGATGCTTTGGAGGCATGTATTAAACTCTTATCAGACCAGAATGTGGTGTTAATTCTGGGCATCTAAGCAGGAGATTAGGGAAAGACGGAGAAGCGCTTTGGGGTGGAGAAGGGGCCCCAGAGGGCAGGTGGGGGCATGAATTCCATGGATGCCTCGTGGATCAGGGTCCACCGCTGCTGTGTTTGGATATGTATCAGCAGCAGCTTCACCACCAGACTCTCTCCACTAGTCCAGAGTCTCATACTTCTAAAGACTCAGGGAGTGCACACAGAATCACACACAGAGGATACTGAAGGTCTGTCTTAGTGAAATGACACTGGCCCCTGTGGTGCAGAGTGGATGATGCGAAATGTGTTGTCAGTGGTGATCTGATGTTTTCTGCCTCTCTCCATAAGGCTTCTTTCTCATTAATGTGAGAGAGAGGGAATGAGAAAAGGTTGCAAATAGAATTTAGCTATGAGCACTTGCGCTTATGAGAGTGGCTCAGTTCTGGGAAATCTTACGTCATTTCTGCTGCCAGGGAGAAGCAGCTAATATCAAGTTCTATGAACATCTTTGTTTTACAAAATTACATAATAAAGTGTTGTTGGTTGACATTGTATTATCAGAGAGAATTGCAGAGCTTTTTGTGTGTTTTATGAGACCAAATAACACCATGATGATATTTATACATGACAGTCTTAACATTATGTGGGCATTTGGCTGATCCCCAGAAATAAATGGCTTTTTTTAAAAGCTTTTTGTTTGAGGAAAAAAAAAAAAAAAAAAAAAAAAAGGCAAGCCAAAAGCTGTCTTTGAGTGTGTGTCTGAGTGAGTGCAAAGAATGATGAATAGAGTTTTATGAGTCAGATATATATACACACACACACACACACACACACACACACACACATACATTATGCTAGCTCTGGAAATTCATAGTTGTTCGTAGTTGTTTTTGAAACAGATCCTGATTTCCCAACAATAATAAGGCATTGAATGCAGATGAAATGGTATTAAAGTGAATCACAGAAAATCCAAAAAAACTGGAAAATTTAAGGTCTTACAACTATGTAAAATTGCAGTATAAAAAAAAAAATCTGTTGGTTTTGTAAGCAACAGAACTAAAAGCCTCCTGAAATTACATTGATGAAATCTCTTCCCTTGGGTTTACCAGTACAATGAAGTCATTGATGAAATATTAAATGTAATATGCTGTTTAATTACACTAAAACTGAGTAAACAGCCAACATTTTGATGTCTCTGTAAGTAGCTGATTATTACTGTAATCTTAGTAATTTTCAGTTCATTGTCAGGAGGTACAGTTACAGATTGGCTCTGTCCCTTCCACAGCGTTTTTCTGCAGGTTATAACATGATCGTGCTCTGGTAATTATTTTGTTGTTGCAAGAATATTAAAAAAAAAAAAAAAAAGCCAGGTAAGGTAAATCGGGTAACTGCAAATACTTCTGTGTATTGAAATGAACTTTCATCCTGTTGGACTAACTAAGGAAAAAATTCAGCCTGGTCTTAAAGATACAGATAAGGACATTTCAAAACTCTTTGGCATCCTACACCAAACTAATCAGCTGTGAAGCGAATGCCAAGGCAAGAAGGAAAAATAAATTGATGACTTTTCATTTTGTGAGGAGAGGCTTAACTGCAAGATGTTGATGTTGAGCTTCCCCTTTAATGATAACTACAGAGAGAAAGAGAGAGAGTGATGTAAAGGAAAACAAATACATTGCTATCAGCTTCTGAGGTTATCAGGTAAAGTATGCACACAGATAAGAGCTTAACCCCCACCCCAACACACACACACACACACATTACTGTTCAGACATATTCAGACCTATTTTCTCATGTCTTGTATTATATGCAATGCATCTTAGATGTGGGTGCGTGTAGGGTGATTCACTAAATTTACAGCAGTTTGGACATGTATTTATTGCACTGTTTGCTGGGATTTGGGTGCAGCTGAAATCAGTGGTTCATTATGGATTTGGGATCAGTTTAAACCATATATTATGAATCATTCTGATGTGAAACTTGGTCTTGGGTGTGGTGATCACTGAATAAAAGCACTGGTTTGATAATCTTTCATGACTCAGTGCGAGAATACTGAGACATTATGAATCCTAGAAAGCAAGTGACCGCCTTGCAGTCTAAGGTATGCTAACTAGGAGTGGGAGCCTTTGGTACCATTAGTATACTGGTGCTGGTGTGTGTGTGTGTGTGGGGGGGGGTTGGGGGCAGGGGTTGAGGGGTCACAAGGTCATTTGGTGGAGTTAGAATCAGTTCGTTAATCAGGTTTTAAAATGTCTCACTCGGCATAACTTGCACAAACTCTCATGCACAAAGCCTGACACATGTTCCATCTAAAAACACAATCACAGAAGTCACACCTTCTCCAGTATTTTCTTTCCATTTGTTTAACTTCTGTCTCACTTGCAAAATCAATTTCATTATTTTAATCACCATAATCTACTGTAATATCCATCCCCATTAGTAGAGAGTGTTTAACTGGTTTTACCTCCTAATGCTGCTACAGTGGATGTGAACTGGTGTTTCAACCAGTGTGAGAATTCTGTTAAAACTCCCATCAGCACCCGCATACAGGTGAACGGTCACCACTAACTGCTCTGTGTTAAACCTGTCAGTGCATGCATGAGTGCATTGCTCATTTGCACAGTGAATGTACAGTGTTATAAATCTTTGCATGTGTGATGTTTAAAAAATGTGCATTTTACAGACAGTATTTAACAATGTGTGAGAATGCATCAGTCAGTGACGGTGCTGATGTGACTCGGCGTCTGTCTCTCTGGGCCCTCATGTTTGTACACTGATTATAACACTTGAGAGCCAACAGGCCTTCCCTCAGAGCAAACACAGATGGACAGCTACTGAAGGACACACACATTCTCTTTTTCCACAGACTCACTCATAGGGGTCCCTGTAATTAGAAAGATATTTTGCCTCTTTATGGTCTCATAAAGCTCCCAGTGCAAACAAGTTTACAGCTCCAGCAGTAATTGAGTCTTTGTTTAGTGCTTATTCTACAGAATTACAGCTCTCATCAGCACTTAGCATGCCGCTAATCAGCCTTCGCGAGACACAAGCACGACATCTTTATGATCCAGGTACAAGGAAATTTAACACACAAACACACTCAGCAGTACACTTGCACTTAAAGTCACACTTGGATTGTAGGGTGATTTTGCTTCAGTCAAATTCATTTTAAATAATAATTTTGTCTTGTAGAAGCTTGATCTCATGAAAACCACATGAACTATTGGCCAGAACATTTAAGTATAGTGTATACTTCAAGCACAATCCATGTAAACAATGCAACTGTAACTTCAAAACATGCTGACTACGCTGACTGTCACATGTCTGCCTATTAGCTCCTACATCTAAAGCTCTGTGTATGTGGGATGCTTCGCTTATAACAACTCATTAATGTTTTGCTGCCTAATGTGATAAAATGAAATAAAATGTTACTTGTTGAGAAATATATCCTTCAGCATTTCATTTCAAGTCTTTTACAGACTCTTTGTTAACTACCTACATGTCGTTGTATCCCATTCTGTATTCTCCATTGTATGATGTTTTTATTCAAAATGGCAGTCAAGGTTTATCTGCGCAGAGAGGTGCAATCATATATAAAAGCTATTAGAAAAAAGCAGGTTAACCAAGGCATGTCCACAAAGAGGTTCAGGGTAGGCCTCCAAGGCAGCAGCTACCACCCTTGAAATAACCTTGGCACCATAATTGCTTCCCCAACTTTGACCTCAGATCACTGGAAAGACCATTATTCGAGATTTAAATTCAGCATAGCATTAATGGTATATCCACCAAATCCTTTGATTATTAGGAAATAAAGATGAACAATGAAGTCATCAAAGTGGCCATAATCAAGAAACAAATCTGATATTCTGCAGATGCAGCAACAGTATGGTCCTATTAATAGTAAGATTGTGCCGCCTCCTTTGCCAGCCCAGGACCTGGACATGTCACTTGAGGCGTGTGGATAGATGACCTTAAGTCCTGTCTTGACTTGTCTTTTTTGGCCATTGGACTGTCATTTTTATGACTGGGGAAGTAAATGGAATCTGTGAAACAGTCAGTACCAATTTGGTTATCAGCATAGGCCTACAGAATGAGCTCAGTTCATGCATCTTTTATACATCTTATACAAATAAAATTAGTTTTTAATGCTAGTCAACAATACAAGTCGCGCCTTGTTTCTATTTTATATGAGCCTGATTGGCTCCCAGGCTATGTTTAACTGCTTTCCTGCCGCCGCTCTTCACGGTTTCTGACCGTGTGTGTGTGTGTGTGTGTGTGTATGGGAGGGTGGGTGTGTGTGGCGGTCTCGGCTCATTAGACAGGGGGCGCACGGTGAGGTGAGATCCTGATGGAGTGTTCTGGCGCTGGTGGGCGTGGCCTCGCGTAGCCCCACCCCCCGCGCGGAGTCTCTCTCCCTCTCTCTCAGTAGGAGAAGAGCGACAGGCGGCGAGCGCAGCACTCACAGCGGGGACGCGGTTTGAAATCTGATCCGGGCTAATTTTTTTTTTTTTACCCCCCTCCTCCTCCTCCTCCTCCTCCAGAGCCCGGAGCTCCAAACTGTTTAGCGGGAGTTGGTGAGTCCAGCAGTTTCACACAGAGGAGCGCCCGAGCGGAGTCAGGAGCCCACATCAGGCAGCCCGCGCACCTCCGCCACATTCCCCGCCGGTTAGAGGGACGAGGTGGACTGTGTACTAACTGCGGCTTTCTTCTCAGCTCACACAGCCACACCGGGCGGACAGAGGAGCCGAAGTTTATCTGCTTTTGCCCCGTAAGGAAGAGCTGAACACGGCTGATCTTCAGTGCATCTTGGCGGACCCACTGGACTATTCATCTTCTCAAAGAAGCAGCAGTGCAATTTCTAGTGATTTCTAATAGCTGAGGATTACTGGCACCAAGGGAGATTTACGGGTGATTATTACTTTGATTATCGTTGGTGATGTTATTGTTGTTATTGATAGTATTATTGCTGGGTGTTATCATTATCATCATCATCATCATCATAATTATTATTATTATTATTATTAGCAACAGCAGTAATATTATTTTTGTTGTTGTTGCTGATGATGTTGATGTTGACACAGTTATTGTTTCTTGCTTGTCCTGGTGTAAGTGAGAGTGGCTGCTTTCTCCCTTCAGTTTCCTCATTCTCACCTCAGACAGGTCGGTTGGGTTTTAGTTAAAGCTGCTTTTGCTGCACAATCCAATCAGAGCCAAATGAAACGAAACATATCCTGTTTCTGAAAAGGTACCCTACTGCCTGTTCCCTACAAATTCCCTTCAATTCTGGTTTTCTAATGGTATTAACGCTAAGCAGTGTTTTGTGGAATTTCAGGAGCGCTCTGGACATTTTCCACTATGCCTTAAATAGTGCACTATATGGTGTATAGGATAGAGTTTCAGACATGCCAGCAGACTGGAGTGGGGACTGAAGCTGTGCAGCTCAGGTTCCGGTGGCTCAGGTGCTGCGCGCGCTGCGCGTCTGCGCACTGTGAGGAGACGGAGCCCGCGTACCTGAACGTCTCTCTCCCTCCGTTCACATTCCGGCGTTCAGTGATGGAACAGCGGAGTTATGGATTTGTATGAGGAATATTTCGTAGAGCTGTGAACCGAAAACCCACCAGCTCCAGCATTAACACGAAGGACTGTTCATGCTGTTCGAGGCTATGGCAACATCCGCGTCCTGCTCTGATAGATAATAACAATGCCTGTAGTGGTTTAGCTTCCAGTGCTGACACAGAGGTGTGCTCTGTAGTGTGGGAGTGTGCTGATTTCAGTGTCGCTTCTGTGTCATGGTGGAACCTGTAACATGGTATCAGCTAATTCAAAAGCCTTGGTCTTTAATTCATTGTCCAGTTCTTCTTCTGCACCGAGAAGTTCAGAAATCACAACACACTGCTGTTTGGGGCAATGCCATGTTCACTATGACAATTGACTACCAAATGATAAGATGACACATTAAAAAAAATAGATAGATAGATGGATAGATATAGATATAAAAAATGTGCACTTTGACGGTACACTGTTATAAATCAATGTATGTGTGCGATATTTAAAAAATGTATATATATACCATTTGCTGATTAAACCCTTTTCTTCCCTTCACTGTCAGTCTATCTATCTATCTATCTCTATCTCTCTCTCTCTCTCTCTCATATATATATATGAATGTATATGTTGGTCACCCAGAAGCCGGTTATGTATTTCTGGTTGACGGAAGGCTCTGTGTCCATTTGCGCCCATTACAGAATGGACATCTGAAACCAATTTCGCGCATTATGTTGCGCTTAACGTCTCACGGGGTGTTAACGGGGCGCCAGTGGGAATCATTAGCCACCTGCGAACTCACTGCGTTCACCTCCATATAGCCTCACTTAGCCAATACGAGCCTTTTCCCCCACTCAATGCAACGCATAAAACGTGGGTTTATTAAATTTCATAGTCAATATAGTCAGTGTTGATCCTATTTTATGAAGATTGTCAAGTGGTGGCTACAGTTTCCTTCATGCAGTGGGCTCCCTATGGAGTTATGGATTAGATTGTCCTCAGTGCTATTACATGACTACATTTTGATAGTATTTCCTCAGACTGAGCCACACAGTTACTGCATTAGACTGTCCAGAGTTCGTGATCCAGATCTCGGGTTCTACTAGACTAACTGTTGATGACGTGAACGGGAAATCTTGGTCACTTTCAGGAAAAAAACGATGCCTTTGTCGACTCTCATTTACTAAGTGCAACAGCTCTTAAAAGCAGCTTCAGACTTGGGTCTGACTTAAAATCAATGTGTGTCACTCAGGTTGCTCCGGGAGGAACTCAGACCGTGAACTTTGCAGCACTCTGGACCAGTCGCTGATTAAACCCTTTTCTTCCCCTCACTGTCAGTCTGTTTCGTGCTCATCCTGGTTTTAATCACATTCTGTTCACATTCTCGTTTTAAAAGGGCAGAGTCCACAGTCTTCTGTATACTTGGTGTTCAGTAGCTTGCACACTTATATGTAACGTTTGAATATGTCTGTAGACACACTTAAACGACCTGATGACAGGCATGTTTCCTTTTAAAAGCGAACAGCCGTAAGTCCGCTTCATGAAAGGGTTCTTTGTCATTTGTGCAAATGTGGCTTTTTCTTTATCTCAGAAAAAAGTGTAGTCATTCATGACCACTTTCTCGCTTTGATTTTTTTAAAAATGGAGTTCTGTGAAAATGGATTATGATGTCTGTAATACAGCGTGCAGCACATACGCATGTGTACACACACAAGCTACGGGAAAGAGTGAGTAGGAGGAGGATTACCTACACTGTCTCGTGCTCTCTCTTTCCTGTCTCTCATTTTCTCTTGTTGCTTAATCTGTGTGTTAAATAGGAGACCTGGTCTGGTCAAGCAGAACTGGGCTGCATAATTATTACAGCTTTTCATTAAAGAAAATTGCAGAATGTGACTAGCATGTGACAGGCTTTGGTTTTAATGCTGTCTTCTAAAAAACATGAAAGCCTCAGCCATCACAGAATATTTAGGGCCCAGACTCGAGCAGTTAAATTTTTGTATACATATTTTAAATGCTTCAGTTATTACCACTAAATAGTTACAGCTGCATTGATGCACAAACATTTATCTGTGCCAGGCAGCCTAGCATCTCAGTGCAGGATGCAGGGCTTGCCTGTTTTAGCCTGGTATGAGCATGTTTTTCATGCATATTTCTGTTTGATTCAGCTCACAAACCGATGAGAGACTCAGACAGAAACAGCTAGTGCAAACACAAAATGTAGTAGCCAACACATTAATATATAGGCCCAGCCAATAAGATTTGTATTTCACTGGGGCTAGAATCAAATTCTTAATAAATCCCTTGCGTAGATATGGCCTGAGCTGAAGTCCAGTATTGCTACACAGTAGATTTGCACTGCTGCTAATCAGTCATAAGGGTTTGCCAGGCCTCGCCTCACTTCTCTGTGTTTAGACTATGCTGCTAACTTTAAACTACATTAAAGGCAAAGCTAGTACATTACTGTCTCGCACCCTCAATGAGAGGTGGTGTTAGACTGGATCCAGCCGTTAGAGCTGTAACCTGCCGCTGCCCTTTTTATTGCACACCTCACTAGCAGGACTTTATATGGGCACTTTGTTTCTGCAATGAGGAAAATAGTAGTGGTAGGGGCTTTGGGAGTCTTTGGAGCGAACGCTGCTTTGTCAGCCAAGACCCATGAGCCCTGTGTTACTGTAAGATACAGGAGACTCCAGGAGCCCATGCCAGAATCTCACACACACTCCAGACTGACACGCTCCAGAAATACACAGAGCAGATAGACTCCACAAATACACCCTTCACACACACACTGCCCAATCTGATACACTATCGCTCTACAGCGCTGAAACCATTGCTGCTCCGGCAGCCAAGGAAAATATGCCATTGCTTAACACATGCTTTGTGTATGTGTGTGTGTGTGTGTGTGTGTGTGTGTGTGTGTGAGAATAAGTTCCCTCTGGGCTAGACCTCTCCTCAGTAAGGACTGACCAATAAATAGTATATACTCCTCAGGAAAAAGAAAAACAGAAGTGTTTGTGTGTCATCTGAGGTCATCCTCGAAAAATGCCAGCATTTAACCTTAATATAAACCTTGTATATTTATTTATCTGTGTGTGTGTCTTTGTGTGTCTGTGTGTCTATGTGTGTGTCTAAGCCAAGGTTATAAAAATAACATGAGTTGATGTTTAAGACAACACACAGCTCTATGACATTCAAAGCAGAAAACCCAGTTGAGCACAAACTCCTCCTGTGTGTGTGTGTGTGTGTGTGTGTGTGTGTGTGTGTGTGTGTGTTTGTGTGTGTGCACGCCTGTATGCTCTCTTTTTAGACTACTTTACATTCCTTTTATTGTAACTAATGTAAACTTTCTATGTGGCAAGGCACAACCTCACAGACACACACACACACACACACACACACACACAGACAGAGGCTACCCAGTGTGAGGGGAACGTGTGTTTTCTTTAGAGAGATAAGTGTGTTTGTGTTAGCCCAGCAAAAGACATGTTTCAGAGCAGAACAAGGGCGTGTGTGAGAGCGAGAGAAAGTGATCGTTTACAGCAAATCCACCAATGTAAACCTGCATTAGACATAAACTGAAATCATTTCATTTTTTATGCAGTGCATGCAATTATCACCTTGTTTTTCTCGTCACAGTGCGCTAAAGTAATTTCCACATCAGCAAATCTGTAATGCGGATGTTCTCTAATGGTGTGTCCCATGACTGCAAAACAGCTCTTAGCTCAGAATGTTGATTTTTAAGCGTTTATAACATTTTGGAGTTTTCACCTCGTAAATTTTGAGAGTGTTTGTTTTTTCCATTTTGCTTGCTCATTTCTTTGGTGATGAATATTAAATATGATTTTTCTGGTGTTGTGTATTTCAGGTGGCAAGTGGACAGGGGACACCTGTGTGAGAGTGCTTGAGTGTGTGTGTGTGTGTGTGTGTGTGTGTGTGGCAGCACTACGTTGACATCATGTGTAGGACTGTGGAAGATGTGTGAGTCTGGTGTCCGTGGCGAGGACCCTGGGCCACAACAGACCCTGGCTGGGATGATGGCGCTTTGCCTTCTCCTCTACCTCTCCTCCATCTTCCCATCAGTGCACGGTGCTCACCTGCCCTCGGCACAGCCCACAGGTCAGACAACACCCCCTTCTCCCATGTCTCTGTCTTTCTTTCACTCTTTCTTTCACTTTTCTTTCGCTGCCTTCTGGTCCCTAATCTCAAAACAATCCAGCAGCAAAATACCTTGTGGCTTGTGGTAGATCCAAAATGCTGCTAATCCAGAACCAAGAACCGCTGATGTCAGGTGCCTAAGGACATTTTTTTTAAATATCACAACTCAAATAATGCTGAAAAAAATTGTGAAGTTATTAATGGCCCAATGAGGTAATTACCAATCAATCAATGCAAGTGTTAACAAATAGTCCTGTTAGCAACTACACACTCAATAAAAACACCTCGGTCCTCTTTCATGTGTCTCTGATGACGTGTACAGACACTGAAGAGTTGGCTTTGAATATGGATGCTAAAATATGTTCACAAAGCCAGAAGTACATTTTGTAAAATCCCCCAGAGTTATTATTTTCACACTGGTCATTAAGAAACGTCTAATTACAAAACGATTCGGCTCTTAAACTGCTGGAAATGTGCTAAAAGGCTCAGGTCTCAGCATCAGCGTGATGGGGAAAAAGAACATGTGTGTTCCTCTCTTTCTAATGAATGGCCAAATGTAATTACCTGATGGGATGATATATATTTCAAATAATCTGTTTTGACGTGATATTTTTCCCCGCATAGCAGTTAACGTTTTTAACAAGGTTTAAACTGTGGCTAAAAGCATACCACTTTTAAAGTCAAACCTTTACAAGAAACATTTGATTTGGGGATAGTTTTTGGAAGATTTGGGGGTAATTTTGTCAGTTAATACAATAGTGTGTGTGTGTGTGTGTGTTTGTTTGTTTGTTTGTTTGTGTGTGTAAGTGATCTGGGCAGTTTTAGTGAGAGCTTGTAGCTGTTATTGTGTAAGCACTGCCTGTCTGAGCTAGTGATTTATTACACAATCCCAAGCCTGATGGAGTGGTTGCTGCGGAATGGATTACATGACAGAAAAGGGTGTGTTTGTGTGTGTGTGTGTCTATGCATGTGTTCCCATATCAAAAGCTAATCCCAGTAACCATTATGGACTTATGTCTTAGACCTAAGTGTGTGCACATATTAAAAGCTTTTTTCTGTCTGATTTCTGATGTTTCTTTCCTTTCATGTTTGTGCATCTTAGTTCTTAGGGCTTTGAAATTAGTTTGATATTTTTGTTGGATGAATTCCACTCGGAGGCGTTTCACAATAATATAGACGCCTATAAAAATAAGAGGGGAAAGGAGAGTTGTGCTTTGCTGACTCGACTCAAAATTTGTGTGTGTGTTCACTGCTATGTTCTAAGTTATTAGTTGGGGTGTGTTCACCTCATTAATGCTGTTTGAAATCTCACTGCAGGTCAGCCGTTGAATTATGGATGAGCACCATGACTGTCTGAGCATCATGTAGGACCACCTGTTCATACACACTTAC
>CM040977.1:19510824-19583777 GCA_022985145.1 Pangasius djambal
ACACACGCACAGATAAACAAACACACACAAATGAACATGTGCAGTTTTTCTTTCTTGTCTGTCATATTGTCAATTTGAACAATTTTCATAATAATTTTCTTCCAGTTTGTTAAGTAGTAAACACTTGATTAGGTACATTAAATTGTCTAGCTGAAAGAAAGCTTGGGGTCTCTGTTGCTCTCTCTTTCTGTCTGAGATTAAAAGGTATGAGGGAGTGATCAGTGATCTGATGACTCTGTTCAGGAGCACTGTCTTGTTCCTTTGTGTTACACTGCAGGCCTTTTCTCTGCAAATAAAGCCTTCACCAGCAGTGCAGGTTGTGAGTGTGTGTGGGGGTGGAGGGGGGTCTGTGAGAGTGGTTGCATTCTCTCTAGGGTCAGGAGGTGAAAGGGCAAGATGTCACTTTGCCTGATGTCCCAGTGCATGTATGTGTAAATGACTAAATAACTACTGATCTATTGATGTTGCTGTAATGTCTTATTCTGCACACTAGGGGTGTAAAGATCACTGCTCCGCTCTCAATATTTATGATGCGGATGCACACAGAACAAAGTCATGAGTGAGGGAGTCGTGAGCAAATCAATATGGCAGTCTGATACCTCAAATACTTGTCTTTTGAACTTCCATTATACTAAGTAAAATTTTCTGTAACACTGTTTGTTTCTACTTTCCCCTCTACACTTCTCTGTTCCTGTCAGTTCCAGTGAAGGAGGCGTGTCTGGTCCTTGCACTCCAGAGCCAACTCTTTTTCTTCTCTATCAAATGCGTCTGTAGTGTGTGCAGTTATTACAGATAAAAAAAAATGGAAGAACTGAGAAATGAACAAAAACCTGTTCAGTCAAAACTCACTTAAAATAGAAGTCTATGGACAGTTTTTGCTTTCTGTCAGTAGTAGATTCTTTATTATGTGACAGTAAAATGTGATTTGGAAACTATAACTCTTACACAAACCGTCCTTTGAATGAGACAGTCATGATCCCTACCCAAGCTGTTTTTACTGTATGCCGTTTTATCCAACTTTCCCAGACAGCAGCAAAACAGTACAAAGCTATTCAGATTACTTCCTGTACACATTCTCCAAGGGTTTGTGGTATCCATCAGGCAAAAACCTTTGTGGTACTTTTTGTTTATTTTAAGCTACATTGGCTACATTCTAGTAACACATAAGGATGTTTCTTTACCGTCTGAAAGAGTAGTCTCATCTCTGAAAGAAGATACATATTGAGGATATAATATACAAATATCTTTGAATAAATTATTCATGAAAGTGTTCTACAAAAATGTGTTTTGAACAGAGGCTTATTGCAGCCCCAGCAGCTGCCCTTAGACTTCCGTTATATGTGAGATTTAAGTAAACAGGTTTCTGTTGAACTGTTGAAATTATTGCCTGTGGTAATTACACACATGCTACAGGTTTGGAAATTGGAAGACAATACTGGAGAAACATTCGAGGCTTCGTTTAAGATCGAACTGTTTGCATAATACCTAATCAGTTTATATCACATTGAACTGAACATGGAATTACATTGGCACGGCCCTAAATTGCATCATATTGATTCGCTCTCTGATTTACATGTTAATGTATCATTCATATATTAGATCTTTTATCTCAGAGTGAGAGATACAATCCTCGTAAGCACACATAAGCAATATATTCAGAGAAGCATTTATGAATATAATAAATCACCAGTCAAATCATAATGTACGCAGATTTTGTCTGGATAAATAGTGTTGCGCTCGTACTGAGAGCATTGTATAATAGTACTGAGGTCACCTGTGCTGTGGACCCCCAAGAGTGCACGTATGCTCATCATCAGTGTAGAGGAACGTCAATAAACTATACATCAATAAACTATCTCTTTTTTCATTTTAGCTGCTTGAACTGTGTAATTTGTAGGTAAATGATATAAATAATAAACACAGAGTGTATAAAGCACATGAGTGTTAGTAACTGGGTTGGTTTATGTTGTTTATCAGTGGACATTGATTAAAAGTTTGTTCAGATTGGATAGATTTTAAATAATGAGAAGTGATTTAAGGCTTTATCCCAGATTTGAAAGTGGCCAATGTATCTATTATCCGACGCGTAATACACTTTTGTCTTTTAGTGCTCCTCTTGCGTGGATTTAGATTTTTAATAAATGTACAGGAATGTGTTTTTGTAAATAACTTTGATGTTGAATTACTGTGTTGATTCTTGCTGTAGACCAGTTTTTTGTGTTTTTAGTTTCAATAGAGTCAAAATGATCTCGCATTTGCAAATTTGTAACATTTTGCCTTACTTAATCGGTATGAAAGGTTAGGAAGGTTAAGGTTAGGGTTAGGGGTGGGGTCAGCACTCATACCATTTCTTATGACTTTGTTAATATAAAATCAAATCTAAACCCAAGTGCATAGGCGGCACTTGTTACTAATTGTTTCAAAAAATTGAATTTGTTGATCTTGCTATCATTAACCACTCCCATAATTCATCACTAAACATGATTAAAAAGTAGTCAGATTAGAAAGTGAGCAGAAATATCTATGCATTACTTTGGAGCTGAGAATTTTCTTCTATTCATTTGACAACAAAAAAGATATCTGTATTCAGCATATGGTCATGTGTGTTGTGGTTGTGAGTGTTTGCTCTATACAGTGCATGGAGGCCTGAAACTAGGCCATTTTCTCTGTGGAATGACAATTAAGACAGCTCAGTCCTTGATTCGAACGTATGTGTGTGTATGTGTGTGTGCTTGTGTGTATAGAGAAAGAGTGAGTCTGAAAGAGATGAATTATCTGAGAGCCGAGGTGTTTGGGGTGTGTTTTTAAAGGTTTTGGCAAAGAGTAGGGACTGGGAAGTTGAATGCTGCAGTTTCCGTTACTAATTAGTGCAGTGAGGCGGGATTGTGAGTGTGTGTGTGTGTGTGTGTGTGTGTGTGTGTGTGTGTGTGTGGAGGCCTTTGGATGCTGCAACCATCTTAAACTTTTCTATGGGGTGTACAGCGCTACATGCTCTCACTCACACACACACGCCTCAACAGGGTAGAAGAAAAGAGGCAACAAGCCGAAAGCTATTCCCCTCCCACCTCCCTTTCTCTCTGTGTGAGTGTGGAACAGTGATCCGGACCCCCAGTTCTCTCTTTCTATTTCTCTCCTTCTCTCTTTCTTTCCCTTTTCCAAAGTGGCATACGCGCTCGAGACTTTACATCCGCTATCTGCGAATGGATACACACCATCTCCCATAGCCCCCTACTTATAACATTTATTTGTGTGCATACCCCCACCCAGACACAAAATACACTTATTTAATCACACAGATGATTGGGGATGAATGAAGAGATATTAACATGTAGGACACAGTGTATCCACCGTGTGTGTGTGTGTGTGTGTGTGTGTGTGTATATATATATATATATATATATATATATATATATATATATATATATATATATATATATATATATATATATATATATATATATACACTGTGGCATAATATACAGATCTTTAACAAGTTATATAAATCTTTAACTCCGAAAATGTAACCTGCATTAGGAAGGAATTTGAATTTTAATTTGGTTACACACATATATTAACACACAGTAGTGTGTGTGTGTGTGTGTGTGTGTGTTTCATTAAAGCTACAAGCAGCAACATTTTTTTAAATGACTACATTTACACAAAGCAGTTGACTCAAATTTACTGCCCCAAATCTCTTGGTATCCAAAAATAGTACATAAAAATTCATCATTGACTGATCAAAGAAACATTTTTCTCACAGTATGTGTGTGTGTGTGTGTGTGTGTGTGTGTGTGTGTGTGTTTTGCTCTGGGCTGACAAGGTAGTTGTGCTAAGACTTTATAAAAGGCAACAGCATGGCTGAGCTACAGCTCTCAGGAGGTTCCTATATCAGGCCTGTAAACAGCTCTCACACTGGCCCCATTCTCCACTCTGTACCTCCTCCAGCATGGGACACACAGTAGCCATTTATTATATGCATTTACTATCCCTTGCCACACATTGTGGCCATTTTTACTCCCCAAACATCTACATACATGCAAACACATTTTTCAATGAACAACATGCCACAATGAGTTTTTTGAATGAATGGCCATGTAGACAGTAGTAGGCAGAGTCATTCTCTTAAAAGCAGAACGGTAAATGAAGTGAATGAATACTAGTACTGTGTAAAGAAACAGAAAATATTCAATTAAACACCTAGACGAATTTATAGCCTACTGTTTTACTTGCTGTGAATGTGTTAGTATCTAAATGCAGTACACAGTATATAGGCACATGAGTGTGTATCAAATGATGAGACATTATGAACTGCAGCTTCATTTTTATATACTTCTTATCTTTTTTTTTTTATCTCATAAAGATATTTAGAAGAAAGAAATTGCATATTAAGAGAACACATAATTAAAAATTTAGGTCAGAATAATGCATAAAGTGTCTAAGAAACATAAAACGTCATGATAAATCTACAAACTCTGCGGCTTAGTATTTTGGGTTTTTTTTTTTAGTCTTTTCATTTTTAACCCTTGTATGTACAGTGTGTGTGTGTGTGCGTGCTACAGTGATCTATAATTCATGCTACTGATTCTGTATTCTACTCAGCTTAGTCTAGTCTGAGTGTGGTCTGTGAACATACCAATCTTTTCTTAAACATCTCTCTCACACACACACACACACACACACACACACATAAATGCATAGACATACTCACAAGAATCTATTTCTCTACTGCAGGCACTGACCTTCGGTGATGAGATGAATAGCACTGATGACAATATGTCATACTGAAAGAGATGGACAGTGATATGGAGATGGAGAGTGAGATAAAGGAATGAGTCTACATGAGACTGAATTATTTTTTTCTTTATGCTTCCATCTCTTGCTCTGGGTCTCTGCAGTGATTCGGTATGATGGATGGTAAACATGTGTGTCTGTATTTCTCCCACTATTGGTTTGCGTGTTTAGGTTCGATTGTTTGACGACAGTTTGAAGTTTTGCCTCCTTTCTGCTCTGTTGCCCCAGAAAGTTATAGTAATTACTGAATTCTGTATTGACCCTCTCACTTTCTCCCTCTCCTCTGCATGTTTATCAGACTGGCGGTCGAGCGAGACAGAGACGGAGCTGGAGACAGAGGTGTTTCTAGAGGACTATGTGGTGGCCGTGGGGGACTCGTTGGACCTTCAGTGTAATGCACCCAACTTCCTGATGTCTGTCACATGGCAGAAAGACGGCGGCATTGTGCTCCCTGGCAACCGCACACGGCTGAGCCACAAGATGCTGCACATCAACAATGTCTCGTACGACGACTCCGGTGTCTACTCCTGCAGATACGAACATGGCAACACGCTGCTCGGCAACTATACTGTCAGAGTCACTGGTTAGTACACACCACACAAGCACATATTAGACTCCTTTTTGCTTTTTTCTGCTCTTCTCGCACCCTCTCACCCCTCCCTGCACTAATATGTCGGGAACTGAAGATCAGCGTTGTTCTATTTTTCTCACAAAAAAAACATATAGCTCATGTTCAGGCTTGCAATGATTTGATTGATGTGTGTGTGTAGACAGTGGCTTCCAGCCAATCAAAATTCAAGTCGCACCGCACTGATGAAATAATCTTGCCAAATACGCTTACAGGTAATCATACGTTCCAGCATTCAGAAACAACAAGACATACACACAGTTATCCATGCTGACAGAAAGTTCTCAGAGAGGCATTAAAAAACTGTCTGAGCACCAGTCCTTATAAACTGCTTTTTCTACCCTGCTTTTCTCTCTGAAAGAGAGAGAGAGCGACAGTGAGAGAGAGAGAGAGCGACAGTGAGAGAGAGAGAGAGCGACAGTGAGAGAGAGAGAGAGAGGAAGAGGGGGTGCTCAATATTTTCTGTAATCAGGCTACATGCACTTCCTGCAAGCAAGCAAATATTAAAATGCTGTAATCTGTGTACATTAGACCCTCAGACGTGCTTACACATACACACACACACACACACACAAACATACACGGGTGGTTAAACATTTGTGTGCTTTAAAAAAAAACATGATTAACTCATAGAAAGTCAGCATACTCTAATTGCAATTACGTAATGAACAGATTGATACAGTTGTGTATGTGTGTATATGTGTGTGTGCGCCAGTGTCTGCCTCCACATAAGTGTGTGTAATTGGTAGCATGGGTTAGACTGAGGTCCTGTAAACCTAGGATCCCGGGGACACCAGCTGAGCTGCTCATTGACAACTAATTAGAGAGCAATTGTCTGGAATCACCTCATCATTTAAACCAGATGGAGAGAGAAAGAGAGAGAAAGAGAAAGAGAGAAGTGAGTTTGAATCTTTTACACATGTGTTTGGCATTAGTCCAGCTCCATTCGGCTCGTCTACAGCCCTCTGTCAATACAGAGAGAGAAAAAAAAAGAATTGGCTGTAAATTCTGAACCAATTACAGCACATTGATAAAATGTCCATAAAGACAGCAATATCCTGTTCTGCCCGCTTAATCCCACTCCTCCACTGTGATTAACACAAACACACTCTCAAATACAAAACAGACCTCAGTCATCTCAGCTCATCTCATCTTGTTAGTCAAGTTGTGTTCAAGTCAAGTCCTAAATAGGGTTCAGGGAGAGGAGTTAAAGGTGCAGTGAGACATTGTTTAAATGCTTTTTGTAATATTTGGTGAAGTTCTCCTTGTGACTGCTATCCCCAGAAGAAAAAAAAAAACGCCAGTCTTTCTGGCACCCCAGGCTCTGTAAACAGGATAAAAACAAATGATGTGGACTAATGACATCCAATCAATCAGAAAAAGGAGGCGTCTCTACTTGTTTTTCAAGCATTGCCTGTCAATTCAGAAAGTTCTACTTTAGCACTAGCACCTTGAGCTTTCCAGGACACTGAAGAAAAGCCACTGTATCTGTTTGAAATTTGAGATTTAAAATAACTAGCTTCAGCTAATTTGTGTAAAAACACTGACTGTACCTTTCATTTATCAGAGGGTCTCTGGCTACTTTAATGAATAGCAGTAGGCTGTAGTAGCATAGATGACTAGCATTAGTTACTGTAGAAGTTATTATTTACTTATTTATCAGTACAGTCCCACGTCAACGTTGGAGTCTCAAACGTCAAGTCTAAGTTGAGTCCTAAGTCATAAATAAGTGGGTCCAAGTCTTGAAAATAGTAACTTAATTTGGACATAAATCTAAATCCAGGTCTCACGTACTGCATAATGACACATACACAGAAGTGTGTAACAGCATATCAGATATACAACAGAAAAATGGCGTTCTTCAGTTGGCTGAAAGATCTTTGTATCAGTGTAAACTAAGATGTTTTTAGTGTTAACTGATAAATAATGGCAGTTTGTGTCTGAGCTTGCTGATGTGTAGAGTGTTTGTATAAAGCATGTTTGTCGAGCCATTACCTGTGTGAATAACTGTTGAGGAACTGAGAGCATAATCTCCCTTTTTCATGGCAGTGTTATTTTTTCCGCCCCCTGAATAGGTTCATTTAGAAGTACCATATGGGAGGGAGAATTTGTGTGTGTGTGTGTGTGTGTGTGTGTGTGTGTGTGTAATAATACAGCTGTTGTTAAAAATCTCATGAACTTTTTGCTGAGTGCCTACCAACATCTGCCAGCCATTTACTGCTGTGTATGGTGTGTGTGTGTATGAGTGTGCATGGTGGTGGTTTTGTGTGTGTGTGTGTGTGTGTGTGTGTGTGTGTGTGTGTGTGTGTGTGTGTGGGTGTGGGTGTGTGGGGGTGGGGGTGGGTTGGGGGGCTCATGGGTGTTTGTGTATGCAGTAATTGCTTTTGATTTGTTATCAGTTCAGTTTTTCCCATTCACTAGAACATGAACAGATTCATTGTTGTGTGAGAAAACTATAGTGCCACAAGGTAATACAATCTCTCTCTCTCTGTCTCTCTCTCTCTCTCTCTCCCTCTCTCTCTCACACACATTCAGATTCCCTCTCATCTGGTGATGATGAAGATTATGATGAGGAGCCAGACGATGCAGGTAATGGAAATGGTGTGTTCCCTCAATTCATCTATTCTTTTTTTAATTCTTCTTTTTGAATTAGCCCTTTCAGTTCGTTTTCCTGTATTTGACTTTGCTCGCTCTGGGTCTGTCATTCACAGTTTCAGCTTACATTTCATTTCATCATCTACTTTTGCCTGTTACTAAAAACAGGGCCCCGCAAGGAACTTGTGTGTGTGTGTGTGTGTGTGTGTGTGTGAGTGAGAGAAAGAGATAATTGGAGTTTTGCTGACAGCTCCTGTGGCTCTTTGGACAGAGAGCACAAGGGTAACAGGAAATACAGAGAAAGCAGTAAACCAGTGTAACTGAGAGGAATTGACTCAAGCAAAACTCTCAAGTGAAATGTAAAATGGCAACTTTATTTTTTTATTATGAAAATGTAAAGATGTAAAGATTTACCCACGTTGAAGCTGTTTGTATGTGTGTAAGAAAGAAAGAAAGAAAGAAAGAAATGCCATCCTGAGCGAGGGAGGAGTGTGTGGTGTGTGACTGGTGGGTGGGGAAGCAGCGAGGAGGAGATTAGCTGAAAACTTAAAACCCCTTTAGAGTGTAATGAGCATTAATCCACTTCTAATGGGAGAGAGAGAGAGATTGAGACGTCATGTGAAAGTTCAGACTGGATTTAGAACATGTGAGTAGTCTGACTGATGACATCATCCTCCTCCACGCTCAGCTACAGAGACAGCGCTCCACTCTGCACTGTGTGTCTATTACTGTCCTTCACACACTGCACAGCTGATAAGTGAACCATTCGTTTATGATGCGGAAGACCAGGGCTGGGCTTTCGCTTCTCTGGAGCCTGCACTTTTACGTTCTGAGCGTCTCGTCTGCATCACCCTCAGGGCTCATGGGGGTTTTTGGGCGGCTTTGGACAGCCGCTCTGTGCTTTGTGAGCTTATTTTGGCAGGCTTGTAGTGTTCCACTCAAAGCTCCGATTGTCCTTAGTGGATTCGACAAGAGTGTTCAAAGAGGGCAAACTACCACACACACACACACACACACACACACACACAGAGGGGGCTGAGCCACTTCTAGGGCTCCTGCTTAACACGCTTCACTGACCAGCAGCAAATCATCTGAAACTAGCAAAAAAGTTCAGTGTGTATGTGTGCCAGCAGTGCATGTTTTTGTTTGTGTGTGCACTTGCGTGCATGCAACTATGTGCTTGCTGGACCTCGGTACCCATTATGTGCCAAAGGAAATTCCAGCATGTCGATCACCCCTCACACTCAGATCTCTGATACCAGCTCCATACCGGCTTGAGCCAGACAGAGAGAAAATAAATAGGAATATGTACATTCTACACAGTACACATTTAAAAGAATACATTTAAAAAGTATCTAAAGATGCTCATGTCATGGAAGTATGGACTATTGGAAATATATAGCTTGTAGTGTATATTATAAACAAAATCTTACCCCTGTCAAACACTTAGATCCACATACATACAGTGAATACAGTGACAAGACTAGATTTGAGGTGTAGAACTACAAATGTAGTTTTGATGTAGGTTTGATGTAGAAGTGCATTCAGTTGGCTGCTTGAATCACAGGAAAAGGTTTCACCCAAAATCACAGATTATGAAGGCAGAACTATTACTGTGTGTTCATAATTCTGAGGAAAGGTTCCACGTCCTTCTGAATCTCAGTTTCCCTGCATAGATTTACATGCCGTGTGTGTGTTTTCTTTTCCAAACAAATCTTTATTCAGTCTTGGAATTAGACAGCCAGTCTGTCACTGCCACAGTGTGCAAGGAAAACTTTCCATAAACATTCACCCACACAGTGATTTAACTACACACAAAGAAACACACACAGGCATGGACAAATGGACAGTTATGGAGAAGGAACACTCATTTCACATAGCCTACTATAAAATAAATACTAATTATTTTATTTACTAAAAGGCACAAATCAGATAGTCAGTTTTGTAAATATAGATTTAATAGTATTTTAACAAAATGTGTGGTTTCTTGCAATCAGAGGCACCATACTGGACTCGCCTGGACCGGATGGAGAAGAAGCTCTTGGCTGTCCCTGCTGCCAACACGGTGAAGTTCCGCTGTGCAGCAGCGGGGAACCCCACCCCCACCATCCACTGGCTGAAGAATGGCAAAGAGTTTAAGGGCGAGCAGAGGATGGGCGGGATTAAGGTACATCCCTGATCTGTGTGGAGTAATGCTGAAGCAGTTAATAATGGAATTTGTGTGTGAATGTGTGTGTGAGTGTGTATGGGTATGGGGTTACATTTGATTAGCATCATCATTAACAGTTTACATAGATCGTGACCATCTGCCCCTTCTCTCTCTCTCTCTCTCTTTCTCTCTCTCCACCTGTTGCTGGCTTACGACAGCATCGTCGGCATGCCATCACTGTTGTGTTCTGGTTTTTCTGCCCTTCACACATTCACATACAGTACATTCTTTTTCTTTTTTACATAAAATTATTAATATGAGCCTGACAGTACCAGATACAGAGTGGATTTTGAAATGGTCAACATTGTGAAATTTTAAACAAAGTTGTATCAGAGAGATTTCACTGAAACCCCATTGTTGATGCAGATGTTTGGTGATAAGTTCATCTGTAGGGTCAGAGTTGAAGATGGCATTGACAGCTTTATTATTGCTTAGACCACAACACACACACCCACATGGGGTCAGGGTCAGGCCTCTAGACTCGGCTTGACAGCTACACAATGCCTTCCTGCAGCTTTTATTAAAGCAACAGGCATGAAGGAAAAACCCCAGCGTCATGCATATAAATGTGCACTCAGTGAGTGTGTGCACGTGTTGGTTGGCACTGCTGTCCTGTCTCCTGAAGACAAAAATTTAAAACCTCCAATCGTTTTACTTTTTCCTAAATCTTTCACAAAAGTAAGTTTCTGTTTGAAAAAGAGGGCGTTTAAGAGCATTGCTACAGTAGTACATACTTCAGTGGGGGGAAAAAAAGGAAGACACAAGAACATGTGTGTGTGTGTGTGTGTGTGTGCAACCAGGATACATAGTTAAATGGTGTGTTTTACATTTAAAGAATGTCAGAGTAATCTAGTGTTACTTCTGGATACATGAGTATTGATTTTGCTTTGTATGTGCTTCTGTATGTGGTTGGGAAATATGATGGTATGATATTGATAAATTATGATACACTTTTCAGAGATTATTATAGGTAGTGTACATAATTTCTCATCATAACTCAATGTAATAGATTGGTAGCTGATTGGATGCTAAAATTAATTCTTATCTTATTAATAGTTTAGAAGACACTTATCAGAACTACTAGCACAGCACATCTCCAAATATCATGATGTGATGTTTTTAACATATCTTCCACTCTTTCCCTCTAGCAAGGCTCAGTTAGGACTGAAGGCCTTTGTTTCCAGAACTGCCGATCAGAACTTGATTAATCATGTGCAAATGTACTAAGAATGCCTAATGAGCTTTAGATGTAAGAAAATTAGCCAGTGCCTGTAGTCTTATTGTCTAAAAGTGTCTAGTCCTCAGTGGAAACAGTTGACTTTCCCACAGCTTTCTCCCTACACACACACTCACACACAAACACACATGTACACAGAGCTCTGTACTGACTGGCAGGCCTGAGGGGTCAAAGTTCATCCTTCTATTGAGTTATCAGAAAGGGGCAGGTCTGCGAGGGTGTTGCCGTGGTGATTGAGAGTCATTGATTGACGGAAAGGCGTGGCTTTTTTCATGGTCACATATGGCTACCAGAGTTTCATTGTTCAAATGCTAATCTGCAGTGCTCCAGGTTAGCCTCAGCCCCCTCAACGCACACACACACACAAACACACACTGGCTTTTGTAAAGGAGTGTGAGTTTGGTTGGTGTGTGTAGACGATACGTTAAACAGCTCAATCAGCAAGTCAATGTGCAGAGATTAAGTCATCTACATCAGTGTCTTAATTTTTTACATGGCTGTTAGTGGGGAACTGACACTCTTAGCTTTGTGTTAATTATGCATTATTTATGTAAATTAAGGGTGCATATATTAGCATAAATACTTCATAAAGTTGAAGTATTTGAAGTAATTATTTGCTGTAAAGGCATTTTAAGTACGTGTGAGTGGGTATTTGTCTAAGGCTGTGAATGTGGAAGGACAGGTTCTGTGTCCTCTGCTGGTACATGTCCCAGCTGAGCAGCTTAGAGTTTATTAAACCTCTCTATATTAGTGGGGGTAAAAATGCTTATCAGCATTGGTTGCTGGATGTATACATCTACGTGGCCTTTAGTTTGGCCTTTAGAACAGTGAGCAACAGTTCATGTAAATACGTGTGATTATAGGCAGCCTTTGAATGGTAAACGGATGTGTTTGATGCCAGGACTTCGGCGTATCTAATTAGAGACTCACTTTCTGCACTGGTTTGAAAAGCATAGAGAAAGAAACAGAGTTTTGTCATTTTAATGGCCAGCCCAGGGGTCAGAAGTTTTGCTTCCTGTCTCTGCGGGTCAAATTATGCTGCACGGCTGTCTGAATGAGCCTGCCCCATCCTGACATTGCCATAAATCCTACAAATACACAGAGAGAGAGAGAGAGAGAGAGAAAGCGTGAGAGAGATGAACTTTCTGCTGCCCTTTGCGTTGCCATTTATTCCTTTCACCTGCCCTCCATCTCTCTATTTTTCTCATGCTCTCTTACTCACTCTATCTCTGTCACCCTCTTTCTGTTCTGTGTCTCTGCTGTTCCCAGGCGGTCCTGTGTCTCCCCTGTGCATCTCTTACTGCAGCGTGACTTCATCTCTCTAGAGCTACCATGATGCTATCTCCTTCTCTTGTTCTCTCTGTACCGTACTTTCTCTTCTGATTTACTGTTACACGAACAGCTGAGAATTCCTTAATCTTTTTTCCCCAACCAGGCACTGAGTTGAATGTAAACTCACATGATACCAACAGTCCAACCCTCCATCCTCCTCCTCCGACCCCCAACACACACTCAACCCTGCTCTTTCACACACTCATCCTCTGATGCCGCATGTCCATCAGCAGGCCCTTAAGAGTCATTGACTCAGAGCGAGGGAGGGAGGAGAGGAACGACAGAGAGGAGGGGTGCTGGGGGCACCATAAATGCTTGCCAACTTTCTAGGGCATGTGTGAATATATGTGTATAGCCCGGTTGGTGTTACCATGCAACTGTTCAAAAACACAGCCCATAATATTTACACAGTTACATTTTTTTTCCCACTCTGAACTTCAGCATGCAGAGAGAGAGAGAGAGAGAGAGAGAGAGAGAGAACGAGAGACAAAGAGAGAAAGGGAGAGAGAGAGAAAGAGAGAGGTGTTCATATGTATGGTCTCTGAGAAGATTATGAATGGGTGGTAAGCTCTAACGTGTGTGCGTGTGTATGTGTGTTTGTGTGTTTGTGTGTGTGTGTGTGTATGTCTATGTGTAAGTGTAAGGGTTAAGGGTTTGTGTAAACACTGAGAAATGCACTTTGTAATCTGTCGGCACCAAGTCTAGTGATGTTAAATGTTCCATGCGAGTGGTGCTGTTGACATGGCATTCAAGTGTTTGTGTGTGTGTGTGCGCACATGTGTGTGTGTGTGTGTGTGCTTCATTCTGTCAGAAGCAGGCTGTATGTACATTCTATATACGGCTTTACATCTTTCTCCTCTATGTCACTAGTTGAGGCATCTGCAATGGAGTTTGGTAATGGAGAGTGCTGTTCCGTCAGACAGAGGCAACTATACATGCGTAGTGCAGAACAAATATGGGACCATCACACACACTTACCAGCTTGATGTACTGGGTAAGTGTACAAACTCTTCCATTCTCAGTAGAGGACAAATTCTACAGGGAGCTTACAATCAAATATCAAACTACTGCACCATAATGATTGTAAAAATATTCTTTAGAATAAAGAGATTACTGAAGATGAATGACTGAACAAGTTGAACACATTTTTAAGTTGCATAGACTATAATATAAAACCTATGCAAATCTATGTAAAATTCAGATTATTTTAGGCATCAGTTCAGAATCTTTTAAGAGAATCGTGTGTATCTATGAACACTGTCGCTAATTCCCAGTAATATCCTCTGAACATATATTCACTCCTACCCTGCTTTTCCCATTCAGAGCGTTCTCCACACCGGCCCATCCTGCAGGCAGGTCTGCCGGCCAATCAGACGGTGGTGGTGGGCAGTGATGTAGAATTCCACTGTAAGGTGTACAGTGATGCACAGCCTCATATCCAATGGCTTAAACACATTGAGGTGAACGGCAGCCGCTTGGGCCCCAACGGAACACCCTACGTTACTGTTCTAAAGGTACAACCCTGCCCTCCCTGCTGAGCACACACACTACTGACCATCACACACTACTGACCATCACATGCTGCTGACAGTTACACAACTCACTAACACAATATTGACTTTCACACACTACTGACCATCACATATTACTGATTGACACACACTACTGACTATCACACAGTATTGGCTTTCACACACTACAGACCATCACACTCTACTGCCCATCACACAATACTGACCATCACACACTACTATCACACACACTACTGACTGTCACACAATACTGACCATCACACACTACTATCACACACACTACTGACTGTCACACAATACTGACCATCACACACTACTGACTATCAGAAAATACTGACTATTACACACTATTCACTATCACCCTATCACACACTACTATCACACAATACTGACACTCACACTACTGACTCACCCAACTGACTGCCACACACTACTATCACACAGTACTTACTATTACACCTTACTGACTCACACCCAACTGACTGCCACACACTACTATCACACACTACTTACTATTACACCTTACTGACTCACACCCAACTGACTGCCACACACTACTATCACACACTACTTACTATTACACCTTACTGACTCACACCCAACTGACTGCCACACACTACTATCACACACTACTTACTATTACACCTTACTGACTCACACACTACTGACTGTCACAGTCTGTTCTCAGAAAGCTAAGAACATCTGCCACACTTAAGGACATCTGATCAACATCTGGATGTACCACCATGCAACATGACTCCTGTTGAAAACCACACGTTTTAGTTCACAGGAGATGAAAAATGGTTAATAAAATGGTTAATCTTGTTAGCATGGCCACCATCGATGTGTTGTTTTTCTCCTTGTGCGTCTGACTGTGGTGTTTTTGAGTGCATTGTAAAACCAAATGATGTAATTGTTGAAAAGCTCAGGTGAACTGCTGTCTGGCTTTAGGTATGGGAAGAACCGAAAAGACTCAATTATGGTGCGGTAAAGCGTCTCACATGCCACCCATGTTAGCAACGTTGCATTCAGTAATGCCTGTGCCGCCTGCCTCAGAAGGGACAAGAGAAATAGGCTTCTCCCTCTCTCTTTCCTGCTCTCCTGCTATCCTCTTCTCTCTCTCTCTCTCTGTCTATCTCTTTTTCTCTCTCCTATTTGAGAACAAGTAGGGAAACGAGGTGGTGCACATCTGTTTTGGGCTAAGCAAACCGCCGTGCTGGCGTCGCGTGGGTAGACAGCCACTCTCCCCACTGCCCTGCTACCTCTGCAAAAGAGGAGGAGGAGGAGAAGAGAGGGAGCGAGAGATGAGGCACCCGAAAAAGCCATGGAAAAAATGAGCGCAGGAAGCAAGGGAAGGGCAGAGTCAGCAGGCAGAGGAGGGGAGAGCGACGGCTAGCCAGACCGCCGCTCTATTTTCGACTCCCACATAATTGAAACAGTATTTTACAGCGAGCTGCGCACCCGTTTTTCCCTTCCCCACAACCTCATCTGCATGCCCCGAAACCTCCTCTCCCTCCTCCCAACCAGCCCACAGCACAGAGCGACAGATCATGTGTGGCACATAGTCTGGGGAGAGAGGGAAAACCGAGAGAGAGAGACAGAGACAGATAACAAAGCATATGTGTAATTGAAGTGAAATAAACGGGTGAGAGCTATGTTTGGAAGAATGAGAGGGAAAGTGTTGATGCTGATTAGCACTTCGAGATGTGTATGAAACACAAAGGTAGTGTTTCTCTGTGCTGTTATTCGTGCACAGATCAAAGCTACGTATGCATTTTCCATGTGTTTCTATTTAACGTCAGCTTGATTTCTGTATCAGGTGCGATCTGTGACACTGAACTTTAAATGAAACGTGTATGAGAGGGAGAGAACACTGCAGCTCATTATATGTGTGTGCCCAGATGGTAACGAGTGTGCTGCTGTTCAATACGTATACATGCGTGTGTTTGTGTGTTTCTGCAGAATCTGACTAGTAAGGATAAGGAATATGTTAATAGGCTCACTCTGTTGAATGTGACAGAGGAGGATGCAGGCCAGTACTGGTGCACAGGCTCCAACTTTTTAGGCAAGTCTGAGATCCCTTTCTGGCTCACAGTGCGCCAACCAGGTAAACCCACTCCCCAAACACCTTGGAGTGACTGACCTCTGAACCGCCCAATCAGCTGCGCTTAATCACATTCTCCTTCTGGGTGGCGGTGGCTGAAGCTGACTTTTTAACATTTCTTACTCAGCTGTGTGAGTGTGTGTGTGTGTGTGTATGAGTGTTAATTTAATCTTCATTTCCTCATCTTTTTGATGCAATCGATGCAAAACACAACAAGGGCTATACTAATTTGAACCACATTCATTCATATTGAATTCCCATATCCTGCTGCCCACAATTGAACCTCTGCTCTTTTTGTGAGCCTTTCCACACACACACACACACACACATATATATACACACTTGGCAGCTCACTGTGATGAATGGATGGCAGTATTAACCATAGAAAGCTCAAAGAAGCTTTAAAGACAGTAATGACCACCTCACCATGGAGCAATTTCAGCTCACCCTAAATTAGAAACAGACCCAGCAATGAAACACACTGTTTTCAAGTGGAATGGTGGCACTAGGAGGTGGAGCTTCATTTATATTCTTCAAGGTCGTCTCTCTGACAACAGGGAAGCTTTTCTGGTGATGTGGTAGCTGGTGATGGGATAACTGCTTTTGCTAGGTGATGGGCTACGTTTCCTCCTCTTCCTTCTTTCTTGGGGTTTGTGGTTTATGAGTCTCTCTGTCTTTCTCTCCCTCTCCCTTCATCTCCCTCCTTCAGACTGCTGGCATTAACACTACGGATAAGGAGCTGGAGGTTCTGTTCCTGACCAACGTGTCCTTTGAGGATGCGGGCGAATACACATGTCTTGCGGGGAACTCTATAGGTTATGCCCATCACTCAGCTTGGCTTACCGTTCTACCAGGTACACGTTCTGTTCTTCTTCTGATCCCTCACTGCCTTCTTTGTGTCTTCTGGGCCTCTTCACTCTCCTCTTGGAGACTTTCTTTTGGTATTTGATTTCTCTACCGCTTTTTTGATGCGTTGTGACACCTTTTCACCTTTTATAAAGTGATAAATACATATACATGTGATATATGTCTACATTAGAGAGAGAGTGAGGGGGAAAGAGAGAGATAGTATTACATAATTACTATTATTGTTTTTCTCTTATTTCTTAAATGTTAATATTATGCTAAATTGTCCACACAATAGTACACTTTTATTGAACACGTAGAAAGCTATTTGTTCCATTATTCCACTCTTATTGCCTCTGTGGGGTGTTGCAGTAAATGACAGCATCCATATATAGCTTCCACCCCAGCATTAACTCTCTCTCACACAAGCACACACACCTACCTTCTTTAATTAAAAAAGGTTCGGCTCATTTTTTATAGTCTGCTCTTGGGAGCTTGGGATGCCACATGAGTAGCGCAGTCCCCTGGGAGATGAGCATTATGGGATGTGTGTACCTGTAGGGGAGCATGACAGCTCAATAATTAGTTTGTATTAGTTTGTGAGACTGTAAGTTGTCTGTGGGCTTAATGGCTCAGTTTTCCAAAGTAAAGATTATTGATAGATTTCATACACATTCTTTCAGCGGACACATTTTAAAACTTATATTCTATTACTGTTTTACAAACAGGGAGTCTTGTTTTAATTACTAGGGAAGATCTCTCACAGATTACAGTATAACATTTGTCTCATTACACCGTGTCAAACGAATCTTTTTTGTCTTGTGTCAGCTGTAGAGATGGAGAAAGAGGACGACTACGCCGACTTCCTAATCTATGGAACGGGCTGCGTGCTTTTTATCCTTACAGTGATCATCATAATCCTCTGCCGCATGCGTATGAACACGCAAAAGACGCTTCCCACACCTCCTGTACAAAAGCTCTCCAAATTCCCTCTCAAGAGACAGGTAACAGAAAGTAGATACAAGATTTGATCAGTTTATCTCTTTAATGCTCTCTTTCTTTCATTTCTTTCATATTTTCATTTAGCTTTAATCAAATGATGTACTCTTTCCCTGTCACTGCATTATCGTAAATATTTCACTATAGATGCTTTCTGAAATTTATGCGGCGTTTTAAGTATGAAGCATGTACATGTGCACATGTGTGTGTTTGCTTGTCCGTGGGAGAGTGAGAGAGTGGGAGTTTGTCATAGCTGTAGTGTAGCTGAAGATTATTCATATTCTCCCATGACTGCCAGTATGTGGATCGTATTTCACCTTCAGTGCAACCCAGTCTCTCTCAGTTGTTTTAAAGATTTTAAACGGCAGCAGCTGCAAATGAAAACACACACAGAGTCTCTCCTCCTTTCTCCCAGTCATTCCTCACACGCTCTCCCTCTACTGATGGTTAGAATAGAGTAATTGTACAGACAGATACCATTGCCGACTTCACTTGGAACCAAGGCAGCGATAAATGGAAACTGTATTCAGTAATTCTGTAATCTGTCTCTACAGCGGTTCACATTTTTATTTGTACTGAACATACCTGAACAAGGTATTCTGTGTTCTTCATGGCTTGGTACACGTGTTTAAGGAGCATGTAGAGAGTGAAAACAGACTGTCTGGGGATGCCCAAAACGTCTTTGAAAAACATTGCCCTAGTCATTGTCTTATTCATCTGGGAATTAAGTCATGTACCTTAGAGAAATATATTTAGATGCATTGCAGCTCTTTCTTAAAAAGCTGATGCCCATTGATGCACAAAACCGAATAATCAGTCGGTTAAATAGGTTTTATTGAAAAAAATGCAAACAGTATGAAACACTCCCGATGAAAAAAAGAAATCACTAAGTGTTTTTCATGATGGATGAAAATGATAATATTATGTTTTAAAAGCAGCAAATGGTCATACTGGAAAAAAAAGATTATAATGGAGGCTGTTGAAATGAAAAATCATGATGCATAAAGAATCGTTTTTGAATTGCATTGTGGCACACTGAATCAAAATCAGTTGGAATCGTGAGGTGCCTAGAGATGCTCTCCATTTGATCATTTCGTACACAGGTCGTGTGTTTGTGTGTGTGTGTGTGTGTGTGTGTGTGTGTGATCGCAATGAGCTTATCAGCTCCATGCTCATACTGTTTGTCAGATATTTCTCTGTGGAGTCTACTCCAAAAGCAATTCTGACAGCACTTAGATTGAATCATCATTGCCTGAGCTTTTCATGTTCGCACCGCTAACATTGATCTCACACGTGAACATGAAGCAAGAGGTGTGTGTGTGTGTGTGTGTGTGAGAGAGAGAGAGAGAGAGAGAGAGAGAGAGAAAAGAGGATGGATTTGGTAGCCGTGAAAAATACCCTAAATGTAAATCAGGAGGAGGAAATATCACTGAAATAGACCTCTTATTTTCAAATAGATATCCATCAACTTGAGGGGAGAGATATACAGCAGTCTGAGTGTGTGTGACAGAGAGCGCAATGAAAGTGGGGAGGACAGGAAGAGAGCCGATGGTTTCTTAGTCATTCCCTTAGGAGATGAGGTGACAAGTGTATGTGAGATTGTGTGCGTGTGTGACTGCGTAGCCCGGAAATTACGCTCATGTCTCTCTGTGGCTATCACGGCGTAGCTGGCAGCTGCAGTGTCTCCTTTTCTCTGTGCAGCATTGGCTGAAGAGCATGGACATTCACCATGTTTCTGTCTCTCACAGCTCAGAGAGAGACAAGTTCCATTCTTGTTCCAGCACACCACAGACTACACTTTTCATCTTTATCTCTACCTTGTTTCTATTACCCCACCTTATTTCTACGTGCTCTCTGCCTCTGTATTTTTTGTACTGATCGCTTGTCTCCCACTCTGACAGAGACGATAACATTCTATTCTACTTCTTCACTTAAGCAGGTGTCCTTGGACTCCAATTCCTCCATGAATTCTAACACCCCACTGGTCAGGATCGCCCGCCTGTCTTCCAGCGATGGACCAATGCTGCCCAATGTTTCAGAGCTAGAACTGCCCTCAGACCCCAAGTGGGAGTTTGCTCGCTCTAGGTGAGTTACCTGCCTAGAGAAACTGCCTATCAATATAGCTGAAGATCCAGAAAGGCAAAGAGCACCACATCTCAGTCTTACTAAATGAGTGCATTATTTCAGAAGCTTCCTGTGCATTAATCAGTTTTTTTAGTATGAAACCCTTGATTCAGCTGACTGTTTGGTTTTGTCTTTGTGTGTTGCTGTAGGTTAACACTAGGGAAAGCTCTTGGTGAAGGCTGCTTTGGGCAAGTTGTAATGGCTGAAGCCATCGGTGTTGATAAAGAGAAACCCAACAAGCCAATCACAGTGGCAGTCAAGATGCTCAAAGGTATGTGTGAAAGGGATTAAGTGCCAAAGAACTGCCTCATCATGTAATATAAATTTATATGGACAGATTATGCTAACATATTGCAGATCAGATCTTTTAAGTGTTTATAGATAAATGGTTTATGTTGTTTTGTCAGACGATGGCACTGACAAGGACCTGTCTGACCTGGTGTCTGAGATGGAGATGATGAAAATGATTGGCAAACACAAGAACATCATCAACTTGCTTGGGGCATGCACACAAGATGGTTAGTGCTCACAAAGATAACATGCACACACCATTAAATACATGTTTGTCTAAATCTACACGCGGATATTTGTAAAGCTGCTTTGTGACAATGTTCAGAGTTAAAAGCACTATATAACAAAATCAAGTTCAAGTTCAAGAAATTGAACCGAATCTTTTATGGCTGAAAAGTCTCAATGTGTATGTGTAGGTCCTCTCTATGTGTTGGTGGAATATGCCTCCAAAGGGAACCTGAGGGAGTATCTGCGTGCCCGGAGGCCTCCCGGTATGGACTACTCATTCGACACCTGTAAGATTCCAGACGAGACTCTCACCTTTAAGGACCTGGTGTCCTGTGCCTACCAGGTAGCCAGAGGCATGGAGTACCTGGCCTCCCAGAAGGTACCCTCAAATCTCACACTACTGACCTGATGTGTGTGAACACTGTAGGATATCACATCACATAGGACATCACATTTTATATTAGCTGTTTCCTCAATGCTTAGAAATTATATGTGTATGTATTATGGTGTAATGTAATGTGGAAAAAGCAAAATTCTCAGACTTTCTCCTGACCGGTACAAAAAACACTGACACTAGAGACTCCTTCGATAAATGTTAAATAAACATCTCCTTACAGAAAGCTTATATGAACAATTCATTGCTAAATAACAATACTTTTTAGAATCTATTTATTATTAGTCTAGATTATGTACAAGTCCCTGTGAATTAGCTGTTATTATAGAAATGGTTACATATTAGAATGAGTGCATTATTATAAACCTTCTGAACAATCATATTCGAGAATTCAACACCGCTGTGGTGTAAGAAATGAAACAGGGTTGAGTCTCAAAGGCCAGTGACATTATGCAATTTTGAACCCATACGGATTTGAAAGGACCACTGTGTCGGCAGATTTAAAATTTCACACCCTTTTGCGACTACTCCGCCACATCAGTGCAGATGTGTTCCTTTCTAGCCATGAAAATAGCACCTGGGCAAGAACGGGGAAAAATGGCATGCACTCAACTGAAAAGAGAGCTCTTACTGTTAGATAAATTTCTTTCACATGAATTGAATGATGTTTGTGGCAGACACATGATTAGTGGTGATCACCTCTCCTCTCTGTGTGTGTAGTGTATCCATAGAGACCTGGCGGCCAGGAACGTTCTGGTGACGGAGGATAATGTGATGAAAATTGCTGACTTTGGTCTGGCCAGAGACGTGCACAACATAGACTACTACAAAAAGACCACCAATGTGAGTCATTCCAGTTTCTCAAATGCTTGAACCAAATGGTTATGGGTGACTCAACTGTCGATATGTAGTTTGTTGCTGTTGGTGTAATTTGGCTTTGTTGGCAGTGCCAAATTTTTTATTCTGAAATGACAAATACTGATGACATTATTGTGTAAAAATGCATAAAATAAACCCGAAATATTGTGTTTCCATGAATATTACAACGATATCTTCTGGAAAACTGTCATGCCCAAGTGTCCAACTAAAAGAGGGTTGTCACTCTGTTGCATGGTGAACCATGTGGAGAAGTTCAGTAGAGGACACAGCTTAGAATCCAAGTGATCTAAGGGGTTTTAGCTTGTGGGAATGTTTAAATGTGCTCTGTGGCGGAATCGGCGTATTAGATGGGACAGTAGAGGATTAGAACAGCGCTGTGTTGATGTTAGCTGGGTATCTATGAGTCCTGCCGGCTCAGCTCATCTCTTGTTCTGATCTGCTGTGTATGCTTTCAGGGTCGTTTGCCTGTTAAATGGATGGCACCGGAGGCTCTGTTCGACCGGGTCTACACACACCAGAGCGACGTGTGAGTTGACAATGCCACGCATACCTGTTATTTTCCCCTTCACTACATCTTTTCTTCACAACATCCAGGATGCCAGTGTTTGAACACAATGACTGTATCTGTTAGCATCAAAAGCAGCTGAGCGTGTGTTTGCGTGTGTTTCTGTTATTCATCGATGCACACATCCCAACTTTGTTTTTAATGGTGTGTGTGTTCAAGATGAGAGCAGGTTCCTGTTAATCATCTGTTCGCACAGTCAGGCTTGATTGGTATGTCAGTGTAACACTGTAAACACTGTACAGTGATACAATAGTGGCTCCCACACACACACACACACACACACACACACGTGCACACACAGTGCAATATTTCCCAATGGAATGTAATCATTCTTACCTAAACTCAGACTGCTGTAGTGAAATCATATTATTAGCTCTAGGCGCTACAATACTGGAAAAAGAAGTGCTTTATTTTTGCATCTACTGTGTGTGTGTGTGCGTGTGTGTGTGTGTGTGCACACGCCGCCCATAAAATTGTTGCCTGCTGATGTGTGTGAATAAGATTTGAGTCTGACATAAAGTTAATGAATGGATACTGATGAGATGATGGGCCAATTATTCAGCATTCATAGAGATTCTTATGTTGTGTATGTGTGTGTGTGAGAGAGAGCAAGAGAGAGAGAGTTTAGCTAGCAAACGTGAACTGGCTCTTAGCTTCCCTTGTCTTTCAGCGTGGCTAATTTGATTAGCACTGCACAGTGGGGGTGTGGAAGAAATAGGGCCAAACAAAAGAACCCTGAGTTAACAGAACAGCTTGTGATAACACACAACACACACACACACAAACACTGCTTTAATGGACTTGCCTCTCTTATCACAGACACACATTATAAGCCTCACTGAGAACTGGCCTCTCACATCCGCCAACAACTGAACACCCCAGAGAGAGTGAGACACTAAGAAAGACACAGAGAGAGAGAGAGAGAGAGAGAGAGAGAGTGAGGGAGATTTTTACAGATTTTCTCTAGTGTTCTGTGGTGTTTCCACATCTTCTTATCCATATGAGATGATACATTCAACAGTTTTATGTAACAATCTACAACCAGAGTCATAAAAAGTGGCCCCAGTAGTCATCCAGATACTCAAGTCGTACAGTGAGCCATCATCCTCTGCCCAAAATGCCCTTGTGGCTCTGTCCACTTGTCCACCCACAGCTACTCTCTTTCTGATTGCCTTTTTCTCAGTCTATATTCACCTTTGGCTTTTGTGCTCTTGCAGCTGGTCGTACGGAGTGTTGCTATGGGAGATCTTCACTCTAGGAGGATCTCCATACCCCGGCATCCCTGTCGAGGAGCTCTTCAAGCTGCTCAAGGAGGGCCATCGAATGGACAAACCTGCCAACTGCACTCATGAACTGTATGTCACTGACACACTCACCTCAGCACAAAACCTCCAATACATTTAATCCTGTGTCTCTTCATTCTGCAGCAAACATTTAATAATGTGTCTCATATAATAGTGAATACTGTTCATCAGTTTAGTGTTCGTGTGTGCAAGTATAATTCTATATACCTGCGATGTTAATGTAGGGATTTCTAACATTTTTTGTTAGATGAATCCTTCAGTCAACAAATATTTGCCTTAAATAATCATTGAGATTTTAACTAAGGAATACAACATGGGACATGCTGTTATTGGAAAACAGTCCTCGACAGGGTGGTTTGTTGCCCCAGTGTTTTATTCTTTACTTTGCCAGCAATTACAATTTTTCATAAGTCACAGAATGACACGTCGTTCATTTTATCCAGTTATGGTTACATTTATTGTTGTCTGTGAGACAAATTATAGCAGCAATACAATAGTCATTCTCTCACCAGCCTTAATAAGTTAATAAGACAAACAGTTGTTTGTCTTGTTGCCAAGAAACCGCAAAGCAGAAAGTCCTCTGTCCTGAAGACTCTCCCATGGTGGAAAACTTCAGACTGTAACAAAGCACTGACGCTGGAGACTCCTTAAAAAAATAAACTAAATGTCTCCTTGCAAAAAGCTTCACCATGGCAACAGCTGTATGTTTTTACTTTATTAATTAACAACAATCAGTTGTCTTAGATTATGTGGCCAGACAAGAGTCTTTGAATTAACTGTCACCATAGAAACAATAAGATATTATCATGTGTGCAATAAAATTAACCTTGCATCAGAGGCGAGCAGTTATAGGAAATTAATCCACACTTCTGACCAGGGCGATTCCTTCTAACCAATGAGATTCCAGAATTCGACAAAGAAAGAAATGTAAAGAAACATGGTAAAGCATACAGAAAAATGTATTAGTCATTTACTGTCTCACTCAAATGGCTTCTTTTTGTAAAAATAAGTGGTTCTCTTTAGCGAGAACCATTCTTTAGCGAATGCTAGCATTTAGCTAATTATCAAACTCCTATCTAAGCCAGTGGTTCCCAACCTTTTGTATATGAAGCCTCAACTCTTATGTTTCAGAAAACTGGAGAACCACTGATCTAAGCTATCTAAGCTAAACAATAATTACAAAATAATGACAAAACAATTCTGACACTATGTTCAAATTCACTACACATACAGTACATTCAAACTCACAGTAAAGTGTTACATGTTGATTGTTTAAATTGAATTTGCCATTGACATTTCAATCACATTGTCACAACACCCCCCCCCCTTTAAAAACCCAGCATTGAATAAATTTATTGCTAGTACTATCTACATTGATGTACAGATGAAATACGCTATGACAATAATATAATATGAATTTATTTTCTAGAAAAAAAGGTGAAAAGGTGGTACAATGAATGATACTTATGTCCTACTTTTAGGTATATGATCATGCGTGAGTGCTGGCATGCTGTTCCGTCTCAGAGACCCACATTCAGACAGCTGGTGGAGGATCACGACAGGGTTCTCTCAATGACATCAACTGATGTAAGAGCGTCCACATATTCTCTCTCCATCTCTCCTTCATTCTCCCGCTATTATATTACTACTCACTGCCTCAGAGATATACTCAGCTGTTATGTATTAAGAGAAAACCCAGCATTTGCGTGTGCTTGTGTGTGTGTGTGTGTGTGTGTGTGTGTGTGTGATGTCTGCAGGAGTATTTGGATCTCTCCGTACCGTTTGAGCAGTACTCTCCCACCTGTCCAGACTCCAACAGCACCTGCTCCTCCGGAGATGACTCTGTGTTTGCTCATGATCCCCTGCCTGACGAGCCATGCCTCCCTAAACACCACCACAGCAATGGTATCATACGGACATAGAGGCTTGAAACACAACAGCAGCAGCATTATACGGGTGTAAACAGCTTAAACACGACAGCGGACTTCAACACCCTGAAATTCATCATAATAACGGCATTATGAGAACATAAACACCCTTAAGAGGAAGTCGGAGCGGGCTCAGGGGCCAAAGACAGGTCACCCTTCAATCCCCTGATAAACATCCAGATAGGAGGAGGCTCAGTGCTGCACAGCACGACTCCAGTTCTCCAGCTACATCGAACTAATCCGCTCGGATTTCGAGTGGGACAGAAAGCTGCGTGTACACAACATCAAGGCTACCATCACCACGTTTCCTCTTCCTCATGCCCTTCTTCCGTTTATAAGCTGACATTCTGCTTTTTTGAAAATCATGCTTTTTTAAAGAGAATTCCTATTTTTCTACTCTGCCAGTTTATTTTTCCTTTAATGCTTGGCATTTTGAAGGGTGAAACCATTCCGTGCCTATCGAACAAACACAGAACCAGTGGAACAGTGGGGACTTACTTACTTACTTACATGTTAGAGTGACACCCCAAGTGTCATTCCATGTAGGACAACTTGGAGCTGATGGGAAGATATTTGATTTGCGTGAGAATCAAACTTAAACCATTGCTTTCAAACATATGGCCAGTTTCGTTTTTTGACTATTACTTCTTTTTTTTTTTTTTCACGAGAACTTCTGACATGCCAATCTTTTAAAGGAGAAGATTCCCAGATGTGAGATTTGATTTGAGGAAATATAATTGTGCGTTTTGTATGTATCTAAATTTTCTATTGTAAATATATAGATATAAATATGTATCATATTGCAGTCCACAGCAGTGTATGTAAGAGAAAAGAATTGATTTAAAAAAAAAAAATAGTTTAAAAACAATGCATTGCAAATGAGCATACATTGTTGAGGTCATGTAAACATTTAATCTTAAAAAGCTGAAAGTTTTATTTGAATTAACATGTATATTTGTAAAGCTATTTATAGACTTAACATAATGATTTTAAGGTCTAAAATTATAGTCTAGGGTTTTGGTACTGTAAACAAAGGGGTTTTTTTTTGTTGAGTTTAATTTTGTAAGTTATTTACAACAGAGGTACAGCATTTTCTCAGCCAGTGGAATTGTTTATTGTGGCTTTTTCTTTATTTTCTTTTGTGTTCCATCTCTTTGTTTACAGTGGCAAGAATGTATAAATACTATTGGCAATATAATTACCAGCATAATGCCATGAACCAGAAGTTAAGTTCTGAGATGAAATGAGAGTGCCACATGTTTTACACTATGATGACTGTGACCTCAGTGTTAATATCAGTGGAATACCGGGACCACACGTGATTTTTCTCTGGAGAAGAAATTGTCAAACTTCTGAGAACTAAAGAATTCAGCACTTGCCAGAGTTAATTTAAAAAAAATAAAAACTATAAACTAATATTGTATATAAATGTCTACAATTTCCCTACAACTACCTTTGCCTTCTCAGCCCTAAAAAGTAACCAACAGTAGCCACAGTGATTTAAATTTTTTTCCAACACAAGTAAAGTATTACAGAAAACAAGTTTTACAGAAGAGACAGCCTTCTCAGAGAATGAAGACTGTGGTCCTGTATGTCGCTCTTTGATATGAAGGAATGTCTTGTGGTTAAAACCCAGATGGCATCAATTAAGATAGTAGAAACTATATGGTCAAACCATTTTATAAAAGTGTGTTTTATGATTGCTTTTTCATTTATGCTAAAAGAAAAGTGTGAAATACTGCGAGGTATCTTCCATCACTATATTTGTACAAAGTGCCAAAATCTTCCATCTGCCAAACTTTTCTGTTCTAAGTCCAGATTCTTTCTTCCTCTTCGATCTGAGAGTGTGTTGCTGATATGTGATTGTCTCTTGCTTTGTGAGTCAAACAATGCATTGTGGGAAGGTTTGGTTGTGTCTCAGGGTGTCCTTAGACAATTGTGCATGTACAGATAACTGGCAATAATGTATAAAGGGACAAAGGAAGAGACAAGGTGATGCACTTGCTGCTAAAACAAACGAAAAAAAATGTAGATTTAATATCTGAGGAGTGTAAAGCTCTTTTTCTGTCCTGTCAAACTTATTATGATCGGCCCATTTTCTATTCATCAAGTGCCTGGCCCAAAGGGAGGGTTTGGTGTTTTGCTAGAGGTTTTGAATGTGCAGCCACAGCAGCAGAGACATAAGCAGGGTGTTTCTTTAAACAAATTTTGTAAAGCACTTCTTTACTGTTGTTGTTGGATTACAGCACCCAAGACGTTCACTGGGAAAGTTCCATCGCTTCTTCTTCCAATGGAGAGAGGCCATTGTCCCAGAAAGAGAGCGCTCATTGTTTATTTGGTATTTACTTATTGAAACACGCTCTTTCTCCTGAATGGCCCTCCTCTGTATGACCTTTAACCTCTGGTTCACCTGCAAAAATCCCCCTATACTCTACTACTGAAGGCCCTGCACCCCACCAGCACTGTGATGCTGGTCCTTTCCCCACAAATATTTATTGTATTTATAATTTAGTTTGTTTAGATGTGCATACAGTGGTGTTGGTTTCATGACACTTTTGTAATCTAAGATGGAGGTAGTACCAAGACGTGTTTTGGGGTTGAAGAGGGTTCAATTCCAATGAAAATGTTTACATTCTCTTCCAGACATCATGCTTTTCCTGCCGCTTTTGAACTGGCTGGAATGATTAGCAATATGGTCTAATGACCACACTATTATTCATTCGACTTTAATGTGTCTTTTCTTTTAGCTCTATTCAGCTCTTATTAGAAGATATTACAGTTAAATTACAGTTTTAATTTGCAGAATATTACCATGCATTGAGTAGATTTGATATAGGTTGATGATTTTAACTAGGAGTGAAAGTGATCTTTGCAGTATTTTCTCACAAAGGAAGTTGGTCCAACAATGCATTCCATGTAGACTTTTTGGAGGAAATAAAGTTTGCTGAATTAAAGTAGCAATTCATTCAGCCTCATTCTGTTTCTCTCACCTTCTAACATAGAGACATGTGCAAACAAAGTTTACTAATGATTTTACATGAATACCTTTTATTTTTTCATCCATGTCCCTACTCTCAGAGCATTCCACTGTATTTCTGTTTCACCCACAGCAGTGAACTTACAGCTCCGTACTCACATTGCTGTTAATTAAAAAGGTTTTCAATAAACACACTACATAAAAATGGTGATATTTTATTCTGTGCACCATGGTATTACTGCTTTTACCTTCCCTTTGTTTTCTACTTGGATTAATTTCTTGAACTGTTTTCTTGCAGTAGATTGAAAAAAAAAGGTTTTTCCACTTTGTCATTTTAGCCTTTGAGTCTGATTTAAAATTGTATATATATATATATATATATATATATATATATATATATATATATATATATATATATATATATATATATATATATGTATATAAAATTCAATATATATAATATGTACTGCTTACACTATATGGGCAAAAGTTTGTGGACACCCATATATGGTTCTTCCCCAAACTGTTGCTACAAAGCTGGAACTACACAATTGCATAGGAGGTCTCTGTATGTTGTAGCATTAGAATTTCCCTTCGTTGGAAATAAGATGCCCAAACATGGTCCAGCATGACAGTGCCCCTGTGCAAAAAGCGAGCTCCATGAAGACATGGTCTGCCAAGTTTGGAGTGGAAGAACTCGAGTGTCCTGTGCAAAGCCCTGACCTCAACCCCACTGAACACCTTTCGGATAAATTGGAATACAGAATGCTCTTGTTCCTGAATGAGCACAAATCCCTGCAGCAACACTCCAAAATCTAGTGGAAAGCCTTCTCAGAAGAGTGGAGGTGTGTGTGTGTGTATATATATATATATATATATATATATATATATATACACATACATACATACACATATACATATATGTATATGTATATATATTTCCCCTCATGAAACCATCTCAAATAGCCAGCCCTGTGTGCCCTGGGCCTAAGGAATCCACTTTCAGTAACTGCTTATCCTGGTCGGGGTGGTGGTAGATCCAGAGCCTATCCCTGGAACACTGAGCATGAGGTCCCAGTCTATCTAATGGCACCATAGCACACACTGACACATTCATTAATACCTAGGGGCAACGTAGCATAGCTGATCCATCTACTGGCATTTAGGTAGGAGGAAACACATGGACACAGGAAGAAAATGCACAGAGACTCAGTATGTACAGTAACCCAGGCTCAGGATCAAACCGGGGACCCTGGATCTGTGAGGCAACAGCTCTACTGGCAACTGGATCAACTCATTTCATTAAAATTTGTTGGTCCTAGGCCTGGGCATTATGCATTTACAGTTAAGTAGATAATAATTCACTTTGCACAAAAAGAATGTCAAAGCAAAAATCAAAAGCAAAAAAAAAAAAAAAAGTTGTAGGTAAGAAGACAGAGGTGTGTGTGTGTGTGTGTGTGTGTGTGTGTGTGTGTGTGTGTGTGTGTTGAAGTCCTGCAGGCTCCCTGGGGTCTAAAGTCTCAAATATTGTCAGAAGAGTAACATACTGTACTTCCAGAGTGCTGAAGACTCTCATTCATTGTGTGTGTGTGTGTGTGTGTGTGTGTCAAAGAGTCTCTTTCACAAAAGTATTTGCAGTTAAATGAATGTTTCTTTTGCAGAGCTGTTTGCCAAACTCTTTCTCAGTCCTTCATGTAGGTCACTTTACCATCAGCATGCTGAGTGTAAAGAATAAATCTAGCCTCAGGTTGAGTTTGTTATGATCATATGAATCGCTAAACTAAACCCTGATACTGATCTTAACAAGTGTATCACCTGTAGCTGATCTGAAGTTAGTACAGTCTGAGTCCTCATGAAGCTTTACCGCTGATTGGCACCACTAAACTGAGACTTAGACAGTACAACTGTGTAAGTGTGAAAAAAGAAAAATCAGTCAAATCAAAGCTCAGAGATCTCTTGCCTGACTTCATCTACATTTGTTAACTACAACAAAATCTCTAATATGGCAATTAAAAAAAACACAGAAAAACTGTAACAACACTCTGAGTATCATCATCAACTCTTGGACCTTCATAGCAGGAGCTTTTTTTAATGAATGTCGCATATATGCATTTAAAATAACCAGAGTTGTATTAACACCACATGAGTGTGTAAAGTGAATGGAACGCACTAAATGAATGTTGTGGTGGTAACAGCTGAAGCTGGTGTAGATGCCACGATAAAACCAGGTGTGTGTTTATGTTTAGGCTTTTTAGTAGAAGTACCAACCACTGCATCACTGTGGTCAGTTGCTAATCTGTTTTGCAGTATTTCTATTCTGGCCTGTGGATTCCATAGGGGTTGTCTTTTGTGTGTGTGTGTGTGTGTGTGTGCACCATGGGTTTTTCTGTAGTCTTTGCTGGTTTGTGTCCTCAGCTAACATATTTGAATATTTTTCTGACCAGAGAAACGGACCATAACGGCCCACTGCATAAACAAACCTAAAAACAGAGATAACTCATTGCCTGTGTGTGTGTGTGTGTGTGTGTGTGTAGGTGTAGGTGTGTGTGTGTATACCGTATGTGCTGGACTCATGTCTTGCCAGGCTTCTCTGTAATTTTCTTGGTTAACTGTGTAGTGCACAGTGGTCTGGAGTGCACACACACACATTTATCTGGGGTTTGCAGTAACAGGCTGAAACTAGGAGGCCTGAGCATAATTAATAGTTTCGGTGTGGTTACACGGAGAGCAGGATCACAGTATTTATTTTTTACTAAATTTAATAAAGTAAAAACACGGTACTTCAGCGGTATGTTTGTGTGTGCGAGTGTGTGTGTGTGTGTGTGTGTGTGTGTGTGTGCGAGTTTGGCTGGAGCTAGGCCCTGACCAGACAGGCTGTTTACCGTTAGTCTGTGGCGTTTGACGGCACTCCAGCGACATTTTTCAGCCCTATTAAAAAGCCGACAGCAGACACCAACGCTTATGACGCAGAGAGGAAAAGCAGGATGGGGGGAGGAGGGGGAGTGAAAAATGACAAGAAAGTGAGAGGGAGAGGCTGCAAAAGGAGCAATGTGTCAAACATAACGTCAGTCTGGAGTCCTGTGCAGAGCCTTGGCTCTTTCTTGGAGCGCTTGGGTGAGGATGGGGGACTCCCCACCTTGCTGAGAGCAGTGTATGTGTGTGTGTGTGTGTGTTTACTGGGACTACAAGTGATGACTTTCAGAAATGCTGCCGCACAGAGCCTTCCAGCTCGGCAGAATGTGAACTCTGTGTCCTGGACTTCAGGAGATGAGTATGACTGTTCCACATAAGCCTGGAAGAATTATGCGAGTGTTTAGTAGAGCGGTTCAGCAGTTTAAGGCTGTGTGTGTGTGTTTGTGTGTGTGTGTGTGTACATTGTGGTTGTGTGCTTTTAAAGGACCCTATAGTTTGAATTGGAAGGATATATGCTGATTATTCCCATTTTTATATGACAATTGAGGGTTTTGTGGTTTTATTGGAGGCTCCAAGAGCCAGTGAAGCTTGACCCCGACCCAGACCGAGCTCAAACTAAACCTCCCACTTCGCTTCACAAAAACACATACACACTGGCTCTTTCTTAGATATTGTAATACATAATCATAACAAAAACAGCAAAATGTTTATTAAAGTCACATAAGTAAATCATGATGTGATCAAAGAAATGAAATGGCTCCATGCTTTCAAACTGTGGTATATGGTTAAGTGCTGTATATGCCAATGTGTCCTTGTGTTCATGGTGTGTGTGTGTGTGTGTGTGTGTATGAGTGTGTGTGAGAATGGTCTTCTCCTGTAACTGGACCTTGGAATGTTTTCAGAATAACTATGCCAAATCAGCAATTAGTGTGTGGGACAACCGTGAAGAAGAGTGAGGATCAGGGACAGGTGTCCACAAGACACACACATGTGCGTGCGCGCACACACACACACACACACACACACACACACACACAAAAGGAAAGAAAGCAGAGAAACAATCATCGCGGAGGAGAGTAGGTTTGCATGCTGAAAATGTCAGCTATGTGGAATAACTAGCTAAGAGTCATGCCACACATCAGGCTATCAGCACAGCACAACAATTATCTAAATGTCTGACTCGAAGGCTAAAAGCTTCTCCACCTCTCTGTGTGTATACAGCCAAGCAGCTAACCTTTAGAGAGAGGGGGGGAGGGCAGGGGTGCTGGAGAGAGTTTTGGTCCATGCCTGTCTTCAGACTGTTTAGACATTCTCCTGACTCAAGCATTCACTTTGTGGAATAAATAGTAAGCTTGTGGGGGGTCTGAAATAGCTACTCATGTGTCTTTTCAACAAAAAAGAGCAGTTGGTAAGATGTAGCAAAGCTCTCAATAAGAATGAAAAGTGAAAAGTAAAGTCAATGAGTGACTTTGTACTTATTGTTAATTTGGGATACAACTACACAAAATTTTTAAAAATATTTCTTTAAAAATAAATTGCATTTTATAGTTATATTTTGTGGTTGCACACGCATTCAGTGTTTGGCAATCCACTTTATAAATGTAGTCTAATCTAGAGCTCAGCTAAAGTTATCCGTAGCATTAACCTCAACATAGTTTTAAAATATTTTTCTAAAAGATCTGTCTATAATTAATTAACTAATGGGGGTATGGTTCTGAGTGGCGCAACAGAAGAGTGTTTGGGGAGAAAATGATTGGATATGAATATGAATCACCCAAAATTCCATTTGCAATTTATAAAAAAAAAAAAAAAAAACAAAAAAAACATTGCACAACTATGCTAAAAATGCTGAATATGCTAGCTATGTAGGTCTAATAATGAATCCAGGCAGCTGGATTAAAGAATATTCCTCAATCTGATTTGTACATGAGTCTACTGACATCACCTATACACCAATACTCCTGCCTACCTCTGACTGGCCTGAAAAGAAAGTGTGAAACAAATTGTACATTTACCAGAAAATCTGTCTTCCTATTAGAAATAGTTAATAGAAATAATTAATTACTTTGACTTACAGTCAGTCCTGCAAGAAAAAAAAAAGCCCTGTTAGATTACTTGTTTAAACAATTAATAGCACTGAATATCTGCTCTTGGTTTGAGCCCTGGGTTTTGCCTGTGAAGACTGCATTTGTTTTTAAAAAGGATAAACAAACATGAAGACCAGAGAGCTGCCTATGGGAGAAAAGCAAGCCATTTTTAAGCTATTTTGAAAAAATAAATTGTACAAACCTTGGGCATAACCAATCTAACAATTTGGAATGTCCAGAAAAAGAAGGAAACTACTGGTGTACTAACAACCAAACACGGAACAGGTCGGCCAAGGAAAACAACAGCAGTTGATAACATTGTGACAGCTGTGGAAAAAAACCTCCAAAACAGTCAGTGACATCACCAAAAACCTCCACAGGGCAGGGGTGAAGGTATCTCAGATATTTGAAGAAGACTTTGAGAGTAGAAATGTAGAGGCCATACCACAAGATGCAAACCACTCATCAGCAGTAAGAATCAGAAGGCCAAATTGGAATGCACAAAAAAAATACAGAGGCGAGTTTACAAAAGAGAATACAAAAGTTCTGGAACCAAGATTAACTTCTACCAAAGTCATAGAAAGGCCAAAGTGTGGAGAAAGAAAGGATCCGCTCATGATCCAAAACAAATGAGCTCATCGGTCAAGCACGATGGAGGTAGTGCCATGTCTTAGGCTTGCATGCCTGCTTCTAGAACGGGCTCACTAATCTTTATTGATGATGTAACTCATGATGGTAGCAGCAGAAAGAATTCAGAAGTCTACAGAAACATTCAGTCCAATCGAATTGGGAGGAACTTCATCATGCAGCAAGACAATGACCCAAAACACACTGCCAACCCAACAAAGGACTTCATCAGGGGAAAAAAGTGGAAGGTTTTAGACTGGCCAAGTCAATCACCAGACCTTAACCCAACTGAGCCTGCATTTCATCTCCTGAAGAGGAGACTGAAGGGAGAAACTCCCAACAACTGAAAGAAGTTGAGGTACAAGCTTGGAAAAGCATCACAAAAGAAGACTACAACAGTTTGGTGACATCAGTGGGTCTCTGGATTGGTGCAGTTATCGCAAAAGGTGTGCAACCAAATACTGTGTTATTTACTTTAATATACTTTAAGACTATCTGTTCCATGTTGTAAGTTGTTTAACACATTTAAATGGAGGAAATTAAAGTGGAAATCCTTATATATTGTCTAATATTCATCTTTTGATCTCAAACCCAAATGTCTTAAGTGTATAGCAAAAACAAAAGAATTGGTCTTGCCGTTCCAATACTTTCAGAGGGGACTGTAGACCAAAACAATATCATATCATATCATAGCATTCTACCTGGAGTAGTCCTCTAGAGGAGTGTGAAAGAGCAGTGCATTAGACTTCCTTCCTACTCCTGTGCATATCAATACACGCTTATACCAAAGATCTCTATAAAAATGAAACGATTAGGCATCTTTTCTGTTTGCTATTTGAATGATGAACAACACCACAACACAGTGATGTGCAGCAATCTCACTTCCAGCATGCAGATGTCCTTTGTTTCTGGTTTGACCTGTTAGTGTGCCATGTGTCTGTGAACTATTTCGTTCCCAGACCAAAGCAAATCATCAGCTGTATCAACCAAAACAGCACACAAACTTCAGACTGAGATGAAAGACGAAGAGATTAAATAGGAAGGCTAAGGAAGGCATGAAAAGATTGTAGATGTGAAGCTTCAGCAGGTGAAGCGCTTCAGTCTGGAAACATACTGGGCCATTCTACTGCAGTTTCCAATCAGTTGCAGCATTTGCGCTTATACCTAAAGTGTCTTAACATAGACATTTCAGTAGGTTCTCGCTATATACAATATTTAATCTATGAACTGAACTGGCCAAACTTAATGCTGTGTGTTTTAGTTCAGTGAGACGAGGAGAAATGGATTAATGGGCTCTCTGCTGTGAATGTTTGTGAGAAATAGGAAGAGATAATGGAAGGAACGAAGCTCCAAGAAGACAAGTAGCACTCTCATTAATAAAGAGGAATGTAGCCCACGGTATGTGTGTGTGGTGGTTTTTTTTTGTTGTTTTTTGGGTTTTTTTTTTAACAGCCATTCACCGTAAAAGGTAAAGACTTTGATTTGGTTAGTTCTCCAGTTCAGTGGCAGTTCGGTAGATAACAGGAACTATTCAAGCCCAGTTTGACTGGAAGGAATGCTGCTGTTTTTATTCCTGCTGGCAAATGGAGTGTGATTCAAAGAAAGTACTGTCGACTTATTTGCTGTGAAATTAGGAGTCATTATTACTGACAAGACTACTTCCACATGTGCAACCTGCCTCTCTTGCTGCCCAAGGAAAAGATGGAGACAGGTATCAAGCTGTTTGCCTTTGTGTATGTGAGCATGTTTTTGTTCCTGATGGGGACAAAATGTCCCCACAAGGATAGGAATATCTGACACTTTTGACCTTGTGGGGACCTTGGCTGGTCCCCACAAGGAAGACTGTCAAATGTTTGCTTTTGGTTAGTGAGGTGAAGGTTAAGTTTAGATTTAGGTGCATAAAATTAATTAGCCGTATCAATAATTATGCCAGTGGAAGGTCCTCACAAGGGGAGTGTATAAATGTATGTGTGTGTGTGTGTCTAGGTGGAAGAGCCAGAGGGAAATAAAGAGTGTAAAGCATCCTAACTGTCAGAAAAGATATGATAGATTACTGGAAAAAAGATCACATCTCCTGCAAGCAGGAAAGATCAGTGGGGATGGAATTTGTCAGCACACAGTGGATGTCGCACTATGCCGCTAGCACCCAAACACACCCAAACGCACACTCATACAAATCTACATTATCTATAAAGTCAAAATACGAGATTCTATCCATGCTATTATCCTTCATGTACAGGGACGCCGGAAGGCGTTTTTACATTGGGGTACTGGAATCTTAAGCACCATGCATGTGGTGTGAGCTATGACGTCACACCTGAACGATAGTCAAATAATTGCTCTTTTAACAGAGATGTGTGTTGATTACAATAATCATACTACAGTATGGTTGAACTGAATTCAGTGCAGCTGAATATTTATGACTGTAACATAAATTATTTATTTTAATCCCCTTGTTCTAATGTTATTGTTCATGTTATTGTTCCTTCTGCTGTGTCAGAATTTGTTCCCTGTTACATAATAGTACATTTTTTAGTCATTTGTGTCAGTAATTTGGAGTTGGCCAAAATCATTTCCTGGGATATTTCTGTGTACTATGCTCCATAGTGCACTGTAAATCCATTGTACAACTGATGTACACTGCTTCCACACTAAAGCAGAGCCATTTCTTTCAGCTTAAAATACTTGGATGGATAAGGGAGCCACTATGATCATACATAAATATATGAAGTAAATATATTTTAAGGAGCAATAAAGACAAATGTGTATATAATGCAGAAAATCTCTTTTAATAATTCTATATTTTGCAGTTTCTGTAGTGTTGTCTGTAGCATCTCTCTGACTATAGTGCTCTATAAATAGTGTATGAGTGAGTGAAGGAGAGTATTCAGACACAGCATAGATCATTATTTCAGTGCTGATGTTCACTCTGATGGCAGAACAAGCCTGTACTATTGCTTTTCAATCAATCCTCTCCAGACTTGGTGTATTGTGAACATTTTTTTTTTTTCGTTTGCTTTTCATTTGTTCTGGACAGTGTTAAGGGCATGGGAGGGGTGTGGGGGGTTGTGTGTGTGGGGTTTTGGGGTCCATGCTCACAGGGGTCCCTCTCCCTGACAACTGTTGTTGGGGCAGAGCTGGTCACTCAATAGAGTCCATTCAGTATGCGCTTCCTGCAGAACAGAACCAGGGAGACAGAGGGAGAGAAAGAGAGAGGACGAATACGAGGGAGGGAAAGAGAAGGAGGGAGGAAACAGTAAAAGTTTTTGCACCACTATTTCCTTCCTGTGTGTCTCTGTGCCAGCTGTCTTTAAAAATGAACGGCTGCACACAATGTGCTGGCCTCCCTTTCTCCGAATGCCATTCTCCCTGTGCCAAACCGGCCCAAGCGTGATCAATCAGCACATCTGGAACGAGCAAGCGCGCACACACACACACACACAGCACCTATAGATAAGTCTGGACACTCAGTGAAAAGAAAAAAAAAAGAGAAACAATTCATACCTGTTAATCCAGTTTTGTTCTTTTTCTTTCCAGTTTCTCTTTGTAATTCTAATTGTAAGGATGTGTGTGTATGAGAGAGAGAAAGAGAGCCTGCTACAAAGCTGATAACACACACAATGTTGGCGAAAGTGTTCCTCTATGAAGCTGCCAGATGAGTCTCTAACCGAAGGAAATTTATTTATGCATTTAGTACCTCAGGAGGAAGCACAATCTTCACACTGATTTATCAAAACGTTGAAACATCTGCGGTTTATGTGTCAGTGTTATCTAATATCATCTCCTATTATATCTGATACATGTGTATATGGGATTGAGCCAGAATGTATGTGTGCGTGTGTGTGTGTGTGTGTGTGTGTGTGTGTGTAGCTGCACGACTTGTTTTCAACCTTCCCAAGTTCTCCCACACCACCCCATTGCTACACTCCTTCCACTGGCTTTCTGTAGCTGCCTGGATCAGATGTATAACACTGATCCTTGCCTACAAAGCCAAAAATGGACCAGCACCCATCTACCTTCAAGCACTTGTCACACTCTGCACTGCACCACATTCCATCCCATCCCCTAGCACTGCTCAACTAGTTCCACCATCTCTCAGGGTACAAGGAAGGCATGCATCATGGCTCTTCTCTCTTCTGGCACTTAGGTGGTGGAATGAACTTCCCCTAGATGTCTGAACAGCTGAGGCCTACCTCTTAATGAAGTACTTATATTAGCACTTGTTATTTAATAATAAAAATATTGTGCTGTCTTGTGTATTTTTCATATTATACTACCTCCACAACATTGTGAACCACTATGAGCGTGAGGTGTGTGTGTGTGTGCGCGCGCACATTGTGGTTGTGTACTTTTAAAGGAACCTGTAGTTTGAATTGTAATTTAAACTTACATGTGGTCATTAAGCAATGTACTGTACATCCAGGTTAGAGGAGAAGCTTTATTAGCAGTCACACCCACTGCGCTGACACTAAAAAGGGACCAGAGCTATTTCAGGCAAGGCTCTCTCTGTTACCTTCCCATATACCTCCCACACCAGATGTGCTATCTTAATTACACTAATATAGCTACTATATCCACCAAGTATGCTCACATACTTCCTCTCTCTAATTCTCCCACACTCACACAAACATATTACTGAGGGGAAAAAAACAGACTAAACATTATTGCCAGGTTTGTAAATGGATTATGTGCAGAACAGCCCAGCATACAGAGAGAATAAAAAGAAAGCAAGAAAGAGAGAATGTTGCCTAGCAACCACACTAGCTTGGCAGGTGCCTCAGCTGGATGTTTTCAGAGTCCATCCACTCTTTTGCATCTGCTATGGCATGCCATATACAGACACACTGCTGTGGAGATGTGACCTCAGGACTAGAGAAGGTGTTAGCGCTGATAGGCTCTCAGAGCTGGACACAGACAGCCAAGATTTCCTATTAAGCCATAACTCACTCTTTAGATTTGCTTTCCCCAAACCGTCTTAGCTTGAAAAAAGATGTGTCAGTTTGGGAATGCTATCATTAAACAGAAAGGAAAATTAACCACAGTTTTGGTGTTAAAAAGCATGTTTTTTTTTTGCACAATGTAAAGCTATGGTTTGCAAACAGTAGTTATACCAGTTTATTACAGTATGTCTCTCTTATTTTTACTATTGCTATTACTATTACAGTTAATACACATGCTACAGTAAAGCCATAGTAGTGTCATGGTCTGGTGTATAACAGACAGTTTCATAGCAAAATTAATTAATTAATTAATTTCATAGTAATAGGAATCATAGATCAACACAGTTAACATAACTCACCATAGACAGACAACATGTTTTTAGACAGAAATTCTCCCTTCAACCCTTGAAAATTCCAGGACCTGCTATGACCATTTTCGTGTTAATCAGTAGGAGTTGTTGAATAATAAGCTTTAAGATTCATACCTGAAGAATCAGCAGATATAGGTTAATATAGATCATACGTTAGCACCATTAGGTACCAAGTAGTGAATTTTGTTTGTTTGTTTGTTTTTGTTAATTGATAAATGATGTGCCCACGAAAACATCTACATGATTATAAGTATGTATGTACTATATAAGTATGTATGTACTTTATGTATGTGCATAAAATGCATTAGTGATATTAATGTAAAATAAAGAAAGATCAATAAAATTCAGACAGATAAAAGGCCTGGGGGTCATTGTGCTTTCCTCTACACTGATACTTTCAAATCTTACCCTTTAATCATTCTCTCCCAAAGAGAAAAAAGGGAAAGACGGAAAGATGTCAGAAGGAAGATGGCATGGGAGTGTGTGTGTGTGTGTGTGTGTGTGTGTGTGTGTGTGTGTGTGTGCATATTAGTTACATTAGACTATTACTAGCTTCTGCCCTGAAACAATGAATAAAGCTGGAGGAGCACTTGAGGACGTCAAAGATCAAAGAGCACAGTGCAATCAAAGAGAATCACAGAGAACATGGGCCTGTTCGCTCACACACATGCATGCACACACACACACACACACACACACACACACACACACACACACACACATTTACTTTTATATCTTACTATCCTTGTGAGGACCTTCCATTCACATAATTATTCATGCAGCTAATTAATGCTATGCCTACAGTTAAATCTAACCCTGACCTAACCAAAAGGAAACCTTTTGGCTCTTTTGTTATTTTGTTCGTTTGTTTAAAAAATAAAGCATACAAATAGCTGTTTAGGATAGTTTTGATCTTGTGAGGACATTTGGCTGGTCCTTTCAAGGAAAATTGTCAAGTATTCCTATCCTTATGGGGACATTTGGTCCTATCCTTTGGGGACACATGCCCATTGCATTTCTGACATTAATCCATTCACCAATAATCCAACTTTTTACTCTTCCTCTCTCTATAGAGACTGATAAACTGAGGGACAGAATAGTGAAGTACTATAATTTACAGTAGTTTACTCCATTGGGAAATCAGTCCCAGCATTATTGACTCAGATTATTTGAGGTATGTTCCAGTACCACAAGGTTCAAGCCCTTTACTTATCATTAAATCGTTATTTCACAGTAATGATATATGTAAATGATGGGTAGATATAGGATAGGTAGATATAAGATGGGTAGATCCAGTTCTGTATTGCTCACTTACACCTTCTGATATTGCCACTGCACTTCTCTCATACCTCAACTCTGTCAAAGCGTCTGAACATAAAATGAAAAATGAACAGAAAATCCTGACAAGTGGATAAGACAGTTGTATATGATAAGGGTTAAAGGTCAACATACTCATACATATTTAAACTGAGAAAGTGAATTCTTACAGCATGCGTAAAGATAACACTGTCAGGAACACTGACTTTCATTAGCCTCTAAGGTCAGCATTTCCCCTGGATAAGCCTAATAATAGATAATAATAATAGTCAAATAGAATCACTCCAATTATCCTAAGCAGACAGAAGGATTATTGCTCTTTTAAAACTGTTTATGTGCGTTTTCATCAATATATTCTTTAGCGTAAAAAAGAATAAAGATTGCAAAAGTTGGGTTCTTTTAATATAAAGAAAAGAAGACAAATAGCTTCTAACTGTGTGTGTATCTAGGAATAAAAGCAAGTGTTTTTTTTCTTTTCCTTGTCTTCAAAAAGCTTGAAAATAGCCATGTTCTCTGCATTGTTTAACTGAAATGCAGTGCTGTCTTGAAAACATATCATTTTATTTATTTCATTGATTATTTATTAGCTATGCATCTTTTGAATCCGGAGCCAAACCTGGCAACACTGAGTGCAAGGAGGGAGAACTCACCCCACATGGGATGCCACTCCATCACAGGGCACTATTCACACATTCACACCTAGGGGTAATTTTTCATATCCAATCTGCATACCTGCAAGTTTTTGGACGGCAGGAGGAAACCGGAGACCCCTTTGGAAACCCAGAAATGGGGAGAACGTGTAAGACCTCCACACTAACATTGAGAACCAAGGACTCTAGAGCTGTGAGGCGACAATGCTACCCACTGTGTCATTGTGCCACGCAGTAACAATAATACTTTTAAGTAATCTGATTAGATGATGTCTGGTGTAGAAATTATGTATACAAGCTGAAATGCAAGTATTGAATGAAGGCTAGTCTAATTTTCAGGTCTCTCCTTCTAAATTCACTAGTTGTTTTTCTAATTACCGCTCCTCCGCTGAGATTTTGAGAGTCTAGGAGATTGGCTCTGATGGAAGTAAAGTGCTCGGTGGGACACTGCAGAGCTGGTCCAGCCTACACACCCTCACTCCTGCAGAGTCTGTTGTTTATTGGCTTTCATACCCGCCAAGTCTGATACAGCTACCCGCAACAACACGACCCAAATAAACAGAGAGAGAAAGACATCCCGCAGACGCAGAGAATGAGAAAGGGGAAGAGAACAGTTGGTGGAGAACAGCTATGAGAAATAAGAGAACTCTGCTGAAAAAGAGAGAGATGCCCATGAGGAGCGACCATTATGTAACTTAATCTTAGCACATTAGACCGAGGATGAGACCGGCATGTCTATAGGTTGGTGTGTGAGTAAATGTAATGTGTATGAGTGCGAGCAGCTGCTGCTCCAATCATACACAGAGATTGGCTCTTCTGACACTGCATTATTCAGCAGGAAGGAAAACTATTTCTCACCAGCAAAGTGAAGAATGACATCCTGTCTCTCTTTCTCTCATACTCACACAAACACCTGCTCTCACACACTTACACACATATAGAATTAAGTGTGTGTTATTTATGACAGCAAACTGAAGATATAAACGGAGACAGAGAGGGAAGTGAGTCAGTGAATGAGGCACTGTGACTGCTGAGAAGGAAAGCCTTGTCAAAACTGTGCGGGGACAAATATTTACTCTTCCTGTGCATTTATCGGAAAGACGCATTTGAACTCCATTACGACTGAGCCACGTCATGAAAGGAGTTTTCACACACCCACTCTAGCTGGTACACAGAAAGAGAGAGCAAAATAACCCACTTGAGGACTTCTGTAATTTTTACAGGACCTACAACGAGATGCACTGTGAAGAAAAAGCAAAGTTTCAGGCATAACCTGCCTTACCACTTAATACTGGTTGTCATTCTGTCACACATATTTAAAGTTGCATAAGACTATAACAGGTGGTTATAAGGGAACAGGTGGTGGGAATATGGAAGCGCACTACAGCAGAAGTGATTAACGAATACCACAGAAATGGAACAAGCAATAGTTCCGTTTTTGTGCTGGTCTTGAATCCCTGAATAAAAGCACAGCTCTGTTTTGCATAGAACAGAGCTGACGTGCATATGTATCGCATATGTATATAATTCACATGCTTCCTGAGACAGAGATATGGAGAGATAATCCACTTCTCAATGCTCAGCTGTGCACCCTAATGATATAACTAATAAGACAGCTGTCCAGTATCACTTCTCACTGCTGCATCCCAAAACCACGTGCAAATTTCTGAGAAACACTCAACAGAGTATACAATTTCAAACATTATGCAAACATTTCTAGTACCCAGTAAAAGGATTTATTTTTAGTCACTGGTTATTGCTTGACCATTTGAGCAACCTGAGCAAAGGTATCAACACTTGATTTGAATTCTTACACTCCAGTCATGTACCCAGGATCAATTTCAGGCTCCTTTGGGTGAAGGTGTAATCATCATAGATTTGTTTACACACAGACAAATTCCTTTCAAATGGCAGGACATTTCCATGATTTTATATATCACTTCTGCTTTGTCTGAAATCTTTGCAAAACAGAAGATAATTGCTACATCACTTTATTGTACTTATTAATGTTATTTAATTGACACTTACCGATTTTATTTGTGTTTCTTTACTTTGCTCAGTGGTTTGTTTGAAGCTTTTCAGTCAGACATGCTCACTTTAGGTTTGGGGTTGTAGTCAGTTGTGTTTAAAGACTTTTTTTTTTTTTTTTTTTTTTTGCTTCATTTAACTAGGAAAAAGACCATTCTGTTTCATATGCAGACACAAAATGCATTCCCTGCCATTGTAAAATGTGAAACAGTAACTAATATAACAATCACTTTGAAGCAATCCCCAAACTACCATGTTCAAGTGAACTAGAGTCTGCTTCCCTGGATTCAAAAACAGCTTTCCTACTTAAACAAATACACCAGACTCTTTCCACAAACAGACTTGTGTCCAGAAAAAAGAATGAAAACTAACTCAAGGGTCAATACCCTTGGAGGAAAATCTCCTTTACACTATTTCACAATCACATCCAAATCATTCAGTCCATCTCCAGTCCTGCCTATACACCAAACAAGCCAAAACTCACTGATCATTAGCAAGCCAAACACCAGCCTCAGGCTCCACTCTGCTTATGTGTTTGTGTGTTGTCTTATGTAAATAAAACCAAATTAGTTTACATTCTAATCTAAGAAGTGATAAAATCATTGTTGGAATAACAGACTTGCCAGAATTGCTTGGTGAGAGATTGGGGTTTCCCTCAACTGGGAATTGCTTGGCAGAGTGTGTTAAAGGATCACCAGAGAAGTGCATTTGTAGGAAGTTTTGGATTGAACATGGCAGAGAGACAGGGAGAAACACAGGGCTGGACAGTTGCAGTCAGAGGTTAAAAACAAATACCCTTGGGACACTTATTCAGATATCAATCCCCCTCCCTCCTTCTCTCCCCAGTTCTATGAAGCTGTCAGTCTCCTACAACTTGGCTTAGAGCAGGGCAGGAGAAACACCTATGAGTCAGTTTATCAACTAATTAAACTGGTGGATTCAGGTCTGGCTCCTGCTTGGCTGCAGCACATGGATCTTGCAAATAATAATACCTGGACAGCCCTGGCTTAGAGGATCGTCTACTCTTACTCTGAAATCACAAATACAACCAATGGACAATATATTTCTGAGCTGCGTGTGTCTGTGCGTGCACATGTCTTAGATTGAGTCCGCAGGCAAGGCTTCAATTTTTCTCAGACATGGGACAGAGGAATGATATAGCGAAAATTTGGGAAGGCAGTTTCGCATAATGGCGCTCTTCATGCTTTTCACACTGAGATAGCCTTCTGGAAAAAAAGAGCGAAGTGGAAAGGAGAAGTGAAGGGAAGCTTGGGGACAAAAGCAGTTAGTCTGGCCAGGCCAAAGAACATGGCCCACTGTGACCTCCTATTCATCTCCGTGACAGGATGGCAACACCCAGCTATGACCGAGATGGAGATGTCGACAAGAGCTGTCACTCTAAATCTCACTCGCTCTAACACACACCCACAGCCTTTTGCTGTTGACCTGCACATGCGCATGATTAAAATTACCTATTGCCATTCAGCCTCATTTTTGCCCTTTGTGACAGATGACACCCATGACACACATCACTTTCTGTTGAACCCCTTCTCACACACCCAAACATGCGCACACACACACACTTACATCTCAAAGGTTTAAACTCATTGTGTGATTAATGCACTGCTTTATCCTAGGAACTTGGCACAGCATAACACTCCTTTCATTTTCTACATCAGAAATTTATAAAGAGCGTAACAGTTTAGTTCTTTCTTTAGCCATTTTATTACCTTGAATTATGGACTTTAAAGGAATACATTAACAATTTACAACGTAATTTCCGTCTGCCGCATGGACAATTATCACAGACAATACTTGTCACATGTTTTGCTATACTGAGACACTTTCTTTATGATGGAAGCATACGCATGGACAATAAGTGACTACAAAACCTAATAGTCAAATTACAGCCATTATAATGCAACAATAATGGTCTTAGGATGACACAAACATTAGAGAAAGTCTTATCAATGCTGTTCTTATGTAGCCGTATACCACAGCACGGTTGAATGCTCGAATCTGATTGGTCAGAAAGTAAGTGTGCATTATTTTCGTATAACAGCACAAGTAGTTCCAGCTGTAACATGAACTATGGGTTAATATTAATGCGCTCGTTCAAATATATTATTGTTTCTTTAGCAACAGTCCATACACAATGTCTTGTACGGTGGATACGCCACATAATCTGAGACTAATACTAAACTGATTTTAAAATGGGTTGTTGTTTAATAAGGTAGTTCTTATAATCATTGATGAGGTGAAGTCTTTTGTTAGGAGATGTTTATTTAATATTTATGGGCAAAAAAACTGGAGCAATACAGTAAAAAGTAATTACAGTTACTTACTTTTTACTTTCAACTATATGTTAGTTACAACTATGTTAGTAAAGCATAACCACAAATTCTTTCCTCTGAGAAAACAGTCTCAACTCCAAAAAAAAAAATTCTGTTTAGAGCTTTAATTTACAGCTATTTACATTGTTGCATAAACATCTACTGGCCAACCATCAACTGCCCTTAGACTTCCATTGACAACTGATTTTCTTTTCTTTTCTCAGTACAGGAAAATATATAATTGTACTGTCCCAGCAACAATATGGCCAAAAAAAATGTAACACTTAAGTACTTCTATGAAGCAAAGTCATATTTAATGGTATGATATTTTCCATTGGATTTGAGACACAAAAAAAAGGATCATGCTTCAAGAATCAAGTTGATTGTTGGTCCTCTGAATTTCAGTGGAAATTAAAATGACATATAACCCCCCTAACCCACCACTACACACACACACACACACAATTACTGTGTCAGTCTAGGATCTGTCTGAACACCTCATGTGTGATGGCTGTCAAAAAACTCAAACTGACAAAGTATATGCCATCTATAGACTCTCACTATGGTGAGAATTACTACCACACTGTCATAAATTCATACAGCAGTAGCCTAGGTCTGTGTATGTGGGTGTGTGTATATATATGTATGTACTACTCTTTCACTAGATTGTCAGAGAATTGCAACTAGTCCTAAGGTACTCGGATGTCTCCAGCCAGGAAATCCTTTTAACACCAGTTCTTTTCCCTTTCCCTTCTTCTCTCAGTGCTCCGATCAGTGCCAGCGTCAGCCTTCGTAAAGAACAGCTTCTCCAACACCTGCTCAACAGAACACACACGCACGCCTGCCTTTTACTGACCGCTCCATGCCAAAATGCCAACTTGAAACTAATGCCAATCCCTTCTAAGTGTGGGCCACATCCTCATTCATGACATGCTGACTCTTCAGATCCCCAAACATACTGGTGTCCCAGCACGACTTTTACACTGAAGTTGTGTTGAAGTGGCAGAAAGACTCTGACTCTGCCCCATCAGGACCCAGTCCTCTGCTCTTGTTCTAATGCCATTTCAAACCTATATTGTAGGCCATCCCTGAATTCTGGTGTGTGTGGAATTCTATAATGAGTTTACGCAAAACATCTTATATGTGCGTAGCAGTGTGGGTTTGGGATACAGAGAAACTGCCATCTAAGCGTGTTTTGCTAACGCAGCGTTTCAGAGTGGAGCACGGAGGAAACCTCAGAGCCTACAAAGTGAAGCTTGTGGGTTTTTCCTCTATTCAAACCAGTGCTGTTTGTTTTCATAGATTTTGCGTACTTTTTTCGAGTTTTTTTGGATCCTCATGACTCAGAGATCATCTTTACCAGCCAATAAGCATTCCCATTGCTGACCGCAGCAACTGGCATGACAGCTCTGTTTCCCGGCCGCCTTGCCAGGGTTCTGGTGACTGCAGGCGCCGTGGCGACGCACAGTAACCGAGGGGAACGGGGAGCGCAGAGGGGATGTGTTTGTGTAGGAGGAAGAGGAACAATATTATTGTAGGCAGACTGTACACTGACTGTGTGGAGAGAAGACGGCTCGACAGAGACAGAGAGAAAGAGGGTGGGAGGGAGAAGGAGAGAGAGAGAATTTTTGTGTGGTTAGACAGTTTGTTGCTGACAGCCAGTAATGATGTCATCCAACTTGTCATACCTGTGTGTAACTAAATGATACCTTGACATACTTTCTTTCTATCAGTCCATCTGCTAGGAAAAGGACATTGCAGTATAGATACTTTAGATCCTGGGGGTTATTTTTAAAAATATAATCCTAATATAATAATATCAATGCTGTGTTCATTATTTTTTTCAAACAATGTGGAAAAAAAAGTTGGAAGTAATACTGATGTGCAAGATGGGAAGTACTGCTCCTTCAACCTTTAGGCTCATTTAAACTGGCTCTTTCAGTTTTTGTTGTTGTTTTTTTTTAAAGAAAATAGTTTTCCTCGTAAGGACCAGTCAAATGTCCCCACAAGGTCAAGACTTTCAGATATTCCTATCCTTGTGGGGACATTTCATCCCCACCAAAATAAAAAAACATGTCCACTCACAGTAACACACACATAAACAAGAGAGTGTTACTGGGAGGATTGGCTGGGAGAAATCACTCCCTGCACTCACACTACTTACAATTTATACAACAATTAGTTCTGGTCCACTAATTTGATTGGTCGAGCAGTGTTCCAAGAGTGCCTATACTTTCTATAACCACACTGGGACATTTCAGTGTGTGTATCATGCCACTCATCTGTGTTCACCACATACAATTCCATTTCCTAGTTTGAAACAGTTACTACAGTAGTTTTAACGGACATGGCATCATCAGTGAATATGGTAAATGATACTTTTCAGGAATATAACTTATGATTTAAAAATATGCACACTTGTCAGATGAAGATACTCATTTTACCAGAAGCACCTTTAATGGGAATTTACAAATCAATGTGACATATGATACACTGACACATTGATGTGTACAAATCAAAGTGACGTGCTATAAAGTGAGTATGGCTTCTTCAGGATCTATCTCTACTAGCAGAGCAAAAATAAACAGAACTTTTGGCCATATTGTGTCTGAAATGTCACTTATTCAATAGTAAATTCTTGCTCATAGAACTGTTGTATAAAAGCAATAACACTTAAATAGATGTTTGTAACGCTGTACAAGACAGGAGTGCGAGAGACAGCAGATCAAATACAGACAAAACAGATTGTAACCTGCAATCCTAAAGTTAATATATGCAAACTGAACCTCAATCCATAAAAATACAAAAGTGTTAAATGTCATTTGTCTTTTTCGCTTGCATTTACATATGAGGTTGACTGCTCCAGTGTCCAGTGTTGCCAGGACTGTGTGACAAAAGCAGCGCAAAACCAAAACGTCAAATATCCTATAAAATATGTTTAAATTCCTCTGCTTTTACATTCAAACATCATTATATATCTCATCATATATATCATTGGCAAACGGTTTGTAATAGTCTATTTAAATAATATTATACAATTTAAGAAAAAAGTTTAGAAATCTCCAGGGATTCGTTCACACTAAGTTGGCAACCCTCACTGTAAGGATATACAGTCAGGGGAAATAAGTATTCAGACACTTTTGTTTTTGTTATTTAATATACTTTCTGTGCATGTATCCACTTCAAATTTTCAAACATATCTTTTGACTTTGCACTTATATGTAAATATGAATAAACAAGGAAGCATTCATAAACATAAAAACACTGATAGAGAAAAAGTATTCAGACACTATGTTGTCGTTGTTCCTCTTTCGGCTGCTACTGTTAGGGGTCGCCACAGCAGATCATTGGTCCGCGTATTTTTTGATTTTGGCACAGTTTTTACGCCGGATGCCCTTCCTGACGCAACCCTCCCCAATTTTATCCAGCCTTGGGACCGGCACTGAGAGTGTACTGTTGCACGCAACCCCAGTGGCTGGGGGTCGGTTCCCTAGCCAGGAATCTAACCCTGGCCGCAGCGGTGAGAGCACTGTGGCCTAACTACTAGTCCTCCAGGGACCCCAAGTAGTCAGACACTATATTAAGAAAAAAAAACACTTTACAACATACTCTCAAACTAATGATAAGGAAGGTAAAAGAGAAGCCAGCAGTCACTTGAAAAGAGTTGCAGGATGACCTGAAAGCAGCAGGAACAACAGTTACACAGAGAACTATAAGCAATGAACTGCACTGCCGTCATCCCTGTTCCTACAACCCATGCAAAAGTCCTCTGCTAAAATTAGAGCTATAACGACAAGTATTTAGACAAATCAGAACTCTTTTGGAATGAAAGACAAAAATAGAACTCTTTAGCATGTCATTTTTGTGGAAAGAAGGGTTGCACGTGATCCCAAGAAGACCATTCCAACTGTGAAGGACAGAGGTGTGAGCATAATGATGTCCCACATCTTGCTTCTCTGCAACCGGTACTGGAGCATTACATGTCATTGAAGGAAACATGAATGGAGCGATGTACTGGGACATATCGGTGGAGAGTTTAATCTCATCAGCAAAGTAACTGAATGTGGTGAGGAGATGGACGTTTCAACAAGAAAAAGACTCCAAACGTACAATCAGAACCACTCAAGACTGGTTTCTAAAAATGAAGGTGAAGGTGCTTGCATGGCCTAGCCTATCTCCTGACTTTATTTATGAAATCTATACATCTGCCGAGAGGCACGGGACAAAACTGAACTGCAATGCTGCCAAAAACTTAATTACTCCTTACTGTACACACTTTGTAGCTGTAATTGCCAGCAATGGCTTTGTAGCATTATACTAATGTTGGTAATTTGTGGTGTCTGAATATTTTTTCCCTATAAATTATATACACATACATTTTCTTCATATTTATAAGTATATTGAAGAAGAAAAAAAGTGTCCTAATATTTATTTCCCCTCCCTGTATATGGCTTATTTCTGTAACTAAACAGGGCCTAAATTCAAACAACCTCAGATTATTTATTTCATTTCATATAATTCTTGATATTCATGTTTGTAAATTGTCAAGATATAAATGGTAAATTTCACTCTTCTTATTCACAAGAAGACTTTTCGGGGTACTGGTATCAGGATTCTAGTCTGGGTGTTAGTTGGTATTGGATCAAAAAGAAGATACGTAAGTAGTATCAGTCATGCCTAACGCCTGTGCACTGATGAGCAGTAATAAGTTTAATAGTGTATTAGTGGGTGTACTCACAGGTCAGTTTATTATATAAGCCAAACATATAGGTCCAAACTGTAGGTCTTGCAGGTCAGACTATATCCAGCTGTTGCACTGAACTGTTTGTAAGCCTCCCTCTACACCGCAGGTTCCCAGACCTGGTCCTGGAGTACCCTATGTGCTGCACATGTTTTGTGTTTTTCCTGCTCTAACACAAACACCATCAACTCAGGGTGGGCTGTTAATTAGCTGATTAATTGTGTGTTAGGCAGAGAAAACACTAAAATAGTCACGACAGTGGGTACTCTAGCATTAAGATTGGGAACCTGTGATTTAAGGGTTTAGTAATGTCATATGATGTCACATACTGCCTCCTAGTGCCTCAAATGGAACAGTTTATCAGTTACTCCATAAAAAATGGGACTAAATGCCACCACCACGTCACCTCATCATCTCCTTTGACGCCTGAGACTCTATCAAACATTTCTTCAGGTTTCTAACATTATAGCACATAATGAAGCCGCCTATTACACATTTAAAATACAGTTACTCTCTGTAGCGAGCCGTAGAGAGTTAAATTTAGAAGAGATTAAAAAGGGAATGTGTCTGACGTAAGCAACATGTCAACAGTGTACACTCCGTGTAAACGTTTGCTTCATTAACATTCTTAAACCACCATGTCAGAAACACACTGGATTGACTCTGCCTTTACAAGAACAAACTTGCAGCCAAGATCTCAAGCAGTATTCTGATTTATTATGGTTTAATATAAAATGATCCTGGGAATAACAGAAAAGGACGTGTCATTTTTTTTTTTTTTTTTTTTGTACATTTTGGACATAAGATGCTCTTGATGAATTCTGTATAATTCAGCAGTGTATAATGTTGTGGTTGTAGCTCTAGTCTGTATATTCACTGTACCTGTTCAAAAAGATCAGATGTTTCAAAAAGTCCATAATCCAGAGGTACATTCACCAGTCATGTGCATCTAATGGAAGCATTAATAAAAATGAACATCAATTTCCTAGTACAGTACTAAATGGTACACATTAATACAACTTAATCTACATCACCACAGCAAGGTGGCATAGTGCTGAGCGAATTAAAGTGCTATTTCTTTAGCATTTCAATCTAAGTGCAAATATTTCACAATTTATGCAGATCTTAGATAACCTTTGTTCATGTAAGAAAGAAGTCCTAGATCAGTGTGTAGAGGTTGAACGTACATATACAGTTGAATATACACATATAAAACCATGTCAGAATGTATTCCCTTATGCAATAAAAAAAAACTTGTGGTCAGATGCAGTATGATTCCATGCCTTACCAAGTGTATAAGCTCACTATCACATACGGTATGCACAATTACAACACTGCACTGTTACATATCCAGCTGTGTTTACTACATTAAGACATTACCGAACATTACTGTGCACTGTATAAAGCAAAGGATTGGCTATTAAACAGATCAAAAGAGGACAGAGCAAGGAAAGAAGACAAGAAGGAAGGAGAGATGTGAAGACAAGCAGGACCGGTAGAAGTACACTGCATATGCTGCACATGCCCAGGGATTCCCAACACATCCCAGACATGTTCAGCCTCTTTACAAACAGACAGAGGAGAGAATGTGTGTATGTGTGTGTGAAAGTGAGAGCGCAAAAGCGAACACATTGTAAGATTGCTTCGTGAATACACAGACTAAGCACTCAATCTACGTTCAGGAACTTCAGCGTGAGATGGCTCACTTCTTACAGAATCTTAGATGCATTCTCACCACTCTCACATCTAAGCAACGATCCTTTACACAGCATATACACTGCAGGGAAGCACTCAACATTACACTATACACTGCTCACCTCCACTCTAAACTATCCACAGAGTCAGGCAGCAGAGCTTGGCTTTACAAGGAAGCAGACATGTTGAATTTGCGGTTTCAGAAATGAGAAATAAGCCACTCGCAGAGCACTTAACCAGCCTCACATACAGTGCACTGTATCTACTGGAACAGTGTATAGTCATGTAGCGCCGTCATATCAAGTCTGCACAGGTTATTGTTTTCCTTTAATCATTTAGTCAGTCTGTGTGTCAGACAGCTGGAGACATGTGTGATAAGTCTGGCACCCAAGTTGGTATTTGTCTCTGTCATGTAAAGGTTGTGTGCACTGATTTTGACCAGTGCAAACATGCACAATTTGGCAGTATTATCATTGCTCTGTCAGCCTTGAAATAATGCTTATGGTTTGATACGCCCCAAGATAATCTGTACTAATTAGAGTAGATTCACACAATAAAGCTAAAATATAAAATCATATACTATTATTATTATTATTATTATATTATGGTATATTATTTCTAAAAGGGAACAGTTTCGAGTGGCTTGTCATTACAGACCTCAGGGTTTGCTTTTAGAAAAATCCTTTTCTCATCAACACATTGCTTTTAGCAATTTCATTAAAAAAAAATACTCCTTGTACAAAACTACAAAAACCTTCGCAATAGAGAAAAAGGTGCATTCAGAATCACTTTTGTCTATTTTGCAAAAGGCCACATTGTCTAAATTGGGTTTATAGTATACGGCGTCAAATTAGGTCAACTCTCCATGTTGTGTACACTTTTAAGAAGGCTACTAACTATGTAATTCATAATCTATAATCATAATTCATTTCACCCACACACAAAAAACAAGGCTTGCACCTTCACAAGTACTAAACCAAAATCGGACTTTAAACTGGACTGCTTCTATAAGCACACTCTTAGGGGAAAAAAGAAAAAAAGAAAAAGAGTGTTTCAAGGTTTCTTCACTTTCTAAAGGGAACTTTATCAGATGTGAAAACACAGAACGTTTTATACAGAACCTTTAAGAGTCCCCTCCAGAGGGCCAAACCAAAGAACTCTTAAAGGATCAAGATCTAAGACTGCATGTTTACCCCAAATATGATTCAAGTCTTTCTAATTGATGTGTAATCAATTACAAGAGTGATTTTCCAATTCGTCATCTAAAAGTCCATGGTGTCTATTTCTGTGATCATTACACACGTAATCCAAAAACAAGGCATATGATCAGAACACTGTATATTTCTGGTATCTTCAAGACCATCAGTGCAGATGGCACCACAGTCCAATTGTGGAAAGGGTTGGGGTGAGTGAATGCATCATTAAGAGGTAGAGTTAGAGGTACTGCTCTAATATCCAGTCAAATCAGCTCCCCACACCTCACTGAAAGATGACTTTCTTTGTAAAATGTGATTTCCTCCATGTCTGTTTTTTTTTTTAAGCAAATCCCTATGTCACAGGACAACTTAAACCTTGACAGTGACCTAGATAATCTGCTTTACACCATCTTTACAATTTTTTACAGCAGTATAGTTTTATAAAAGTGTATATACTTTCTACAGTTTTATACTTTCACAGTTACATATACAGTATGTTTGCATATGTACAGTTAATTGAGCTTTCGATAACCATTACATTATCTTTAGAGACCTCATTGTAAAGCATAATGGGAAATCATGAGAGAGAATGAAGAAATGTTATATGCTACAGATGTTAGAGTTAGAGATGTAAATAAATTGGTTGTTTTAACAGTGTGATTTATTGGGATGTGTTTTTACATGTACTTAACATTGCAGCTTTTAGCAGCTACAACGTTGTTTGTTCTTTTGGACGAAGTTGCCTATTTATGTTGAAATAGGGTTACATAAATAGTGAACGTAATCAAACCTGGGCTGTAAGAACACGACAGGACTTATAGAAGGGGTCTCAGGTGGCAGTATATTTTTGGACCAATATGGAAAGATTTTGCCCCACGTACCACCCACGGCAGCACAACACTGATTATTAGCATCAGAGTGCAAACACGAGATAGCAACATGCCTGCATTAACCAGCAAATTGAGTATCCCTAACCATTCTCTTACAAGCCTGATTATCATTAAGTATAATCACATTTTCTTTTGGTCTCTGGGTCATAAAAAAAAGAAAGCCCCCTTTATAATATGTCCTTACACCATTCCACGCTGCTCCTGCCTACACCCTGATCAGTTTCCCCAATACAGCACCAATACGAGGAAAATTTACCTCAGTCAGTTTAAAGTTCAGTAACAGCAGCTTTCACAGGATTATCATAACATGCAGAACTCCAGCCCTCAGTGACTGAAACATGACTAGAGCATTTAGAAGAAGACTTGCCTCAAGTTCCTTTGCAGAGCTTTATGTCTACAGCAGCATGCAGGTGATCCTGATACAGAGGGTCCTTACAAGCAGGGTCATGCAGGAATATACACTCACTGAGCACTTTATTAGGAACACTATACTAATACTGGGTAGGGCCTGACTTTGCTCTCAAAACGGCTTCAATGCTTCATGGCATGGATTCCACAAGATGTTGGAAACATTCCTTTGAGATTCTGGTTCATGTTGACATGATTGTGTCACGCAAATACTGCACATTTTTCAGGTGCACTTTCATGCTGTGAATCTGCCGTTCTACTACATCCCAAAGTTGTTCTACTGGGATTCCCCACACCACTGCACTACCTCCACCACCCCGGACCGTTGACACAAGGCAGGTTGGGTCCATGGATTCATGCTGTTGGTGCCAAATTCTGACCCTACCATCTGCGTGCCTCAGCAGAAATCGAGATTCATCAGACCAGGCTATGTTTTTCCAGTCTTCAGCGGTCCAGTTTTGGTGCCCACTGCAGCCTGAGCTTTCTGTTCTTGACCGACAGAAGTGGAACCTGACATGTAAACTCTAGAGACTGTTGTGCATGAAAATCCCAGGAGATCAGCAGTTATAGAAATACTCAAACCTGCACGTCTGGCACCAACAATCAGGCCACAGTCATAATCACTGAGATCACATTTTTCCCCCCATTCTGATGGTTGATGTGAACATTACCCAAAGCTGCTGGCCCGAATCTGCTAGATTTTATGCATTGCACTGCTGCCACACAATTGGCTGATTAAATAATTGCATGAATGAGTAGGTGTACAGGTGTTCCTAATAAAGTGCTCATGAGTGTATAATATATAAGCAGGAATAGTAAATGACAGTAAGAGGGAATAGCTGTAAGGTGGAGAAAAATTCAAAAGGAAGAAAGGTAGGAAGCAAAAAGAGCAAGAAAAAAAATGAGTGAATATTGTGTGTTAAGAAATTAATAATAATAATAATAATAATAATAATAATAATAATAATAATAATAAATAAGGAAAAAGAAATGGTACAACACTTCCCAGGAATCATAATACCTCTTTTTATTCAAACTGGAACGACCCGTTTCAGAATATGTATATTTACATGAGAATTAGTCATGGCAAAATTAAAAGCTAGATTTTTTTTTTCATATATATTTTATGACAATAAAAACTCAAAGAAAACCAAACTCAGTTTTGTGATGGTTTAAAATACAGTACCATAACTTCATCTTCCCTTTCATCAACAAGTTTATTTTGTGCTTCTTTTAATAAATTTTAATTTAATTTAATTTAAATACTAAAAAAAAAAAAAAAAAAAAAAAATACTAAATAGATCATCGAGCTACACACCTCCTTTCAAATATTTGGTAAACTCTAATATGAAAATAAATTCATTGAATTTAATCACTAAAAGCCAATCCACTGTACACCTGTACAGTTATAGCATACAGGGACGTACAAAAACTACTAGGGTTCAACAATTTGCACACACATTTTTAAACAACAGATACTGTGACATTTGTAATTACGTTTGAACAGATGGATTTAGGCGTTGATTTTCAACTTAAGATTTTGCTTTAACAGGTTCCTCTTTTTTACGTAATCAGTTTTAAGCTAACGATAATTGTATGAATTTTTAAAGCACAGCAAATTAGGCATGGCAAATAACTTTTTTTTTTTAAACACTATATCCTTTTTTTGTTACTTTTCGACATCTCTCCTCATGGTAGGGGCATATTTCTGTATACAATACTACACTAGCTAATCTTCTTAAAGAGCCAATAGAGAGATTTAACAATTACTCTTGTTTGGGATAAGCCTAACCAGCAGACAACAAAAATGAACTTAGGATCTTTCAGTAATAATATAGCTATTGCTCTGGATTGTTCTTTTAAATAAACTCCACTTGGCTTTAAATTAAAGTACAAACTCTGCATGAAGTATACAGTGGTTACTTCCTGGACAGTTTCACCCTGCCTTTTCAGTCAGCTTACTACTGTTGAATTCGCACAATTTTAAGGTCAACAATAACTCTCTTTTGAAGAACCTCTTGGTCAGACCAAGCGACTGCATATTATAGCAGAAGGACAGTAGTGCACCTTTAGGGTAGAGAAATACCATAATAACTCTCTCTTCAAAATCTGGGTCGTTCACCCAAATATAGTCTCCTCTCACTTGACAAAAGATGCTCCATTTCTTCCAGTTACACCACCCACCAGCCCACTTCTCTCCTAACCTGCACCCCATTACACAAATATTCCTGAGTCTGAATCACAACCTCAAAACAATAATAAAAAAAAAACAAAAAAAAAAAACAAAGCTTTAAATACAGTGCAATTGTAAATCAGTATTTCTTGCTCCCTTTAAACAACAGATAATGAGACTTTAATGTGCAATAAATTTAAGTGGTTTAAGGCCCAAATGCAGATACACAAGCTGCATAAATACAGGTGGTTACTGTGGTAAGCGTTGACCCTTGGTTGCTGCCTGGCTGAAGCTTACAGACGCAAAGCGAAAAAGGCACCCTGACTCCAAAACAGAGCTCCGTCTGTCTCTCTGATGCAACACAGAGTCAGTGCTTTCAGGTCAGACACTCTGTTCTCTCTCTATGACATGTTTAGGAGTGGGAGTGATGTATTCACTGTCTGCTGTGCCCTGTGCAACTATGTTATGCTGACATAATACAATGTGTGTGTCTGTATCTGCTAGCTACCCTCTCCATGTATGGTGCGAGTGTTTACCCAGTCCTTGAAGCGACTGTACCCAGACTGGCTTCACCATACTGGGTCTGAGCCGAGGCCTAGATACTCCAAACTTGTCTGCACTGCAAAGAGCCCACTCCATCTTCTCTCGCTCTCCCCCCTCTCTCTTTCTCACACACACACTCCAAGCACAATTCTCTCACCATCTATCCTCTACATTTCCATAAAGAACTCCAGCCTAGTGAATTAGGGGTCCATGTGTTCCAAGGTTAAGTAAACCACTAATATACGCGTCCACACAACTCCAGGTTTCATCAAAGGGTAAAAGGAAACTGTTAATAAAGGAACTATAAAGAAAACACTGTTAATATGTTAATTAAAGAGAGGAATTTCAGCTTTGCAATACTTAACCAATAAAGGAAATTTTTTTTTTTTAAATCACTGACATTACCAGGAAAGGTGTATGTTTGTTCACTCAAGGCCATAACAGAGTAAAAGCCCAAAAAAAAAAGAAGAAAAAAAAACCCATAGCTGAGACTGACTCAAAGAGCAGACCTCTTGATCATTCCGTAGTATCTGCATAATGACCTTGAGTTCTGTAGTAGCTTTGCAAACTTACTTTGGTTTCTGGACAAATACAATAGCACACTCACAGGCCATCTAAGCTACATTCAGCAGCGTCTGCTAATTAAATCAACTCAAATGGGCCTGGTTTAAATACAATAACACAAAATAAATGAATCTGAATGGCAGCAGTGGCAGCGGAATGATGACAACCATGATGGTGCAATTGTGCAAAACAAAAATAGTGAGTCAGCTCACATGAAATGACATCACTGCCAGCTGATGGTTAGATGGTGAAATGAATGTTGGGATTTTTCAACAAATAATTTAATTTCTCTTATTTTTCAAGTATGAAACCAGTGGCTACAGCACCAGTGGCTCCTCTGTCCTTTCCTGCTCCGTGCTAGCTCGCCGTGATGAACTTAGTTTTACTGAACTTTAGCTGCCTGCTCCTTTTCAGCCTTCTCCTTAGCTTTTTCCTTTTCCACCAGCTTCTCCTCCTTCTGCAGCATCAACATGATCTCCGCCACTTGCGCAGTGGAGATGTCCATATCCTCCTTATCGATCAGCTCCACCACCTAAAACACACACGCACGCACGCACGCACGCACGCACGCACGCACGCACACACGCACGCACACACGCACGCACACACGCACACGCACACACACAAAGAGATCAAATAATGAGAAGCTTAATGAAAACTGCATCACAGGTTTGTGATATTGTTTCAGTACATACAAATCACTTTTCTGAGATACGGATGGGAGGAATGGCATACACTCTCTCCCCTGGCAATCACAGCAGCACTCGCAAATCACAGAGTCTGTGAGCTCATGTATGGAGAACAGGGCAGATAACGCTTCCTCTGAGTGTATATTACACTCCCAGCTATTTGAAAAGATGCTGTTGGCTGGTTTCACATTTTTGGGAGGAATCACGTTTTAGCCTTCATCCTCCCCAGTTGCTAGCTGTCATATGATAGGGAAGACTTGACTGATGGGTGGGAACTGGCATGTGACCAAATTGAAAAGATATTTTATATGTTCAGTGTTTTGGGGTTTTTTTGTTTACATCTCCACTTGTATATTTTACATGCTCTTAACTGTGTGTAGCTTTGATCAACTTTTGTTGTTTTAAAAGTGCTTTATAAATAAAATGATTTACTTACTAAAAACAATGTGTAACTGTTGATATGGTGAAGCTTTCTTTAAGACGACGGCTTTTGAACATTTATGGATGGAGTCTCCACTGTCAGCTCTTAGTGCTGTCACAGTACAGTTTATGTTTTCCAACGCAATCTGACTGTTGAGTATTTTCCTGTAACAGCACCTCCTGTCATGTTTTATTCCTTACATCTCACCCACCCCTAACCTGACATGAACTGTTACCTTGATAACATCGTCGATGTCTATCTTGCCATCCTTGTTTTCATCCAGCGCGTCGGCGATGCTGAGCAGCTTGTGCTCTGGAATGCTCTGGATCTGCCTCATGACAGCAATGAGCTCACTGATGCTAATCAGGTTCTCCCTACAGGAAAGGAGCATGCAGCATACGGGAAACAGTTACGCATTAACACAGTACTGAAGTAAAATGATGGGAGAGGAGCAAGCTGGGCAATAATCCAATCTCATGCAATTACTATAAAAGAGGTTCCCAAACCACTTTGCACAACTTTTGTATGTCATTTCTCAATTCATGTAGTTTCCTTTTCTATACAAAATGACATTTTAAGCGTTTGGGGAATAATTGGTTGCATTTGAGCGAACAGTAACATTTGAAAACATCTGACAGTTTCAAATGTTATTTTTCACTTTAAGCACAGAAAAAGAAGGCACCACTAAAGACAATTACATTTTCTGTGAAAAGTTATTGACTTGTTCCACAATCATCAGCACTGAGAACAATAAAGTGGTGTAATAAAAAAGAGAGTCTTATCTATGAGGACACTGTTTCTCAATAACACACCTGAACCATGGTTTCATATTTCACTAGTCAAATTCACAAGATAAGACGGAAATATTATTCGGGTGTAAACTGCCAATCCAGACTAATGACTTGAATACTTGAGTGGATTGCAGCACAATTTTTCAGGCATTAAGAAACAGTTGCATGATGTTAAATCATAACACTTTACATCCACAAAACAAGCAAAATCAATTCACCCATTAGCACCATGTTAGTAAGTGAAAAGCAAATTAACGTGTCTCGGACCCTGATTGTTAAAGCAACCCAGGAAATGTATGTTAATGGCTTTGTGATGCAAAACAACCCACCGACCCCAAAACAGCTTTCCTTACCTTTGTAAGTCATAACATTTCTCAAAGAAAAATCTATGAAAAAAATAATAATAAATAAATAGATAAATAAAAGGGAAGGAAAAGCTGAACTATTAATTAAATCCAGAACCTCTTTTATGATCAGCTCTGTTGAAGCTGTCCTCCCACCACCATTTTACAGAGGATCACGTAAATACCACACCGCACAACACACACACACACACACACACGCACACGTGCCATGCCTGAATTCATTCCCTGTTCATCAGCTAGCACACTACTTGGGGTGCAGCCATTTTGTATCTGTATCTGAATTCTCAGTAGAATGATACTCCCTGGATAGTAACTATATTATTACACTAGTGCACCATAAATCCAGTGTACAACTGATACGCACTTCCATACTATGTGTAATGATTTCTTTTAGCTCGTTTACAAGTCAGGATGGATCCCGGAGCAGCCAATATAAATAAAATGTTAAAGGCTTAAAGCCAACAGGTACTTGCGGTGATGTATTTAATAAAGAATATTGCTTTTATTACTTCTGCATTTTTGTAGTTTCAGTTTATTGGGGAATTTATAACATGTGAATTGTTGATATAAGGGTGGGCTACTATAAAGTTTTTCCAGAGTATTCACTCTTTCAGTGCTCTGTATCTCTCTGTAATGGCACACACAATGCTCTATATAGTAAATAGTGAACGAGTGTGTAAGGGAGTGAATTCAGACACGTTCTAGGATTATGCACTAGGGATGTCAAGATTTCTTTTCCATTTAAACATTTTTATTAATATTTTTAATTCCAAAATATTCAGTTATTATTGGATAATTTTGCATTGCTAAACAGAGATAGATCATTCACAATAGATTTAAACTGTGTGTATGCATGGCATAGGCCACAAAAAGTGAAAACTGTTTACTTTCTTTAAAAAAAATATTAATTTTAAAATTAATTATTAATGCTGATTTTTACCCACTAAAATTGCAAAAATTGCTAAAATCACGAATTTTTAAAAAAAAAAAAAAAATTAAATTAAACCAAGATAAATCATGTCTGATCATTTTCAACCTTTACTGTGATATAAACAACCAACAAAATTCAACTATATGTTTCTAAAATAGAAACATTTTAGAGAAGGAAAAAAGAAAAAGACACAAACTTACAATAACCTGGTTGCATAAGTGTGCACACGCTTTTATAATGGGGAATGTGACCATATCAGAATGAACCAATCACATTCAAAATCATGTTCAAAAGTAATTATCATACAGCTCTCATCAATGAAGTGATTCTGATTAACCCCAAATAAAGATCAGCTGCTTCTGTAGGATTTTCTTGACATCTTGGTTTCATCTGACTGCTGAAGTCATGGTCTGCAAAGAGCTTACAAAGCATGTGCAGGGTCTCATTGTCAAAATGTATCGATCAGAAGAGGGATACACATGTATTTCCAAAACATTAGATGTATCATGATATATCATGAAGACCTTCATCAAAAAGTGGAGAAAATGAAGCACCATAGATACATTAACAAGAACAGAACGTCCCTCCAAAATTTACAAAAGGACAAGACAAATACTTACAGGGAGGCTGCCAAGAGACCTACAGCAACATTAAAGGAGCTGCAGGCAAGTACAGTTAGGTCCGGAAGTATTTGGACAATTAGAGTTTTTGTGATTTTGCCTTTATACTCCACCACAATGGATTTGAAATAAAACAATCAAGATGGTTCGAAGTGTAGACTTTCAGCTTTATTTTAAGAGGCTCCACAAAAATATGGCATTTACCCTTTAGGAATTACAGCCATTTTCAACAAAGTACCTCCATTTTCAGGGGCTCAAAGGTATTTGGACAAAGTGACATAACTGTAAATATAACCATATTTTTAATACTTGGAATGAAAATCCTTTGCAGTCAATGACTGCCTGAAGTCTGGAGCCCATGTTCTCAAAACTCAAGTTTAACCTCTTAAAATAAAGCTGAAAGTCTACACTTCGATCACTTCGAACCATCTAGATTGTTTTATTTCAAATCCATTATGAGGCCAAGGTAGAACGTTTTAGGCATTATTCTTAAAGATATGTTTGGCACAAAAACAAGACAGCTTATCACCCAAAGAACACCATATCCACTGTGAAGCATGGTGGAGGTAGCATCGTGCTATGGGGGCTGCTTCTCCTCAGCTGGGACTGGGGTTGTAGTCAAGGTAGAGGGAATCATGGATAGCTCCAAATACCAATTTATTTTGGCAGAAATCCTGCAGGCCTCTGTTAGACAGCTGAAGATGAAAAAAATCTTCACCTTCCAGGACGACCACAACCCAAAGCACAAATCCAATTTAGCAATGGAATGGCTTCAGAAGAAGAAAATCAATGGTTTGGAATGGCCCAGACAGAGCCTAGATCTAAATCCCATCAAAAACCTGTGGAATGACATAAAGAGGGCTGTGCACAGGACATCCCTTTGCAGTTTGATAAATCTGGAGCATTTTTGCAAGGAATAAAATCGCCAAATCGAGATGTGCTATGTTGGTATACTCCTATCCAAAAAAACCGATTGCTGTGTTACAATCGAAAAGTATAAGGGGTGTGCACACCAGGTTATTATAAGTTTTTTCTTTTTTCCCTAAAAAAGTTTCTATTTGTTTTTCACTTGAATTTTATTGGTTGCTATCTAAGTTTATATTATACTATAAGCTATATTAAGTTTCATTTTCATTACATCACAAAAACCTGCAATTTTAACAGGGATGTATAGCCTTTTTATATCCACTGTATTTGGAAAAATGTATACATTTCCATTCTTAAAGGTGCGGGGAAAACAAATAGTCCAGAAATAACTTGCATTTATTGAAACCCCTTTCCCTACACAACGTGACAAGGGTCATTTGTTATTCTTTAGAAAAACACTATTCTATATATTTTTGTTAAGTCAAGTATAGAAATAAAAAAGAAAAGTGAATATTATTCAAAACAGTAAAGTTCACTTTGACAGCCTATATGCGCACACACACACACACACACACACACACACATCCACAATACAGAGAGCTCAGAGACCAGCAAACACATTTACCCCCCCCCCAAAAAAAAATCAAACAAAAATCAGACTTTCTTACCCAACTGGTGGTGTGGTTCCACTGTCCATCTGTCCATCCAGCACCAGCTTGTCTTTCTCTAACTCGTTTATGATCTTATCCATGCGGCTGATCATGCGGTTCACCCGGCGTGACAGATGTTTACTGGCTTTAGACTCTTCCACCTCTTTCTCCTGTCCAGTTTTAGAAAGCTCTTTCTTTATCTCCTCCAGATCCTGACATACAACAAAACAGGGGATACGTGTAAAGGAGAGAACATTCCCCCAGACATTTTAAATAAAAAAAACCTTTTATTTAAATCAATTACCCTTTCTCATGCTTTCACATACTTTCTCAAGGATATGTGAAGCTTATTATAATATATATATATTTTTTTTTTTTTAATGGAAAAACATACAGAATTGCGTCAGCATGTTTAGAGGAAAGAACTGTTTACTCCAATTATTCCCCAGCTGCATGAAGGTATAGACTGAGCAGCATTACAAAAGCAAGACAGTGACCCCTACTGTGCATCCCTTGCAAATGAAATGTGTCCCTGAGGCCGGTGAAATTTCCTTTCCATTAGCATACAGGACTCATTGCTAGTAATGCAGACAGACCTACCCCTGTGTATCTAAAGCATACAGTCAGTTCCAGGGGGTTTATTTACAGAAACTCGCACAGTGTGCTGAATGTGCTGGTTTGTCCGTCTCTCTCACCTCACTGTATTCCTGCACGTCATCTTTCAGCTCCTCCAGCTCCTCCTTCTCTTTTGTCAGGAGTTGTTTCTGCTCCTTCAGTTTGGTGCAGGCATCACTCAACATGTCAATCTCCTCCTTAGTGATCTCCTCTCCCTGATGGGTAAAAGTTTATACAGAACCTATATCATCATGACACAGACAGACAGTGTGTATGTGAGCAGAAAGGGGAACATTTACATTCTACAGTAACTGCACTAGGAGGCAGTCATACACAAAGGGATGTGACCATAAAACCAAAAATAAATAAATAAATAAATAAACAACAACCTCTACATAACAGAAATAGGTACAGTGGCACAGTGGGTAAAGCTGCTCACAGCTCCAGGATTTTTTTTTTTATTGTGTGTGTGTGTGTGTGTGTATGTATGTGTGTGTGTGTGTGTGTGTGTGTATAATACCATCCTGGGTGTATGTGGATAGGCTAATGAAGATGAATGAACAAATAACAGCAATACATATTTAACAGGAGGACTGAGGCTGTTAAAGGGTTACAGGGATGCAGTAACTGAAAGACTTTCACAGCAGGTACATACATAGACAGACACGATGGAAAGAAAAGCATGCTAAAAGACCAACAGCTACACCGAGTATTTCTGCTCCTCATTAACCGTCTAGCGCTACTGAAGTAGAAATCACAATTTGATCATTTTTCTGGAAGATTTTTGAGTTATTAGTTAAAAAAAAAAAATCTAAAAGCCAGTTAAGAATTCTACTACTGCGGAGCAGAAGAGCCAGTGTGCTCTTGTCTGGATGGAGGATACAGAAGTACAGAACCTTGATGCGCAGATACTTCTGCCACAGCTCAAACTGACAGCAGCATGATGAAAATAAGCCAAACACACAAGATCACACATTACACACAGTGCACAAGCTGAAGATCTGTCAGTTTCAAGAACTGCATTAAAGCATCCTGGGACACGAGACTTACAGACATGATGGTAATTGTAGGTTTTTTGGGTTTTTTTTAGTTATTTATTGAACCACATTTCTTGATTCTAATAACTTTTAAGAGAGTGTAAATTAGGTTTTCCAAATATCTTGGCAAATGTGAATACAAGTTGGATTTTTCTTCCCAAATAAAGTTTTGATCTGGTTCAACTGCCTAGACATGTAAGAATTACAATCTATAAAGGAACAACATGTTTTTAGCACTGTTAGTAAAGAATATCACAAGAGTCAGACTTACATATACATGAAAGTATTACTTGGCTATTTAATGAGTGGACAGTTACAGCACACAGACTCTTTAAAATTGTAACGTGACAAAATAAAAAAAGCGTTAGTGTCACAATGATTGAGTCCTGTCGGAGTAAACCTGTCTTGCGTCACCAGGAACGGTCATGCTAAGTAATCTTATCAAGAACAATGGACCAGAAGCTTGAGTGTTATAGTATGTGAATCCGTCTGTCTGTGTGTTAACCATACCTTAATACCGTCCAGCACTGGTGCTGTGTCTCGTAATGTTTCAGAGTGAATAGCCACATCTACACTGGGCATAGCAAGATCAGCGTCTGCCCGCATGCCAACCTCCACATCCTCCTTCTGCAAACACATTCCAAACCCTTCCATTAGTGCTCCAAATCAAGTCTGGGTGTATTTACCATTCATTAATACAGAACACAATTTTGGAGTCTTTTACTATAACTGGAAACGTAATCAAATTTAAATCATGTTAATTCATACTCAAATGTAATAACAGAAAAAGCTTTAAAAGTGAGCAACAGTACACACTCGCTAAGGCTGTTAAAGCAGGATCATCCATTCTGAGAAAATGAAATATTAAACATTAAACATCAAAAAGCAGATGTGTCGAACTTAGTTCATGCCCAGGCCACATCAGCTTTTTTGCTTGCCCTCAGAGCACCATTAACTGCAAGGCTAATTCATTTAATGTTTTAGTGCAGCTGTTAGGTTATATTCAGTGTCCCCCAGAATTACTGCCACGCTTCATACAAATGTGCCACAATTATTGATACATGCAAACAAACTGAAAAACATATGTTTAAAGGCAACAATAGTTCCTGCGAACTGAGAGCAAAGGAAAAATAATATACTATTTTCTGGGGTATGAATATGAAGTTGCACACATGTAAAATCACTGTCTCTTATACTACCATGGGAAAGCCCAAAAGAACTTTCAACACAAGAGAGATAGACGCTTGTTGGTCTGCAAAAATCAGGTAATGTATATTAAAATCATAAGCAGTTCCAAATACAATATAGCACAAATAGGGCCATAAATAGTTTCTTCATATCTGAAACAGCTGGAAATTTACCAGGACCCATGCGCACACAAAAAAAACAAACAAACAAAAAAAAAACCGCAAAGATCAGTTTTAGAATTGCACAGTCTAGCTGATTCTTGCGGCTTCAAAATCAACTGCTAATGACATGCTGTGGTAAGCAGAGGTGAACTTCAAACCTTTTGGTCATGGACACCAACAGCATGATGGGTGACAGAAAATTGCAACTGCAAGGAAAAGCACCTGATAGCAGCTGTAAAATATGCAGGTGGATCATTGATGCGTTGCGGCTGTTTTGCGGCAGGTGGTTCAGGGGCGCTTGTGAATACTGATGGCATCATACCAGAATATTTATGCCTAAAACATGCTTGCCTCTGCCAGGAGGTTCAGACTTGTCCATAGATAGAGGTTTCAATACGATGAGCCAACAAAACTCATAATCAATGTCAGTGGCCATGTCAGCCGCCGGATTTAAACTTTAAAGATCCTCTACCAACCTTGAAATTTAAATTTATAGAAAATTTGCAATGCTTAATTTTTTTTTGTTTGTTTTTGGGTTAAAAAAAAATATATGGTTAAATAAAATTATACAATGTTTGAGCTCCAAACGTCACTTAAAGTATGTGTTTTTTTTATATATATATATATAAATTCTTTCCCCTCATTTTCATGAATCATTCTAGAGGACACAAGTAATCTAGGCTCTTAAAGAAGATTATTTCTAGGGGGAAATGCAACCAAATGGAGTATTTAACAGTATGCATTACAGAGGTTAGCGCTGTTCCGCCTGTACAGATTATAGAACTGGTGATTTGTTATGGGATTTGCAGATTTAAGTTCAAGTGCATTCACACTGGCCAAAGAAAGCAGAAGTTTGTATTGACATGTGAGCTGTAAGTGTGTCATAATGGAAAGTTTGTAATAATGGTTGAAGTGGTTAGCACGTGCTTCAACCTGTTCTTTGGCTTTCTCTGCAGTCTCGGCTAGCCTCTCCAGCTCCCTCTCTCTGTTCTCCTGGCGGATAGCTGCCTCTTCCTGCAGCATGGTCTCCAGTTTAGTCTTGTTATCCACCTTAGAGAAGTCAAGCTCTGCCACTTTCACCTGTGCCTCTTTCGCCTGCAAAAACACACTGACATCAGATACGTGTACAACACTAATACTACCGTGACAAACGGTAGCTATTGTGCTGGTGTCTTTTACACCAGAAATGTCATACACACTCTGTGAGGCAGGTAGACATGTGTGTAATATACGCACCACTATCTCAGGCAAGGTCTGAAGTGTGGTTTTAAGCTGGTCTGCAGGAGACAGAGTGTCAGGAAGGAACATAGCCCTCGAAAGCAGTAGCAGAGAAGTGGGGATCTGCTGGTTCAAATGCAGCTCCAGCCACTGCCACACACACACACACACACACACACACACACACACACACACACACACACACACACAGAGACAATCTTAACTATATGGCTACTTTTGACTCCACTGCGTAGAACACACTACAAATCTGACAGCTTCATTACTCTGAAGTGCTGGAACAGAACAAGTTGTGTGTGTTACCTGTTTGAGTTGATCTCTAAGCCTGTCCTCCGTCACTCCCAAGGCTCTCATGCCTCGAACCCTGCATGCTGCTTGCAGCTCATTCACATTAAGGCTCTCCAGTCCTTCCTCTGCTATTAGCTGTCAACACAAGACCACACACAAAGCTGATGTGTAATTCAGACTGTGATTAGTTGGGAGTAAAGAGAAAGTGTAGTGCTGGACCAGGCACCTTGTCATCAGTACGGATGGAGCGGAGCTTCATGATGAGCTGGAAGCGGAGGAAGTTATTGGTGCCGATGGGCTGCAGCTCCAGCAGCTTGCAGAGAGCTACCAGCTGCGGCCGTGTCAGGTTGTCTAGAGTCAGCTCATCCTCAAACAGCTTGGAGAATCGGATGATCTGCTCGTTGCTAGGCCTTTCACCCGAGTCCCGGATCTGATGCGAGGGAAGAAAGGAAGAAATGAAGAAAAAGTAAGAATGCTGGTAATATTTGACTGAAAAGTCATGGAGTGCGCATATGAACGCAGGATGACCACAAGGGGGCAGTGTAGCTCTGTTTGAGACTAAAGCTGGACAGGGAAACCTGGACCTGACTAATAATTAGATATGGCACAGACATGTTGGTGTAATTTGAGTAATGCGTTCTATGACTATGAGAGAAGCACATGTCAATACATAAAAATCAAATGTAATAACAGTATTCAGTAGTGACCAGCATAAATCAGAATGATCAACGTGGTAGTATTAAACAGAGTGATCAGCGTTCATGTGTGATTAGTATTAACTAATACTCTTAATCAGAAGTGTGTAATATTAATCAGAGCAATCAGCATCAGTGTTTGAACAGTGTCAACCAGAAGTATGTGGCATTAACGATTAGTGTCAATGTGTGATCAGTATTAATCACAGTAATGAGTTTTGATCAGTATTAATTAGAATGATAATCACTGGTATTAAGAGAGAGGGCAAGCTTATTTAATATGGCATAATGATGTATCGTTTTCATGTTAGACGTTCTTCCTGGCAGCAGCAGCAGCAGCAGCAGGTGTCTGGGTGTTTGACAGATGTAATACAGAGAAGAATGAACAGAATAAAAACCACAACAGCAAAAGCTTTACCGAATGCCTACCCGATATTTCACTTTGATAGTTGTGGGAAGGATGTTTGCAGGCAGTGGCTGGAGTGTGGAGAGGTTGTGGCTTGCCGTGAATGCAGTGTTGCTTCTGGTGTAAAAAGGGCTTACACTGCAAACCTGAGGTACTTGATTTATGTCCGTTTTCATTAATTAATCTTAAGGGAGTTTTACTGGACACTAATGGAAATGAATTCTCTCTTTTCCCCCCCCGCCCCTACTTCAACCTGTCCTCCTGCTTCCGCCAGCGTGAAAGTTTTTAAGTGTTTAGCACACCTCTAACCTGCACACCACCAGTGCGGTAAAATACTGCCAGACACAGCTTATTTTTTTCATACATTATATTGAACTCATGTAGCTGTATGGCATATACAGTAATATGAATAGCACCTCAAAGAGTTAGCAGAGGATTTGAATACCCATGCACACTCCTAATGGGTATGATTAGCAACCAATGTTAGTTAATGATGGTGAGTAATCAGTATAAATAATTGGCAAGGGCAATATTGCTTTTATACAACAGTTCTATAAACAAGAAAATAATATCTAGTCAGTGGCATTTTGGACACAATATGGCCAAATGTTCTGTTTATTTCTGCTCCGCTAGCGAACATAGATCCCAGTGCTTCTGGTAACATTCTTCCTTTTCATCTTCACCTGACAAGCTTTCATATTTTATGTCAAAAGTTACATTCCGGAAAAGTATTGTTTGCCATTTCCACTGATGAGGTCACTACCACTACTGTAGCAACCGAATTCGAAATGGGACATGGAATTTTATGTGGCGAACCCAGACGAGCGGAGGGATATACACACACTGAAACGTCCCAATGCGCTTATAGGAAATACAGGCACGCTTGGAACACCACTCGACCAATCAAATTAGTGGCCCAGAACTATAATCATTGTTAATCAGAGTGATTGGTGTTTTCAGCATGGCTTTGTGATTGGTATTCGTCAGGCAGAGATCAGCATTGTGGTGTTACCTTCTGGAAGAAGGTGGAAAACTCCTCAGTCACGTTGCCTTTGTCTGCTTTGTTTCTCAGTGCAATCTCCTCCACTGTGTCCTGTAAGAACTTAGCCATCTCCAGCTTCACTCTTAGCTCCTTCTTCAACCTCTCTTCCTGCAGCATGCAAAATAGTGTTCATAAGGTTTTTAGGTTGAAATAATCCACATAATATACTCAAATTCTACTCAAATGACTAGTCAGTCTTCAGGCCTGCTTAACAAAAATATCCATCACATACAACAAATACAAAGTGAAATGTTATATGAATGTTAGTCTAGTGTGTAAATCATGACAAAGAACACACAGTTCCACAGACATTGGCTGTACAGGAAGAATAGAAAGTGAAAGATAATTGCACCTTCTTGGACTTTGTCTCAAAAGTGGATGGCAGCATGTTGGGGAAAAGCTTCAGAGCAACAGGAAGCAGGAACTCCATAAATGGAACAATGATAAAAACCAGAAAAGGCAGGAGTCGGAATAGGTCTGCACATGTCCTTAGGAACTGAAAAAGACAGAAATATGTAATTACATATACCTAGCATACAGGTCTACGGTTTTGATTTTTAACCATGAACCATTGCTGGGATCATATACAGGTATTAAGTCTTAATTATCACCTGAAGTGACAGTGCAAATGTGACTTCTTTTAGAGATCACATTGAGTAGTAACTTCTGTTTACCTTTTTACATCATTTTGCTTCATTTCTTCAGTGTTGCCTAATATGCAATTATAAGATGTAATTACATGATGGTATTGTAAAGGACGAGAATATATTAACACGCTTACCTATGGGCAGATTATTACACAAGGGGCAATTACATGTAGATGCCCAAAGTCTAATTAAGACCCTATCTTATTCCTGACCCCCCCCCAACACTTCTCTCCACATGTCCCATCCCCCATTCTCACGCCTTCTTTCTTTGTCATACTTGGTCATCCTCGATTTGCTAGCTCTTTTTTTTTTTTTACGACTGATAAACAGTAAATTAGCCCAGACCAGTTTTAGCAATAATGAAACCAAAAACTACTATCACTCCATGGAAAAATGGCCCAACCACAGATGAGTGCTACAAACATGTCGATAAATTTTAGGTTCCTCTTCCCTCTCTCCACCTGCATGTCTGTGGTCCTATAGGAACAAAGACAAAGGGGGTGAAAAGAAGCTTTGTGCTTTCCTCTATTGACATGTATATCACCTCTTTCAGTGAGGAGTAAACAGAAAAAAAGGAATGAGGAAAGAAAAGAGGCATGGGTTCTGGTGGCTTTAGAAAGAAAGGGAGAAAAAGGGGATAAGAAGTGACATCAAAAGCCTCTGGGCTGAATGCAAATAAGCATTAAAGAGACACGAAGGAGGAATAGCGGTAGGAAGCTTGGGTAGATGCTAACTCAAGCCAAGGGAATGTGTAAGGGCATTTAATCTGTTTTTTTATCAAGAGGCCTACATGGATTGTATGAGGACTAATTATAAGTTCTAAGACTGTTATAACAGTCATTCAGTTACTACACCCTGCTCATTTAAATTCCTTTGAATCCACTCTAACAGTTTTGGCGAAGATAGACAACAAACAGCTCATAACAGGTCAACTTTTCATGCATATACACTGGGGTCCGGAAGAGCAGAGTTTACTACTTCTACTATAAACTAACCTGTTTTACACAACATGCACAAATGGTTGCTTTCTCAGCCAGTAGAAGCTGTTTTTCTCATATTGCCTCTAAAATCTGAAATTGAGTTCACAATTTGTTAGGAACACAAGCACTATTGGCATTTTAAAATCCCAATTAAAAAAATACAGCTTGTTGAACTTGGACAATATTTTTTGGGTCTTGTTAAGTATACGTTTTACAATTGGTAGTTATTCTAATAGATTTACAGTTAGTTCATTAATTACTGCAGATTTGTTCATTAATGTGCTGAGACTCCAAATGGGTTTTCATATTGGGGTTTTCTATTTTCTCTCCACGTCCACTTTTGTGGAGTGCCCAGGCTTTGTTTGTCCTGTGAACAGATTCTGGCATCTGAGGAAGTGGGATCTCTCCAGCTTCTTCAGAATCACCCTTGGCCTCTTGGTAGCTTCTCTGACTAATACCCTCCTTACACGTTCACCGACGTTGGCTAGAGTCGTGGTTGTGCCGTATTATTTCAGCTGTTTAAATAAGGAGTTAATGGTGCTCCCAAGACAGTTTTTCTAATCAAATGATGATTGATGCTTGATGGTGCCTGATCCAGCACCTTGTCTCAGACTTATTTTGATACCTCTTTATAGACTCGTTTCATTTTTCGTTTGTAAATAATTTTGCAAGCTACGCTTGGAAGGCGAGGAACAAATTCCGGCTTAAACCAATATATCAACAAAAAGTCTTGTGCATGTCTTTGATGTACCATTGTTAAATACATTAAGCTATCCACTCACCCATCACTTTATTAAGAACATATGTATATCTGCTCATTTATTCAGTTATCCGATTAGCCAATCATGTGGCAACAGAGCAATACATAAAATCATGCAGATACAG
>CM040977.1:19595691-19607263 GCA_022985145.1 Pangasius djambal
CCTAGAGTATGTAGAGCTGTAATAGCTGCTAATGGGGATTTCTTTGATGAATCCAAAATTTGAGTATTTTTCTATGTTATGTTCATGTTTATGTTCATAAACTTTTTATTTAATAAAATATGTTTTCATAGTTTGTGTTGTCCCTTATTATCAATGCAAAATGGTCACTAACTAAAGAGGATTTATGCTGATATTGCCCGAAAACCCTATTTTGTTCAGGCGTTTCCAAACTTTTGGAGGGCAGTGTATATATATAAAATTTGGTTGAAATATTATTTAAAGGTTTCATTGAATCTCAAACATGTTATCTGGTGAAATGAATAGACTTCTGACTACAAGTACAATAAGTGTTGCCTGATTTCTTTCACAAATATGGTACGGCCAGTGGTCGAAAACAATGCGAAATAATGTAAAATAACTTAAAATTTCCTTCGAATAATTTCAAACCCCCTAAGCAGAACCCAGACAGCACCTAAACCCTCTGAAAACCTCGAGAAAACCCTGCAGATCATGTAATTTTCTAACAATAGCCTCTCTTAATGAACATGAACAAGACACACTAACGTCTATTTATCTTGACACGCTTCATAAATTGTGCTTCTATAGTGTATTTAAATGCAGTTAATAGCTAGCTAGTTAATAGAAAGAGTAATAAAAAAGGCAAATAAATAATAAAATGCAATTTATGTATTCCCAAATGCCCCCTGAGCTCTGCGTACCTGTTTGTAGCCAGGCGTAGTGCAGTACAACTGAAGCAGGCTACTTCATTCAGCTTTCCTGAAAGAAGAAGAAGAAGAAAGAAAAAAAACAGTTCTATTCATAGACATAAACTTTATATAGACCTCTGATCTCACAGTGAAGAATTCAGTTGCTAAAATAATCTTCATAATGATATGCAGCTGGATTGTGGTTTTTTTTTTTACTTTAATCTGTTACTTTAGGTGCTTGATAAACTCTTTCGGAGGACATGATTTTTGATTTCACAAACCAAGTTCAGTGAACAGCTGACAAACTATTATAATGATGCCGAGTACATTAAATCCCTGGTCTATCCCTTACCTGCACCCTCCAGTTTACAGAATGGCATTACTAGAAGAGCGTGCAACTGCTTTTATAAAATTGCAACCATAGATTTAAGCACCAGAAATAACATACGAATGATTCTGTGTCTAATTTATAAAACTGTATTATTGAAATATGCACATTTACCCCAATTCACTCACATATATATCTATTCGACAGGGAAAACATCCTAATTTATGCAAAACTGAGTCAATAAAAGGAAAGCAGTTTGCAGACTACAGTTCTGAAAGATCTGAAAAAATTATTTCAGTGAAGCTGAGTCAGAGGTGCTAGTGTCAGTCAAGTTTCCATTCTGAACAAACACACAAATCCTTATTCTGTTTTGTTCAAAATAAACAGAAACAATCTAATTTTTTTTTTTTTAATCTGCTAAGTTAAAAAGAATAAAATCGCCTCTGGTGTGGTTTAGTCTTCTGAACTGGAAGTCAAGTGATTTTTGGTAAATTTTGGTAAATAAGATTCGCACTTGGCAAATAAAGTAAACAGTCTGCTATGTACGAATGAAACTTAACACTGAAATAACAGTGTCCATAGACAATTACAGTACTTAAAAGGGTTTAGTTACTGAGAGAGATGTTTTTCAGGCAGGACTGACAGGCAAAAAAAAAAAAAAAAAAACTTGTCAGAAGGATAAGACTAGCAGAATGAGAGCAGGAACAGCAGGAGGGGTCAGAGGATTTCCTGAACCAATGAGATCCTGAAGATTGGTTAATGTCCTGGGCAAAGGTGAGGCTGTGTTTGGTTAACAGGGTGGTTCACAAAAACACGTCACTGTCAAAGACTTTCCGGAGAAATAACTGTATAGAAATAACATCTGTGGATCCCAGGTAGAGTTGAATGTACTGCAGTCAGTTCCCCTGACTTAACAGTGCCATGTAATGAAATGATTCTTTCAAAAAAAAAAGTAACGATATAAAATGTTTCTACATTTTAATTAGAAATTTATTTACTGATTAGTATTTATTACAGTATTTTATTATTTAGTGCAGTATTTATTTATTGATTATGTATTGTACAGTAAACAGCGGACCAACTTTTGCCTTTAAAACTATGAATGCTCTTATGTATACTTCTGCAGTTTTAGAAGGGAACCAGCTGGGAGGTTGTTCTCAGCAGGTTCTGCAGAATTTGGCCCTATTCGGATTGGATTAGTTTATCAGTGATAAAACTCTCACATCCAGACAGCTATAAGATTAGGAGGAGGAGGAGGAGGAGGAGGAGGAGCGGGTTTCTAGCGAGTTGTATTTTCTACGAAACCGGATGCTTGTGTCACGTGGTCAGTTCCTTAATATCTAATGTTAAATACTGATAAATTAATAACTAAGTGATTAGAAGTTCGAAAATGAACAATTACATCATTTACAGTATTATTAGTTTATCAACATTTAACATTAGATATTTAAGGAACTGGCAGTGATGCAACCAGTCATTATTTATAGAAAACTAAAAGTTGACGATATTGTGCTTAGGTGAATATAAAGTAATGCTTTATGCCTGTAGCTGCCATTATAATGCCTCTTTTTTTTATTTGTACTTTATTGATTTTCTTATTTGCAGACAAAAGCGGTATAAACAATCGTACGTGACTTATAAACAACCCACAAAAACATACATAAAACAAACCTTAGTCACTACATAATGCCTCTTTTAATCAACCTGCGCACTGAAAAAAAATTGAATATTTGGTCGGTCAGATTTTAGAAAAAAACATTACATATAGTTAATGTAAAAATATAACGTTTCTCATCAAAACGTGATTTCATGGCTTATACTAAATTTAACTTAAACAATTACTAATTACTAGATTGAATTATTTACAGTTTTGAGATTACAGATTGAATAATTTACAATTATTTATTATCAACTCTACGTATTAACGTAAACCAATTCCATTATGAGATCTTGCAGGAATGTTGACAGGGACTATAGAATTAAACTATAACACATGCAGTAGAATGGCGCAGGGGTAATGTAGCTATTGCAGAACACCAGCAACCTGGGTTCGATCCTCAGTTTGGGTGAGCGTGCGGGCTTCGATTTTTATTCAGCTCTTTAAAAATGCATGTTTTCATGAATCATGTTCAATGTGCGAAAACAAATTGTGTTCATGTAATTCAATTCGGTCAGGTGGAACCGATGTGCGCATTTGAATTATTAAATTCAATGAGCTTTTTTCCCCCCAGCGTGGGATCCCATTTTTCTTAATGAATTTGTTTTCTTTCTCCTCCTGAAAATGCTTGCCCAGGTAGCGTGTATAGTCGAGGCTTTACCACCCAGACTAAGTATATGGTTGAGTGCCTCTTCTAAAGTATCCATTTTTGTCTTTTTTGATTTGAGAAGTGTTTAATATCTGGGGGAGGTTCACTGATGCATGCTACGAGACTTAAGACAGCAGCAAGTAGCGGCAGTCAAACATCTGCAGCAACATCTGCATAGAAAATCATGGACGTGTATCTGGACGGGACAAAAATGATCAGACAACCGCTGAGTTTGGCAAAAAACAGTGAGTAATTCAGCATCTAATTTTGTCAGAGGATGACAAAGAAAAACAGCGACATGCCCCAAAATTAAAATCACATATTAGCACCTGTAAAATAGGAAATTACGCCAGGACCCCATATAAATTTCATCTCATGCAAATAGGGCTTCTGTCAACTTTAGATCCCAAACAATCTTAATGATTATTTTTGTATGTGAAAAACAGTCTATTACTGCTATTATATATTAATTTTTTGTTTAATGACAATTTTAGGGAATGTTTAGAAATCTAAATTTTGTTCTTTTATAATGACACATATGCAGAAGAAACAAAACAAAACTCTAAGACCTCTAAAAAGTTTAAAAGTGTAGAGTGCCTAAGACCTTTTGCACAATACAATAGTACATTCCTGCACGTGCTGTAGCGTCACAGGGCTTAGCACAGACTTGCCTCAAGCAGAGCGTCTGCTGAATATCTTTGAAGGATTCTCTTCTTGTCAGCTGCAGCCTGATGAACTTTCACCCACAGCTTCCAGCACAGGACAGATTAAGTGCCCTATGCGTGCTTACAAGAAATCCACGTATAATAATAGGTATAATATCCAGGTATAATAATTAATACTGCCAAGAGGATTTCTCCTGGGGGAGCGCTCATGAATTGAAGTGAAGTGACGTGTAGCCAAGTGTGGTGACTATACTCGGAATTTGTGCTCTGCATTTAACCCATCCAAGTGCACACACACAGTAGTGAATACACACACACCCGTGAACACACACCCAGAGCAGTGGGCAGCCTTTTTTTGCTGTGGCACCCGGGAAGCAGTTGGGAGATCGGTGCCTTGCTCAAAAGTCTCACCTCAGTCGTGGTATTGAGGGTGGAAGAGAGCGCTGGTCATTCACTCCCCCCACCTACAATCCCTGCCGGACCTGAGACTCGAACCCACGACCTTCAGGTTCACCTTCAGGTTACAAGTCCGACTGGAGTTTAGCATTATGGAAACAGCATGTCTTAATCATAACACACTCAATAGTGAAAGTGTGTTATGCAGTTTGCACAATGTTAAACTTACAGCTAAACGCTTCCCTTACATGTTAGCTGCATTAGTCTCAAATCAAACATACGGTATGGACAAAAGTTTGTGGACACGTGAGTATCACACCCACATGTGCTTTTGTTCCACTCTTCTGGGAAGGCTTTCAACTAGATGTTGGAGCGTGGCTGTGGAGATTTGTACACATTCAGCCACAAGAGCATTAGTGAGGTCAGGCACTGTATGGCGAGGAGGCCCGGGGTGCAGTCGGTGTTCCAGTTCATTTTAAAGATGTTCAGTGGGATTGAGGTTACAGCTCTGTGCAGCACACTCAAGTTTTTCCACTTCCACCCTGCAAACCATGTCTTCATGGAACTCGCTTTGTACATAGGGGTATTATCATGCTTGAACCTGTCTGGGTCCCTTAGTTCCAGTGAAGGAAAACTGTAATGCTACAGCAGAATGCACAAGACATTCTATACAATTATGTGCTTCCATCCCCAACAGTTTGGGGAAGAGCCACATATGGGTATGATGGTCAGGTGTCCACATACTTTTCCACAAACTTGAGGTGGATAGGTTACAACAGCAGGAGAGCACATCAGGTTCCACTACTGTCATCCAAGAACTAGTATCTGAGGCTATTATGGGCACACACTCACTGAAACTGGATAGCTGAAGACTGGAAAAAGACCAGGTGATTTTTTTTCCCCCTAATCTTCGACTGTTCAGTTTCAGTGAGTGTGTGCCCATGATAGCTTCAGATTCCTGTTCTTGGCTGACAGGAGTGGAACCCAGTGTGGTCAACCAATCAAGGTTTGATGTTTTATGCATGCTGAGATGCTTTTCTGCTCACCGTGGTTGTAAAGAGTGATTATATGAATTACTATATCCTTCCTGGCAGCTCTAACCAATCTGGCCATTTTCCTCTGACCTCTCTAATCAAGTCATTTCAACCAACAGAGCTGTCACCGACTTAATGTTTTTCACTTTTTGCATCATTCTGGGTAAACTCTAGAGACTGTTGTGTATGAAATTCCCAGGAGATCAGCAGTTTCTGAAATACTCAAACCAACTCAAATCAACTCTAGGCAATGTTCTGCTGGGAAACCTTGGGTCCTGGCATTCATGTGGATGTTACTTAGACACGTACCACCTACCTAAACATTGTTGCAGACCAAGTACACCCCTTCATGGTAACAGTACTCCCTAACACCAATGGCCTCTTTCAGTAGGATAATGCTCCCTGCTACACTGCAAAAATTGTTCAGGAATGGTTTGAAGAACATGACAAAGAGTTCAAGGTGTTGACTTGGCCTCCAAATTCCCCAGATCTCAATCTGATTGAGCATCTGTGGCATGTGCTGGACAAACAAGTCCGATCCATGGAGGCCCCACCTCACAGCTTACAGGACTTAAAGGATCTGCTAATGTCTTGGTGCCAGACACCACAGCACACCTTCAGAGGTCTTGTGGAGTCCATGACTCGATGGGTCAGAGCTGTTGTGGCACTACAAGGAGACCTATACAATATTAGGCAGGTGGTTTTAATGTTATGGCTGATCAGATTATATGCTACATAACATTTAACCTCATGACCATAAATGATTTTGAGCCTTTATTGTTAATTGCTAAATGGTTAGTCAGCTAGTTTTCAGATACAAAGCTGCTCCATACCCTGTTTCTAAAGACACCTCATGTAAGAACTTAGCTAACTAATGTCATTGTTATTACTCATCCCTTTTTTCAGTGAAAGTCTTTAGATAACTGCAGGTGGATCTGTAGTTCGTTTACATTTTGACTTTTCACTGTAGACAGCATAACACTTAATGTCAATCATGTTAATCAATGTGGCCTTCAATAAATATTTATTGTGCAATATTTAATTATTTATGCTCATTTCTCATTGTATTTAGTGCCACATTATTTATTAATTGATTGCTTTTATTTAGTTAATTTGCTTAGCCTGGAACATTCCTCCATAAGTATGCGCCCTCATGTCCGTCATACATGTAATTGTAATCTTTACAACGGTTCTAACTGCCAGTGAGCACTGAAGTGAAAATCTCACTGGATTAATAAACTACTTAATCTTATACAAGGCAAAACGTTCACAATAATCTGAGAGTCAGTACAGCCATTAGCATGTTATACTTACTAAACCTGTATAAGAAATAATTGCTCAATGCTGCCTACACTGATGCGCACATCCAGTGTAATGTGAAAAGTGGTCTTGCTGCTTTTGGTATAAAATGGGTTTAAATGAACACGCTGAACATGGGAACATTCTGGAAGTGCCACCATTTATCTTATGAATACCAGGAAATGTGTCAAATTTGTCAGTGGTAACCTACAGACTATGTTTAAACACTGCATCACTGGTCACTCCCAGACGACTCAAAATGCAGCAGAACACTTTGTCTTCAATCAACCAGAATATAAAGTTACACCCGTCTTCACCGGCTTCCTGTAAAAGCTTCAAATGTTTCATGTTGGCCTACAGAGTAACCAAAAGACCTTCGCTCGCCTCCATGGAGTCACACTCTATCTATGTTCCATCTCATTTCATTCAGCATGGCTGTAACTGAACAGCACACAGTGATAATAGCACTGTATGGCACTCCAAGACACAGAGCGTTTTTCTCCTTGGTGGATCCATGATGATGGAATGAGTAGTTCACACTGTAGTCTCCCTCACAATGTTCAAAAAAATCTCAAAGACTCAGCTCTTCCAAGACCACATAAATATTGATGCAGAAACACCCTCAGCTATTGGGCTATTTAGGTGTGCTGGCTTTTGCCATTCACTTTTGTGGGCTTTTCTGAAAGTCTACTGGCAGTTCAGAAAAACAACATAAACATTATTTTGTAATTAAATTCCAAGTTGACGTTTTAGTTTAAACGTCTTTCATCAACTTGTTTAGTTTCACACTGGATACCAGTTCCCTACATTACCCACAATGCCATCTGACTACCTGCTGATTGTGGTCCAAGTAGGATTTAGACCATCTCTAGCTAAAGAGGCAGATGCAGCTGTGCTTTAGTCCATCCAGTTCTCTCACCTCTTCATCTGTACACTCAAACAGACAAAGCTGCAAAGTCTCACCTTTCGTGTTAATACCACCATCAACACCATTGTCTCATCGTGATAATAGCTAACTAGCAGAGCCGAGTCTCTGTCATTACTCATTGTAAATATGTTGTGTATCTGCACTGCATTCTGGAAACCTGAGTCCAAAGTTTGCTGTCTCCATTAGTTCTCATTAACAGGACACTGAACATCATCGCTGGAACATGGTGTGTGAGTGAGAGAGAGAGAGAAAAAAAAAGTTTTTGCTCATTGAGTCATACATTTGAAAATGTTTTCTGCTATTAAGCAACATTGTACCTTCTCTAACAACGTCCCCTGTCACATCGGTCTGGCAGACAAACAATAACCCCTCTTAGGAATAGAGAAAATACAGACAAATTAGCACACATCACATATATGGTGGCAGCTCAGTGGTTACGATGTTGGACTACTGTTTGTAAGGTCATGAGTTCAAATCCCAGCACTGCCATACTGCTACTGCTGGGCCCTTGAGCAAGGCCTTTAACACTCAACTGCTCAGTCGTATTAATGAGATAAATGTAAGTCGCTCTGGATAACGGCATCTACCAAATGCCTGAAATGTAAATATATTATCATCCCTTGAAACCTTCAAGGCATACCTCATACTTCTTTCCTCCAACTATACTGATAAACCAAAAGCATGATATGTGCCATCCAATGTTTAATTTAGATCTGTATAGCATTTATAGACTAGTTTGTTAACGAATGTTTAAGTGAGGCTTCTGGAAACAGTTATATATAAAATACAAGTGATATAAATCAGTGAATTTGGTTACTTTGGTAAATTGATCAGATGAAAGACACATGAAAAGCTGCAAACCAGTATACACACAGAATGGCATAATGATACCAGTCCCAATTCATACACAGTTTCAACATACATTATCTGAGTATCCCAAGTGTGATGAAACTGGATGAAATGGTGACTTGATGGCAGTTAGTATAAGAGGTTATTGGGGAAAGTTATTACTGTGTCAGGGCTGCAGAGGGACTTTGTTCTCAAAGAACCTGGAAGCAGCAGCTCAAGCATGGCGGCTAAAGTAGAAGACACCTGAAATCACGGTGTGTTCAAGTGCTCCTTGGAAGTTCATATTTACGAGTTGGGAAGTCGTAATTACGACGTCAGGTGCGCTCAAGTCACTCGGTGTACCTTCTCTGCTACTTTTAATTAACTACAAAAAAAAAAAAAATACAGCAACATTTTGTAACTCTACTTCTAAAAAATGAAGAACAAAGAATGCACATCAGGTGTGTTTCGCTTATTTTATGTTTTTAATCACTTAATGAAGCCACTGTAAACTTTATCGTTACATATGCTATCGTATTTTGTGCAGGCAGCTTGTTTATTGTAAATTTAAAAACAAGCCTGACAAAGACACACTGTCACTGCTAAATACCCATTTGCCCTCAGCTACAGACACTTAATACACTTATTCCACCATGTTTTCTTACTGACCACAACACCTCAATCCGGAGTTTCCCACTCATAACTACGACTTTGTGTTGGCATTCATGTGCGTTCAACTCGTAAATACAATCTTTCCGACATCACTTGAACGCACCATAACTACCGAGTGATTAGCATCACTGAGAAAAGGTTTTCTTTTCTTTTGGTAATTTACTCCGAAAAGAGCAGTTTAAAACCACTGACATTGCTCTGTACACCACGTGGCTGTGTGACAAAAAGGTTACAGAGGTCAAGAGAGCCTGGACTCTTCTTTAAACGTGTGGAAACCACATTAAAAACCACCACAATGTAGCTACAAAGGACAGTTCAGGAGCACAGCGTGTTACAGCAACACTTTCTGGAAATGACCCACTGAGGTATACAGCTAAAAGAGATAAACAGCTCTGTGCCTGTACCGTTATTACACAAATAAGCCTTATTTTCAGTTCCTAAGGTTAGTCAAGACAATATAGCTTCCAGGAAACACAGATGTTTCATGACTAATGTTAAATTTAATGTTATGCAGCTAGCCTTTAGCTAGGTAAAATGCTTAATCTGTACTGTTAAAAGCTTGTGTCACTAAACGTTAGCTAGTTAGCTACTTTAGTAACGAAAATAATATATTCACTGAATTATGCATAAGACTAATATGCATAAGGTATTAGTTAACCAGATATCCTGACTAGCACCATAATATGCTTCAGCATCTTAATCCTTTTGCTTTCAGTTGTGTGTATATATCACTGCATGCTAATGACTAGCTAACTGTAAACCTGCTGATCACTGGCGTGTTTGCTTTCTCTCAAGGGATTGTGTAGACATCCATGTGTCCAGTCACAGAAAGCACCATCATTACCTTTCCTGAACTCGTTCTTTAATGATCCAGAGGATTTCATCAACGGAGTCCGAGATCTCGAGAATAAAATTAACGCCATCCTAATCCGAGTCGGTGGGGAAAAAACTGTTTGACGTTAATCCGACGGTTACAGACGTCGATCCGGTAGTGCTGTGTGGCTTTTCAAAGGTTTACAAAGTATTTAATCCGTTAAAGTCCCAAATTCTCGTCCCATGCCCTTGGTAAAAGTCTAGCAGCAGTAATTCAAGCGATGATCTTGCAAAACGCTCGCTGCTGAATGGCCTTGACGCGCTCTCGGGGCTTCCTGTACACCAGGCCGGCAGGGGGAGTGTTCACAAGTCGCCCGAAGGAGGCCATTTCAGGACACGGGGAGCAAAATGCTGCCTTCAAGTGCTCCTCGCAAACTCGTATTTGCCTGTTGCTGCTCTGGAAAGGTTTTAAACAGGCTGTAAGCATTTAACTGAAGAGTCAACAGGGTATATTACCCAGCTATCACAACACATAACAGCAGCTACAGACTTGGAGAGGAGAATGCTTTTAAATTTATCAAATGAAATGAAATATGAAATAAAAGGAAAATAGAGACACGACCAGTGACCGAAAGATAAGTAACTAAAATATATTCCCTGATCTTTTTTTAAACAAAAACAACAGTAGACCTTAAAATACCTTCTGAATTGAATCTAAGTCCACTTTTATAGGACATTCCTCAAAATCAGTTTGAGAGCTTACTAGTATATCTTAGCATAAACTTTTCAACCATTTTTATTACTTGTGATTTTTATTACTTTGTGCGCTGTATGTGATCAGGTTCATGCCGTAGACCAAAGGTTCTGGCATTTATGTGTATGTTCATATTCTGTACAGCTAATCAGTTCCTTTAACTTACTATTATACGTGCATCAAAAGGCCCTTAAAGCAGAGCACATATATAAATTAGTTGATAACATTATACTGATTAATGGAGTTTTTCAATTTACCAAATATTGAAAGTATACATCATTAAAACCTTTTTTGCCATTGGTAAAAATGACTTTTTTTCTGTAAACTATAGTCACTAACACATTACTTTCTGTGATTTTACTGCTATGAACACACCCACTACAGTATCAGAAAGCTATTATTATTAACTTCAAATGAAATTGTTAACTATTTCTGACTGTGAGTTGTCAGGAAAGGTAGCCTGAGACAGATGCAGTTGCAGTTAACAGCTTTAATGAAGGCAGTGCAGACAAATCCAAAAATCGAAAGGCAAGGTCAAAAATCAGGCATACGTCAAGTGATCAACAAGCAGTTAACTAGGCAAAGGCAAAATGTGAGAATCAAGACACAGACAAAAGGTAAGAGTGAGCATGGGGAATTGGAAACAGGTACACTGCCCTCCAAAAGTTTGGAAACGCCTGAACAAAATAGGGTTTTTGGGCAATATCAGCATAAATCCTCTTTAGTTAGTGACCATTTTGCATTGATAATAAGGGACAACACTAGGCATCCGAGCAGTCAGTTTATTCAAACATTGACTTGATATATTACTCCAAGCCTCCTGGAGGATTGCCCAAAGATGA